>VZSC01005048.1:4053-45765 GCA_013398225.1 Steatornis caripensis
GGGAGCGGTGGGGGCGGCGGTGGGGGTGAGTCCGGTGGAGGCGGAGGCGGCGGAGGCATTTCCAAAGGCAAAGGAGGTTGGAGGACCGGGACAGAGGACTGAAGCAGAGTCCAAAATGGAGTGAGCGGCATGAGAGACGTAGCAGGAACTTGGCCTGAGAAGGATTCTTTACAAAGGGAGCCTGAAGAATACATATTGACACAGGCTTGAAAACCCACGCTACAGACCGCGCTGCCTGCTGCCTCCCTGCCGGAGCCCTGCCCGGGAGCGGGCAGGCAGAGCTCGGGCCACGGGCTCGACCGATGAGCTGCGCGCCGCCTTCCCCGGCACCACCACGCTGCCCAAAACCCACGGGGGCGGCTCAGACGCGGGAGCGGCGCTCATCCATGCTTTGCTGAAGCCACGGCGGCGACGCGCCCGGCGAGGGAGGCCAGCGCCACCACATACTGCTGTAGCCCTCGGGGGACCCCGCAACACCTCGCTTCGGGGCCGGGACGCCCCTGACCGCAGCGATCCCCCCCGTCCCGCCCTGGCTGTACCTGCGGAGCGCTCGGCGGGGTCCCCGGCGCGCTCTCCTTTGTCTTTTGGAGGTGGTTTAGGAGGACCGTCGGCTTTTCTGTCGGTGGCCCGCTGTCCCTCCTCTTCGTCCTCCCCGTCGGGGAACTCCCATTGCGACTCTCCCGAGCGCTCGTTAACATAGAAATAGCGTCTATGCTCCCTAAATCACAAGAAAGAGAAGGAGGCTTTAGATTCCCTCCCCCGCCACCGACACTCCAAGGCGGGCCTGCCCGCGACAAGCGGTGCGCTCTCGCAGGGAAGACCCTCTGCGGCAGGGCCGCCGCTCTCCCAAACGCAACCAAACAACTTTGAGGACAGAGGCAGGAGAGGCCCGAGCCGGCTCGCTCAAAGCTATTTGCATTGCTGGCTGCGTGAACGTCGCCCTGAGCCCCCCGCTCCGAGGGAGGGGAGGGCTGAGAAAAGCAGGCCAGCACGCAGCAGAGCGACGTCTCGCTAGCATCGGGACTTTCAGCCGCCGCCTTGGCTGAAAGTCGCCCTCCGAGAAGAGGCACCGGGGAACAGCCCAATGGAGAGAAGCGGCTGCCCCCCTACCCCGTGGTGCACGGAGGTCGCTTTTATAACTCTTGGTGTCAAACACACAGTGAATGCTAGAGAGAGGGAGCGGATCTGGGAGCTGAAAAACAAAAGAGCAAAGATTTCAAACAAAGGAAAATTAATCAAGAAAGCCAAATAGACAAAGAAATGTTTGGGTCTGACCTGCTGGCAGGAGACAGAAATCTTGTTCTTCGTTCCGTCGATGAGTTGAAGTTTGTCCTTTGTCAGAGCTGTTGGTCAGAAGAGGTGATCCAGAGATCCTGCAAAGTTCACAGAGCTCTCGCATGCGCGACCCCCCAGGCCCGCCCTCCACAGCGCTTGACACTCGCGAGAGTGGAAAAACCAGCTCTGTCCGGTCAGGGAATCAGCTCCGTCTCAAAGCACTGAGCACTCCGTTTGGATCCTCCAAGTTTGGTGGCTGGCCCAAACTCTGCGAGTGCCGGATGTTTCTCTGCCTGCCCAGCACTGCTAACAGAAGCTGCTCTCAGTCTCCGAGAGGGACGGCGCCACGTCGTCGGGTGGTGATGGTCACAAATCATGTCTGAGATGTCAGAGATGAAAGGTGAGAAAGGTAGGAGAGCGCGTACCTGTCCCAGTGGCAGGACCAGCCTTTAGGGGTGGCGTTTATTTCATATTGTTTTAGCTGTTCGGCTGCGTCTTGGAGTTTGCGTTTGAGGTAGTTTCCATTGAGAGCACCTTCTCGCCAGTCTGCAATGCGGGTCTAGAGGGCAAGAACCGGGGGAAGCCGTTGAGGGAGGCTGCAAGCGGCCCTCGGGACAGGACTCGAGGTCCGGGAGGCTCCCTTACGGCACGGGACTCGGGGGGGCCAGGAGGAAGACACCGCCTCCGCGCAAAGCCATGCTCGCCCCCCGCGGAGGAAGGGCCCTGCAGGAGGCAGGCGCGCGGTGCGGTGCCGCCGCGGCCACGAGGTTCACGCAGCACCGGCCCTCGGCGCTCGAGCGGCGGACAGTATTTGATCCGCTTCGGAACAGAAGGCCGGAGCAAGGGGCGAAGGCTCGGTTACCTCTGTCTGCAACAGCAACATGTGGAAGTTGGAGATAGATTGTCTGTTGATGCCCAGGAACTCCAATTTACTAGTCAGAGTATTTGCCAGCTCTCCGATCTGAAACTGCCAGGGAGAAAGGGGAGAGTAAAGAGCCGCCCTGGGGTGGCGTCGCCGAGGCCTCCCCCGGCAAACGAGATGTGGGACCGCCCGCGGCCCCTCAGCCTGGCGGGACTGGGACGCGTGCGCCTGTCACCCCCTCCTTTAAGCCCTGCTACCTCCTGCGCCCCAGGGACGGGGCGGCGTGGGGCGGCAGGGCGAGACCTCCTCTGGAGCCGCCGCAGGTGCCAGCGAACCCCAGCTCCTCCGTTGGACCCTCCCCGCTCCCAGCCACAGCCCCCAGCGCTTCCCAGAGCGGTCACTGCTCCGAGCCAGCTGAAGGAGGGCACAGGCTCGGCCTGTGTCTGGAGTTACAGCAGAGCAACCGCCAGGGCAGGAAGCGTTAAATTTAATACTTTAACCGTTTCCCAAAGGAAATGGGCCGGGATATAATTTCAGGCTTTGTAAATTGCCGCTTTCCGGAGGAACGAGCTGGAAAGCACATGAGAGGGGCAACAGCTCTGGACTTAGTCCTGAGCAGAGGCAGCATCTACGTTAAGATTCAGGTCAGCCCTCAGCGACCACCGTTCCTCAACCCCAGCGTCCCCGCAGGAGTCAAACCTCCGACTTGGGCGCTGCATGGGGACACAGGGATCCCCCGTGACAACCCCCCGGACAGAGGGGAGTGCCTGAAAGCAGCTACAAGCCAGACAGCAATCAAGAGCATACACGGGGTAGACGCCTGCAAGCGGCATCACGATTGCTTTAAGGGGGGCTCTAAAAAATTGGGGTTTTTTTCCCTTCACTCTTCAGAAGGGGCTTTGGAAGGTTCCCAAAGCCGACAACGCAGTGTCTGGCTCCAGAGAGGTGGGCGGGCCAGACAGAGAAGCAGCGCTAACAGAAGCCTGAGGCAGGGAAATAAATTCCTGCGTTAACACGGCTACAGAGAAGCCAGGGAAGATCCCACAGCGGAGGATGACTTCGCAGCGGAGGACCCGGCGGATCTCCTGCAAACCAGAGAGCCGGCAGAAGAGAGATTATCCCGAATGGATGAAGCAAACGGTACCAATTACCCGAGGAGACGGCATTCCTCCAACAGCTCTAAAGGGATCCTGCATGGGAAAGCGCCACGCTACAGCACACAGTCCATCACAGAGCACCACCAGTACCAGGACAAAAGGGGACAGCGAACGCGACAGCTTCCTTCCGAGGCTTTTGGCAGCCATCTGGGGCGCAGCAGCCAACGAGCGTGGTCCTGCCGCAGGTTTGTTTGGTTTTTTAAATAAATTACATGAAAAAAATCAGACAAGCCTCATGCAGATGCTATATGGAGGGAGGGCTCTGGTTTTGGGCAGGAAACATTACATCTCAAAACTCTGTTCCGAGTTCTTTTACGGGAGATGCTAAATCTGTCACGAGGACAATAACGAAGCCCTTCCCTTTCACACTGGAAAAATGATTAAGCGGTGGGAAGCAAGGGCAGGGCCGGAGGTCAGCTCTCGCTGCAGGTTTCCACCGGAGTTCTACCACGAGCCGGCGATTCCCCACCCGTGAACCATCTGGCACAGGGAGATGACAACATTTGCTAGTGAAATGAAATTAACTCAGGAGCCAGATTTAACGCTGCCTGAGATCTCAGGGTAACGAGTGAGCGGGGAATCAAAAGGACAAATGGAATAGATCTCCCCTGCCCCTCGGCATAACTATGGCCCAGAGCCTGTAGCTCCGTGTGTCACCGCTGCAGCTCAGGAAGGGGCTCTGGGAACTGTTTGGCCGCAGCCAAAAAGAGCAAACCAAGGCTCGGAAGAGAAAATATGAGCACGGTGCTGCAGAGATCCCCAGGGCTTCCCCAGTTTGCAGCTAACAGCTTCAAAAAGTCACACAGGGCAAAGGGCAGCGCGACAGGTACTGGCAGCCTCCAGACACAGAGAGATTACGGACGAGGAGTCTTCAGCCTGGCAACGGGACGACTGAGCGGGCAGGCGCCAGAGGACTGCAATATTGTTATTGGTGAAAAGAAAGTCAAGACAAGCGTTTGCTCTCTCTCCTGACCAGACCCAGGGCTCAGCCTTTATCCCCTCCCCACACCCCCTTTATTTATTTCTTTTTTTCTTTAAACACTTTCAAGCCTTTGCAGCTGGTTCCTGCCAGAGGCAGGACGCTGGGCTGCAGAGATGCTGGCCCAATCCTGCACGGCCGTTCTTTCATGGGGCCAGGGCAAGCTGGTCTGGCAGCGGCACTGGGATCGGAGGTTCAGAGCCTCGGCAGGGGTATGGCACCACCCCGCCGGCAGCGCGGCAGGCAGACAAGGCCACTCCATCTGGGCCAAACCCACGGGCCAGAGCTCGGGGGTCCCTGCTGGCCGGTGGCGTCCCCTGGGCAGAGGTGGCCGGGGGAGCCGGCACATCCTCCGCACTGCCGGTGGCGCGGCGAGCCCCTGGGAGAGCAGCGAACTGGCCGGGGCCTGCGGGAGCGGCTGAGCGCCCAGCCGCATCCCTTACGCGAGCCGGGACAGATCTCACCGACACGCACCTCTGCTTCTGCATACCTTTAGGTCCTGCTCCTCCTCTTCTATTTTTGGTGCCCCTTGGGCTTTTGCTTTTTCCTGGGGCTCCTCAGACTCTGCCTCTTTGTCTGAATTCGCATCAGCTGCTTCTGTGCTCGCCGCTGCAGGAGAAGAAACAACGGGTGAGCCCTCCTCCCACCACTGCCACGGCGCTGCCAACAAGCCGGCTGGAGACACCGTGCGGGGGAGCCAAAGCCGATGCAGGAGAGGGCAAGGAAGGAGCCGAGGCCTCTTTCCTACAGGAGCCGGTGACAAGAGCCTGAAATCGAAAACGAGAGAGGGTCACTGCCTCCGTGTTTTGATGGCGGGGGTCGTTCCACAAGAACAGCACGGGAAGTGGAGAATGACAGCTGCTACAGCACAGGGGCAGCAAGGAGGAACAGCCTGGAGCGCAGAGCTTCAGAGAAGCGCGAAGGGAGCCCCAGGCGGGCAACAATTAAACTCTGGCAGTTTAATACTTTATCAAGAAAAGGCATCAGGTGTGAAGTAAGTTGAGATAATTGTCAGAGACTGAAGAGCTCCCCAAAAGACCTTTAAGGTTTTGCTTTTGCTGCATCACAGGACAGCAGCGAGTAATGCACTGCCCAAGTGACAAATTCCAGGGAGGGAAGTTTTGTGAGGGACTCCTAAAGCCCTCGGAGGAAAAAACGCTCGTTCCTGGTGTGTCCTGGTGCCCTGGGCAGGACAGTTCCCTCAATCACCCTCCAGCAGCAGGGTGGCTCAGCTTTAAACAGGTTGGTTTAGGGTAATGGCTTCCTGTTCCACAGGGAAGCAGGAAACCAGTGCTGGGGGGGAGAGCTGGCCCCAGGGGCGTTCTGAGGGCAGAGCAAAAGCCCTCCAGCAAAACCATGCCTGGCAGCCACCCCGCACAACGCCGCCGCCGCACACCACCAGCTCTGCCGTGCGACTCCAGATCACGCCTCTGCCTGAAGCAGACGCACAACGGGGCCACATCAACCCGGGTTTGGAGGGGGGAACCATCTCCCACCTCAGCAGGACGCAGCCTGCTCCGGGCTCAGGGCATTTTTGTACCATTCTTTCCTGGGAAGAGCAGTCGTCCCACATTCGGCCAGCTTTCTGCGCCAGAGGGGCTGCCTCCCTCTTTGCCATGAGGCAAGGAGCTGGCCTGAAGCCTGGTGCCGGGGAGGGACTGGCACATCTGGGAGCCCTGGGGACACCAAGCATGGGCCAGCATGTTTCGGGGCGCTCCAGAGGGGCTGGGGAAGACAGGAGGGTCGGTCCAGGCAGCAGAGCGCTAACAGCTGCAATCGCACTATTTCCCCAAGGTGATAAATTTGTACGATGCTCTGCAACACCCGCTCAACTGCTGCGAGCGTAGATTTGACAACAGTCTCTGAAAGACCGGGACCATGCCACAGGAAGGCAGAGCGCAAACAGGAGCACGAGCTCTGCCAAGGGGCTGCTGCCACTCCAGGGACACATCCCGGTATCAAACAACCCTTGCTCGCAGCGAGCTCCTGCCTTACACTCCCTACACGCCAGCAAGCGCAGAGCCCAAGCGGCTCTCGGGGAACACCTCGCCTGTCTGAAGTCTGGCGACTGTTACGGGGCGGCTTAGAAACACAACTTGAGAAGGGGAAGGTAACGCTTCCCTGGGCACCACGGCTGGGATTTGTAACGTGTGAAGGAAGGCGGCAGGGTGCGAAGCAGCCATTATCACACCTCTGCGTTCCTTCTCCCGATAAAGCCTTCAGTACAGGCACTCTGTTTATTTTCCTGATACAACATTCAATGTAGGCACTCTCCTGATTATTTTCTTTAGTTATAGGATAAAGGAGAGAATTTGGCAGAGCCTCAGCTTATCCCCACTCTGCCCTGAGCCCGTGAGCTCAGCTGCACGTGATGGAGGTCACAGCCGCCGCTCTGGGCCTGTCCCCTGCCCGGCACACGTACCTCACCACCTGTCGCAGCTCCTCTACGCGCTGCACAGGGCTCTGCAGGCTCCAGGCACCCCGCGCATCTTCGGGGAAAGGAGACCCCGGCGGGAGAGGGCTGCGGCCTTTCCAAATACCCGCTCCTCCCTCCGAACGGAGCCTTTCCAATTACCTGCTTCTCCTGCTTCCGGGCTCTCCCGGCCCGTTTTGCTGGAGCCTCGACTCGCAGATTCGGGGCTGGCAGCTCCGACAAACAGTTTCCATTTCCCTCGCTTGGAAGCCAGCCTGCGGGTTGCATCCTGCGAGGCTGACTGGCTCCCGTCAGAAAGCGGGCTGGAGCCTGAAACGCTGCCGTCGCCTTCCTCCAAGGCACGCAGCTCTGCCTGCCAAGAGACACAACAGCAGGCGGCACTTCAGGGACCTGAGGCTCCCCTGAAGAGCAGGGGCAGTCACGAGTCACCCGCAAAAGAAGAGCAAACAGCCACTCTGATCAGCGCACCGCGTTAACGGCAGCAAAGACAGAGCAAGAGTTCGCCAACGGCCGCTGGCTCGTCAGCAGCGTCCGATTAGCGCCCAGACCTATACGGAGCCCAAGCCCGTACCAGAGCCGCACGGGCAACGTGGGGTGACTCCCAAAGAAGGCAGGACAGAGCCACAAACATCTGCTGCTCCCGGTTTATTTTCAGCTATTTCTGGGCTACACCTACAGCCTCGTTTCCCCTTACCTTCTTTCTCTCCAGCACCATCTCCAGCTCGAGGGTGTCTTGCTCCTCCTCTTCCTCAGCGCTCTCCCCCGACTGCACCACGCTGCACAGATCCTCCTGCAGCGTGTCTTCCAGGGGATCCTGGCTGGGCTCCGGCTCTTCAGAGGCAGCCGCCGCCTCTTCTGCTTTCGCCTCCTCGTCCGGGGGCGGCTCGACCTCCTCTTTGCAGATCACCTTCCTCCTCCAGCGCTCCTCCTCCTCCTTCACCACGTCGGGCAGGAGCGGTGCCAGCAGGGCCGCAGCCACCCCCTTCTTCTCCTCCTCGCTGTTGGAGAGCGCCTGCACGCCTTCGTTCACTTCCTGCAGGTCGAGCCTCACGTGAGCTTTCTGGCAGCAGCTGTTTCTCCCTGCCCGCTCACCCCAACCCCCACACCTTCCCCAAGCAGCGAAGGAAACCGTGGCCCGGCAAGGGGGGAGCCTGGGTGGCCCCGTGCTCTTCGGTCCCCTCTTCAGGCTGCGAATGGAGCAGAGTCGCCCACCCACCAGCGAGGAAGCCCAAACGGGCGCCTAGAAGCCCCGTGGCAAGCAGAACGCAGTGCTCGGCCCATCTGACTGACCTTCTTCACCTCCCGCTTGGCGAGGCTGGCCCCACGGCTGACACTGCCCGGGGCGGCCCCCTTCTCCTGGGGGTACAGCTCAGCAGCCGCCACGAAGCTGCCGTTGGCGCCTGCCACAGTGCTGCCAAAGAAGAGGGGAGGGAGTGAAGGGCGGGCTCAGGGACAACGTGCCTGTGTCTCCCCTCATGGGGCCGGGGACCTCTCCCACCTGTGCTGGTAGTGCTGCAGGCCCTGGACCTGCGTCGCCAGGTACTGCGGCAGCTCCCAGGTCACCTCGTTGCTCTGCGTGTTCCAGTAATAGTAGCAGCCGGTGTTCTCATCCCACACCTCCTGCCAGTCGCCCATCTCCAGCTCCCCCACTGTCAGGGGGACAAGGACAGGTTGGCACCCATGGGACACACACAGCCTGCGTCCCACCCCCAACCAGGTTGGTGCCCCAGGTCGCTGTCACCCCCATCTCCCCAGTGTCAAGCACTCGTCACCACCCTCGTCTCCCTTTGGTGAGCAAAGTGGGGGACAGCAGCCCCACCCCAGGACACGCGAGGTGCTCACCTCCTGCCAGCGAGCACTGGGTGTCATACTGCCACTCTGGGGCCGGTGCAGAGCCCGCGCCGTTGGCGGTGCCTGAGGACTGGCCCGAGCCCGACTCCTTCGGCTCCGGGCGGGGAGGTGTGGGGGGTGGCGCGGAGGAGGAGGTGGCGGCGGAGGGCTCGGTGGGCTGCGGAGGAGCCGTGATGGCATCGATCTCCTGTGAAAACGACATCCCAACAGGAACTTCAAATCCCAGGGGAGACAAAAGCAGAACCAAAGCACTTATCGGCCAAGAACAACGTCTCTGATCATCAAAGACAAGCGTTTGCTCTCTCTCCTGACCAGACCCAGGGCTCAGCCTTTATCCCCTCCCCACACCCCCTTTATTTATTTCTTTTTTTCTTTAAACACTTTCAAGCCTTTGCAGCTGGTTCCTGCCAGAGGCAGGACGCTGGGCTGCAGAGATGCTGGCCCAATCCTGCACGGCCGTTCTTTCATGGGGCCAGGGCAAGCTGGTCTGGCAGCGGCACTGGGATCGGAGGTTCAGAGCCTCGGCAGGGGTANTGTCAATGTCCGCCGAATTATTGCCATTGGCATCCGTGGAACGGGCCGACTTCTCCAGGGTTTCGCCCTCCTCGTCGTCACTGTCTGCGTAGGCACCCAGCAGGCACAAACCTCCTGGTCGGGGTTGGGGGGGGGAAGAGGGGAGCAGCGGACCCTCAGCGAGGCGGGGCACAGTGGCGCACGTCCCGCCTCTGAGCGGCCAGCGTGGCTGCCGCTGCGGGGAAGCGGATCCAACTCCCCCCACCCCTCGGCACCCCGCTGCTTATCCCATGAGAAGGGAGTGGTAGGGCCGGCCTAGGGGGACGGGCACCCCCTCCCATAAGCATTCAGGGGATAAACGTGTTCCCTCCCTCTTCAAAACATCCATGAGGATATGTCCTGACCCCCCAAAAGCAGGGGGAGACCAGCCCCCAAGTCGCACTGGGAGCGGGAAATACACTCCTCGGGAAAGAAGAAACAACAGAACAACACTCGAAGGAAAAACGTTCCCTACTCCCCAAAAATAAAGATTGGGGGGGAATATCACGGCCTGCCTGCAAACCACAGAGGGGGGAAGTCACCGCTCCCCAGAACACCAGTATTTTAATATTAATCATTAAATTGATAGTAAATATATTTAAGAGGTGATAATAGTAATAGAGGGGGAAAAAATCTTCCTTGTCTCAGAAAAAAAAAATAAACTGGGCTGAAAACCAGCTCTTAAGACAAATTTTTAAGACGAGGAATCACCTCCCCTTCACAAATCACTGAAAGGGGGGGTGGGGGCTTTCACATCATACCACCACCCCAAAAACGGTACAGTGGGGGGAATAAACCTGCTAAACACCCCCCCTAAAAATGGGGGGATCATCCCACCCCTCCAGATAAAAAGCACTGGAACGGAGTAATCACCCGACCGCAACAATAAACTCAAAAATGCACTTAAGGAGCAAACCCTCTCGCTGGGGAAAAAAAAATTATTAAAAAGGGGGCAATCACCTAAAAAGGAATAATTTAGGAGGGGGTTAATTATCTCCCCCTTGAAAAAGGCGCTTAAAGTGGGACAATCTTACCCTCTCAAAAAAACAAAAGAAATTTAAAGAGGGGGACAACCCCAGCACCCTCCAAAAAAACCACATTTAGAAGGGTAACACCCCTAAAACCGTGGGTTTGGGAATACGAGGCGGCGGGGCTGCCCTCCCCCCAAGAAGAGGAGCGCACCCCGCGTTTCTGTTTCAAGGCGGGGTGAAATGCCGTGTGCTGCCGAGGGGCCTCGTACCTGTGGGCTTGACGGCGGCGGGCGCGGGGGGCGGCGGGTTGGGCGCGCAGCGGGCGGGCTCCGCCACCGCTTNAGCCCCGCCCCGGGTAGGCGCATCGCCCCGCCCCTCGAGCCCACAGCCCCATCCTGCCCCCTAGAAGGGTGCTGCCCACGGAGCCTACAGCACCATCCCGCCCCATAGCCCCAGCCCACCCTAGAGCTGCCCTTCAGGGCTGCAGCCCCACCCTATCCTACAGCACCGCGCTGGTCCTGGGGGCTATAAGCCCCTTCGTGCCCTATAGCGCCCCACCCCACAGGCTCAAGGCTCCATCCTGCCCTAGAGCAAGGTGCCACCCCTCAGCCACAGCTCTGCCATGCTGGACAGCACAATGCTGCCCTGGAGCACGGTCCTGCCTCTCGGCCCTACAGCTCCACCCTGCCCTAGAGCACAGTCCCATCAAGTTCCCTACACAAAAGGGCTGTGCGTGCAGGATCCCGGCGAGAGGAGCCCTAGAGCCTCCACTTGCTTCCCCCGTCAAGGGCCCCCGAAATCCCAGGGGTGCAGCACGTATCCCAACGCAGACCTGTAGTAACGCTTTGAATTTTATTAAAGTTCATCCAAAAACACAACAATAAATAAACGCCAAAACCTGCTGCGTATGGTACAGGATGAGCGCGAGGGGACCGCCGCGGTGATGGTTGCAGCCCGGTGCTCTGCTCATCACCGATCACCCCCCCGGGAGGGGGCAGGGGCAGCGAGCTGACCCGCTGAAGGGGCACTCTGCCTCCCCAAACCGGACCCTTAGGGAAAAAATGAGTAAAAAGAGCTCCAAGGGCGCTGAGCCAGCTCCTGCGGACACCACCTTGAGCAGTCGCTGTCCCAGAGCAGAGCTGGGGCCCTGCGGGTGGGGGCCAAGGCCAGGTGGGCGAGGGGGCTGCCGCTAGCTGCGGCGGTACAGGCGATCGCGGGTGGCCACGCTGACCTTCTGCTGGTAGTCCTCCATCTTGTCATGCAGCTTCTGATAGAGCTGGGCGAGGGGCAGAGCAGGCGTCAGAGCCAAGCGCTCCCACCCCGTCCCATCGTTCCTTCTGCTCAGGCAGGAGCAGGCACAGGGCACCGTGCGGTGCGGTGCAGTGCTCCCTGCCCCACCTCGGCCCCGCCGCAGGGTGTTTGGGTTCACCTGTCCTTTGCTCCAGGCAGCTGTTACCTACCATGACATTGTGATGGTTGGTGGTGCTCTCCCGCAGCGCCTGGAGAAGTTGATCGATGGCGGTGTAGGGCAGCCACACCATGGGGGCCGTGGCGGACAGCGGGAACTGGAGGGGAGAGGAACCCTTGCGTCGTCTTGTAGCCATAATGCTCCCTCCCCGCAGCCACGGCGAGGAAGAGCTCCCAACCGCAACATCCCGGACCCCTGCTCGTCCTCCGAACCCCAGCAAGGGGTGCCCCCCTCTTCTCCACGGCAGGTCACCCATACCCGTTTCTCCTGGAAGCACCGTCACCCGCATCGCGGGTGCAGCACCCAAACCCCAAGTGGGCTCTGCCCCAAGGAACGGTCCCCGCCACATCCCACGCCGCAGGGGAGCTCACCTCGATTCCAAAATACTGGTGCCCTTTGCCCAGCACAGCGTCTACGTACTCCAGGACCAGATCCACAGCCTCCTCCAGCAGATCGTAATTGAGATAGAGACGCAGTAGCTCCGCAGCATCCACCTTCTGCAAGCAAAGAGGGAACGTCAGCCAGGGAACGCAACCCCCAGAAGCCGCCACGATGCCGAGGGGAACCTCCTCCGAGCCTCGGTAACGGGCACAAAGCAGCCGGCACAGGTNTGTGGGCTTGACGGCGGCGGGCGCGGGGGGCGGCGGGTTGGGCGCGCAGCGGGCGGGCTCCGCCACCGCTTCGGGCTCGTCTGGGGGGGAAGAGCCGTTAGAAACGGCGGAGGGGTCCGGCCCGGCCCCCCCCGCCTCGGTACCGCCACTAGGCCGCAGCGCTACGAGGAGGCCGCGCCGAGGCCTCCACAAGGCCGCGCCCCGCCAACAAAGCGCCCCCTCCCCCCCCCCGCCGCCCTCCCCNGAGAGCTGGAGGATGGGCCGGCGGCCCGGCGCCGAGCGCGATTTCTTCCCCATGGCGGCGGCGGCGGCCGGGGGCGGCGGGAGCGGCGCCTCAGGGCTGCGGCCGCGCCTGCGCCGTGGGAGGCGGGGGCGGGGCTGGCGCGCCGTGCGTCACGGGGAGCCCCGCCCCGGGTAGGCGCATCGCCCCGCCCCTCGAGCCCACAGCCCCATCCTGCCCCCTAGAAGGGTGCTGCCCACGGAGCCTACAGCACCATCCCGCCCCATAGCCCCAGCCCACCCTAGAGCTGCCCTTCAGGGCTGCAGCCCCACCCTATCCTACAGCACCGCGCTGGTCCTGGGGGCTATAAGCCCCTTCGTGCCCTATAGCGCCCCACCCCACAGGCTCAAGGCTCCATCCTGCCCTAGAGCAAGGTGCCACCCCTCAGCCACAGCTCTGCCATGCTGGACAGCACAATGCTGCCCTGGAGCACGGTCCTGCCTCTCGGCCCTACAGCTCCACCCTGCCCTAGAGCACAGTCCCATCAAGTTCCCTACACAAAAGGGCTGTGCGTGCAGGATCCCGGCGAGAGGAGCCCTAGAGCCTCCACTTGCTTCCCCCGTCAAGGGCCCCCGAAATCCCAGGGGTGCAGCACGTATCCCAACGCAGACCTGTAGTAACGCTTTGAATTTTATTAAAGTTCATCCAAAAACACAACAATAAATAAACGCCAAAACCTGCTGCGTATGGTACAGGATGAGCGCGAGGGGACCGCCGCGGTGATGGTTGCAGCCCGGTGCTCTGCTCATCACCGATCACCCCCCCGGGAGGGGGCAGGGGCAGCGAGCTGACCCGCTGAAGGGGCACTCTGCCTCCCCAAACCGGACCCTTAGGGAAAAAATGAGTAAAAAGAGCTCCAAGGGCGCTGAGCCAGCTCCTGCGGACACCACCTTGAGCAGTCGCTGTCCCAGAGCAGAGCTGGGGCCCTGCGGGTGGGGGCCAAGGCCAGGTGGGCGAGGGGGCTGCCGCTAGCTGCGGCGGTACAGGCGATCGCGGGTGGCCACGCTGACCTTCTGCTGGTAGTCCTCCATCTTGTCATGCAGCTTCTGATAGAGCTGGGCGAGGGGCAGAGCAGGCGTCAGAGCCAAGCGCTCCCACCCCGTCCCATCGTTCCTTCTGCTCAGGCAGGAGCAGGCACAGGGCACCGTGCGGTGCGGTGCAGTGCTCCCTGCCCCACCTCGGCCCCGCCGCAGGGTGTTTGGGTTCACCTGTCCTTTGCTCCAGGCAGCTGTTACCTACCATGACATTGTGATGGTTGGTGGTGCTCTCCCGCAGCGCCTGGAGAAGTTGATCGATGGCGGTGTAGGGCAGCCACACCATGGGGGCCGTGGCGGACAGCGGGAACTGGAGGGGAGAGGAACCCTTGCGTCGTCTTGTAGCCATAATGCTCCCTCCCCGCAGCCACGGCGAGGAAGAGCTCCCAACCGCAACATCCCGGACCCCTGCTCGTCCTCCGAACCCCAGCAAGGGGTGCCCCCCTCTTCTCCACGGCAGGTCACCCATACCCGTTTCTCCTGGAAGCACCGTCACCCGCATCGCGGGTGCAGCACCCAAACCCCAAGTGGGCTCTGCCCCAAGGAACGGTCCCCGCCACATCCCACGCCGCAGGGGAGCTCACCTCGATTCCAAAATACTGGTGCCCTTTGCCCAGCACAGCGTCTACGTACTCCAGGACCAGATCCACAGCCTCCTCCAGCAGATCGTAATTGAGATAGAGACGCAGTAGCTCCGCAGCATCCACCTTCTGCAAGCAAAGAGGGAACGTCAGCCAGGGAACGCAACCCCCAGAAGCCGCCACGATGCCGAGGGGAACCTCCTCCGAGCCTCGGTAACGGGCACAAAGCAGCCGGCACAGGTTCCCGGAGCTGGGAACGGGAAGGTGTGGTGAAGCTGGCAACGAGGAGGTGCCTGTTGAGGCGAAGGCGATCCGGCAGCTCTGGGACAGCTGGGATTTTTTGGCCGGCAGGCAGCACGCGCCAAGGGGTGACCCTCACCCTGTTCTCACCTTGTAGCTGTTAATGAGCCAGTTGGGCAGGGGTATCCCATGCGCCAAGAGCTTGTTGATGACGCAGCGATGGTACAGGCTGTTCTGGGACGGGTAATGTTCCAAATAGGCTGAGAGCAGCCGCCAGGCTTCATCTGTGGCACTGCAAGGCAATATTTCCCCTCGGAATCCGTGCCAGCAGCGCCTGCGAGGCCACGCTGTGCTCCAGGCAACCTGTCCCGCTACCCGGGTTCAACGTGTGCCCAGCAAAGCGGGGCACGCTGCGCACAGCAGGCTGGGGAGAGCGCGGCAACGGAGCACGGCTCTCCCCACGGCGTGGTCCCGCAGGTCTGCTTTGAGAGGGTTTTATGAAGCTGCGACCCTCTGGGTTCCTGCTAGGCTTTTGCCTCCAGAAACGACCCGCTCTCACAAAGAGCGCCGCTGCTGTTCTCCCCCGCAGACAAGGACCTACCTGGACTCCTTGGTGGTGACCAGCGCGGAAAGCTGGTTTGCTGCCAGCCAGTCCCAGGCCTCGGCCTGCGCTGCCTCTCCTCCCAGCTGCAGCTTGATGCACCTGCAAGACAGAGCGGTGCAAAGGTGGGTGCTGTCGGAGGCCAGCCCCACCACGCTGCCCTGCCCCAGCACCAAAGCCGCCCCTCGCGTGACTATTCCTAAGCACCAGCTACAAATCAGCTGGCTCGGCAGGAGAAGGCGGCCATCAGAGTGATTTCTAAGCTGCTCCAAGTGCCAGAGAGGAATTAATAACGACTCTGTTGTTAGCAAGCTTTAGGGCCCGAGCTTGGGCAAGAGATGCCCTCTGCGCGTCCAGCGAGAGGAAGGGGTTGCAGCAGAGCTCCCGAAAAACTCTGCAGGCACAGTGCATCTTCTGGAAGCACTACGAGGCAAAGGAGAAGAGGAATCCTGGGGCCCGAGGCGAGGCACGAGAGCAAATGGCTCACACAGAGATCAGATGGAAGAGCAAGCGCTCTCTGCCCGACTGCTGTTGGACAGCCGCTCAACAGCTTGAGCAAATCTTCCGTAAGCAGCTCACTGCGGATCAGCAGGAGCGTGCCGTGAGCCATTTTTCTGGTGAGAAAGGTCACCAGTCCACGGTTGTGCCTGGGTCGGGATCACCTGCGACTTGTCAGATGCCACGTCTCTCCCAAGGCCAGGGAGAAATCTCTCCCCTTCACTACCTGCTCAGCAAGCCTCCCTTGTTTTGCCTTGTCAGGTACGAAGAGCAAGTTCCACCTCAAAACCATCAAGCCAGCAGTGGCTGAAGCTGTGCACAGCGTTAGCAGCCCCAGAGAGCAGACAGGTCAGGACAGTGCTGGCTTCTGACCCGGGGGAGACGGAAGCATCACGCAGCGCCAAGCATCACACGCACCCTGCCAAGCATCACGCAGCGCACGTCTCTCCAGCTGCGTGTCACCCGAGGCGGGGAGGAGAAGCTCACTACGTACTTGAAAGTGAGTCCCTCAAAGACGGGCGTCAAGGGCAGCTTGAATGTTTGGCACAAGGTGATGGCGGTGTCAAAGAGACCAGCCCGGACCAGGAGAGCAACCGTTTCCTCGGGCGTAGAGTTGCCTGCAGGGAAGGAGGACCAGGTAAACACCTGCCCCAGTCACACTCCAGTGCTTACTGGTGCCTAACCCCACACAATTCAGCCACAGAGCTACAGCAGCACCATGCTAACGGCCCAACATAAAACATCCTGCAGCAGTACTTGTCATCGCACGGCTCGAGGCCTTCTTGGTCTCAGGAGCATCTCGTGAGCCCAGGAGGGACCGCACAAAGCAGCAGCGACCCGCGGAGCCGTCCCTGATCAGGCACCAGCTGGAGAAGGACATGGGCAGCAACACATGGCCCATAGCGAAATGCTGCCGCTGTGTAGGTGAGCCAGGAGGGGACAGCCTCGTCGCTGGCACAGCAGGCCTGTGTCCAAGCGAACGAGGCATCGGCTCAGCTCTGCCAGTGCAGGCAGGGGGAGAGATGAAACAGCGGCACTTGGCTCCCCGCGCCTCCAGTTTGCCCTCAAATCTGTTCAATCCTTTTCCTGCAATCTTACTGGGAAGTCATCTCCTACTGATATTTCAAAGGGAAAAACGTGTGCGTGTCACCTAACTCATATCAGAAAGTGGCAGAACACACTCAAGAGGGTCAGCGTGGGAGAACTGCATCTTTCTGCTCCCCAACAAGGAATAGCTGTGACAAGCTAACAGCATGTTGTGAAGCAGGACTGTCCAGGACAAGAATTTAAGCAAGTGTTTCTTCTAGGGCTTTCTAATTCCACTTCTGGGGGCACTTTCCAGGAAGTCGAAAAGACACCTTTTTGTCTCAACTCACAAGCTCAGCCCCAACCCCACGCAGAGCATCACCAGATTTCAGCAAAGCCAAAAAACTGTGGAAAACTTAAAATCGTTTCTCCTCATCTGCCTCCCCAAAGCTGCTGAACTTTGTGGCAACGTTTCATGCTAGGGAGGCAAACTGACCGGCCCCTGCCGTCTCCGAGTCAGAACAAAATCGCTGCTTCCTCGCCCAAGCTCCAACTGAAAGCGCTGTAACTGAACAAAAACCTCAGGGGAAGCGAGAGGTGGCTGCGCCAAATCCCTCTTACCTGCCACAGCCGCTGTCGAGAGGTCATGCTGCACCAGAGTGAGCCGGATTCGGGACAACACGCACTCCCTCTCCAAATCCTCCAGCTCCAGGATCTCGATTTGGCGAGTTGCTGCAACAGATGGACGCGAAGGGCTCTCAGCATTTTAAAAGGGCTCCTCGGGCACTGGGCAAACTGGTTACGAGAGGAGTCGTACCACGGAAAAGCCCCAAAGCCGAGGTCGGACTTTGCTGCCGCTTCCTTGCTACCTCAAACCGTGCCTACCTCCTGGCTACAAACCTCCCATTCCTCCTGTTAGGGAGGTTACCTAACGCCTGGTAAAGGCCGCTGCTCTGGCTGCCAGGCACAGGCTATAAAAGTCCTCCTTCAGAAATAACTGTTTTAAAAATACCTGACCTTAAATTTTTCTACTGGAATGCTGAGGATTACGAGTCTAACCGGACCCCACCACCCTGTGCTTTGGCAGACACAGGCAGAGTGCAGACCTTACCAGCAGAGACTCGCTACATCAGCAGGGTTTCCAAGAGCACCGCCAACAAAAAGAAAAACAACCAAAAACTCTTGAACAACTAGAAATTGCCTCACAAAGGCTTTTTTTATTTAATTACTAGTTATTTCCATTGAAAACAAAAGCTCTGACAAGCCATCAAGCTGCAGAGGAGTGTGCATAGAAGCTGCCTGGGGAATAGCTGTTACATGGCAGCACGTCACAACTGGGAGACGCTAACACGGGGAGAGTTAACTGCCTTCTGATCCCCAGCAAACCACTGGTCTGACAGAGGTGAGAGCTGCCCTGAGCCATCTCCCAGCTCACATGGGAGCAGAAGAGCTCGGAGGCCAGAGGAGAGGCTATGGAAATACAGGAGACAGAGGAAGTACCAGGACCGGGCACTTACTTGGAACAGCCGTGCACTCCCCGTCATGGCTTCTCTTTGGGGATGCTCCAGGGCGTTCGTACTTGCAGGAAAAAGCAGAAAGAGGGTTTATGCCCACGTGGTTTCCAAAGCATAAATTGCCTCCATACAATACAGCCCCAACACCAAGCTCTCCGTTTCAAGACTTGGTTTGAATCAGAAAAGCCACACAACCACTCGGTACGTCAGGTTACATTTATCTTTGGCTATCAGAGATGCAGCAGGGCATTAGCTGATCAGGCTACCATGAAGAGATTTGAAACACAAACCACGTCCCATTAATTGTCCTTCTGACTAGTGTTTCAGCTATTCAGACTCCCCAAAAAGATTTGCTCTGTCTTCAACAAAAGGGGATATATTCCCACTTATATACACCAGCCCCCTTCCAAAAACTGTCCTGCTTCCACCCTGCTCCAGAAAGGGGCAATGACACAACACTGACAGACAGGACTGATGTCTCCGTTGAGCAGGGCAAGACAGCGCTGCACGTGCTGGCCAAGAAGATGACAGCAGCAGATTACGAAGGCCAACGCCTCTGTTCGTCACATCGGAAAGGATTTTGGAAGCTCCTTCCCAAACATACAGCTCTAAGGGTCCCCACAGTCAATAGGTCAGGTCAGAGACTTCATAGCAAGCTCAGCATTTCCTACCACAGCTCCAGAAGCTGGCTGCACTATCCAGGCGTACTCTGGGCGGATCAACCGTAAGCAGTTAATAGCAGCAACGAAACAGTTTCCCTGTTTCTGGAGCCCTCGGAGTGTCCGCACCTCCCTGCCCAGGCGCATGCCGTATTCAAACATCACTGTTCCAGCTGAGGAGAGAAGGGGAATACATCAGCCGAGAGGACAGGCCACCCCACAGCGGTCGGGGAAGCGGTGTCCCAGGCAAACGGGCTGATATAGCATGCCCACCCTGAGGCCGTACCCTTGCGGTAGTTGTGGCGGTAGACGTGGAAAGCATACAGCAGCTCGTAGTAATTGTGGGTCATCAGGTCCACTGCTCGAGCATGTGATTCGATGATGCCCACGACCTGCAGCACACAGAGGCTCACGTGGGTCGACAATCCCGTTAAAGAGCGCGGTCGTGCCCCGCTTCGTCCCAGCGCAGGCCGATTACCTCGTTATGGAGGTTCACGTAGGGGAACTCCACCAGGTCCTGGAGCTGGGAGCGCTCACAGAGCACCACCACTAGCTGGCGCAGACAGTCCAGCTGCCTGTGGAGAGAGAAGCATGACGGTTCTGGAGCGGGAACAAAGCCCTCTCCAGGATGCAGGTATTGAGCCATGAACATGTTTGTGATGAACATGGTTTTTTGCAGCTTAGAACCAAGAGGTCCCTTCAGACTTCTCCTGTGCTGCAAACGAGGTCCTGGACAGCAGAGATCCTCCTTTCTGCAAGGGTCTCTCAGGAAGGCAGTCCCCCTCCCTCAGCTCTCTTTGGTAAGATTTTCTCCAGCCTCAATTAAAATGCATTCCTGCTTCTCCTCTGAAGGTCTATCACAGCCATTCCTGCTCATCACATTCCCCTCGGCTAGGGGGAAGCTTCCTCTACCCCCAGTTCACTTTCCGCACGGTACTCAAGCTGAAAATTCAAAGCCCAAATCTTTTCTTTAATAAACAAAATTGCCTGGACCCCTAAAGCTTTCGCCTCATGTGATCCTTCAACCGTTCTTTTGGCTCTTCCCTGAACCAGCTTCCCCCACCCCCAGTTTCCTCCTTTGAGGCAGTGCCGATCCCAGCTGTTCTTACAAAAATGAAGTATGCCTTTTTGAAGTATGCATTTTTAAACGCACCTTTACACACGCTAACCAGCACCTCGTAACACAGCAGCCATGTCCTACCCTAAAGGGTCCTATCTTCCTTTCAGATTGACGGAAAAACTGGTACACGGACCTCTGAGACAAGCGAGCATAAAGGCATAAAACTGTCACCTACCTGCTCGGATCTGGGTTTTGTGTTAAGGCTACATATGCTTCACTGTTGTGTCCCAAATCCAAGTGGTGTTTGAAGATGCAAGTCCTCAAAGTAGCCTGAAAACACCGGAGAGCACAAACCAGCATGTTTCGAGTTGCACAGCTGAAAAGGAAGTCCTGTGTAAGCTCCCTTGATGCAAAAGAAGAGACTTGTACCTGACTTCTCCAGTCATCTGCCGATTCCATGATAGCCAGCGTAGCCAGCTGGATGACCAGCTCCGGTAAACCAACCATGTCCAGCAAGCGCAGAACCTGGAGAAGACGATAGTCTAGTGTCGGCTGCAGCAGTGCTGAAGAGTGGGTTGGGCTGGTGAGGGGTTTCGTTTGGTTGGGTTTTTTTTAAGAGCTACTCCTGTCCCTAATAACCATAACGGCAGTCAAAAGACTTTGCCGACGTTTCTAAGCGACTAGAGCGAAAAAGGGAAGATTTTGGTATGTCGCAGAGATCCGAATCAAATCCCAGCACAACAGGTCCAGGCTATGGCTTTTCTGGAGGATTCATCTCTGCACACCTGAGTTTTCTGAAACATTTTAGCATTGAGGGTTACAATAAAACTCTGTGTCACAGGGGTAAATGATTCTGTTCCCAAGCATGCACACAGCTGTATTAGAGAGAGAAGTCCCCTCTCCAAGGGCACCTGACAATCCTTGCATTTTCTGGATTTTAAAATCAGGGAATCCCTTACAACGAGCCTAGGTCCAAGCTTGCAGCCTGTCTGAACTGTGGTATTATGCAAGAAGAAAGATCCTATCTCAATTTAAAGACATTCATTTTAATTTGCCTCAAAGCTTAATAACCTTCCCCTTGAGCAGCCTCTTACATCCAGCCTGGACACGTCCGGCTTCTGCCTCCAGCAGCTAGATCTCACCCTGCCTTTTTCTGCTGGATAACAAAGTCCTCTGCTCTTAGGAAACTAATAGGTGGAAAGTACCTAGCTTTCACACTGTAGTCGCCTTGTCATCACTCCCTAAAGAAAGTGAACAAGACGACACTGAGGTTTCACCTTCCAAAAAAGTCTGGTTTTCTGAGTCTCTTCCCCAAAAGCCGGGGACCAAGCAGGAATTCTCTCTCCAAGCAGCGTCCGTGTGGAACAACTTGCTGCCAATTTACTCGGTCAGGATCGCGTATACTGTGCCGGCTTGGCCGTACCTTGTTGTAGTACTGCAGGCGTGGAGTGGAGACCACCTCACCCTCCTCAGGTTGGATCAGCCTGTCCAAGAACTCTTCTCTTCCCACCTCTGACGCAGCTTGGCAGAAACAGTCCAAAGCCTAGAAGCAGACCAGAAAGCAGCTCACGTGCGCCTCTTGGGGGACTGACCCAGCCTGCTGTGCCAGTGAGAGCACAGAGCTGCCCGTTCCAGCTCCAGTGTATGAGACCTGTCACCCCAAGCTAACAAGAGCTTCCCCAAGAGCAGAGCCCACCATCCCTCTCTAATCCCATTCTTTTCCCAAAAGAGGCTGAGCTCGAGGCGGATGTTTCCTGACCTGCACAGCAGAAACAAGGCTGGCCCTACCTGTGCACTTCCACCCTCCCAAGGAAAAAGGTCCCAGACCCCAGAGGGAGGCAGCGCCAGGAGATGAGGGCCTCACCTTGTGCCCCTCACCCATGACAAGGTAGCACCGGCCCATCATGAAGCAGCAGGACCCCATGTTCACGTGGCACCACGGCTGCAGCAGGCGAATGTATTCCTACGGGAGAGGAGGCACGGGAGTTTCAATTCAGGTAGGCACTTGCTTGTGACCTGCAGGCATCCGGCACCAGAGGAACAGTTATGTCTCTAACACCAAAGCGCTATTTTGGTGGCCCCCTTAGCGGCAGTGCTCACACAAATCCCACTCTTCCAGCTCGAGGGCTTGTTTCCCCAGCCCCAAAGTCCCTTCAGTATACGGTCCGCCCACGTGCTCCTGGGAAACAACCTGCTTTGAATAGCTCCACTGCCTCTACGAAGCACCTCAGAAACAGCACTGAACATCCCCAAAAATCAGACACGAGGCTCTCTACAACCGCTGCAAGCCTGCTGTTGGGAACTGCAGAGGAAACATTCCCCTGGCACGCACAGAGCCTGAACGGGAGCACGCGTGTGTGAAGGCAGCGGGAGAACAGGCAAAGCAGGTGTTAGAAGAGCAGTATCTGTGCAGCGGGGCAGGAGAGGGAGAGCAGCCAAGGAATACCATGGATTACAGCAACAAACCACAAATAAAGCCACAACATGGACACTGGTCAGGGCGATATGACTCAACCTGGCCCTGTGCCTGCTCTGCCAGAATAATATAAGGGCCGCAAAGCATCATCACCTATCACGAAGCAGCTAGGAGGCACGATGAAAACTCAAACGTTGGCATCTCTTGTGCCCGGGAGAGCGGTGTACACTCTTCATACTCAGAGGAGCAGACATGTTCCACCATCAGGACTCTGGGGCTCAGCAGGAAGGAGGAGGAGAAGCCAGCACGTGGCGGTAACGCCAAGGTTTCACTGGCCAACCTGCATCTTCATACGCGCACAAGCCACCAGCACAAACGCCTTGCCTACCCCAGCCACGGGTCCACTAAAAGCCACGTGGCAACGCGTCCTCTGAGCCTGGATTCACCGCTCCGGTTAGCCAGCTACAACAGATAAATCCCATCCCAGGCTTGCTCAACAGCTTGTCATACAGAATAAGCAACAAGGAGAGGTTTGGCCCTTGTCCCAGGCCAGTGCTTCGGTCACTAGACCTTCTCTGCGCCCGCCTGTTACTCACAGGGGGCTTCCTGTATCTCCACCTCTATTTGGGTCACAACCATGCTCACGCTCACAGCAAATCTGTTGTTAGCTCCCCGAGGTCAGTGCACTTAATCCAAGTTTACGTGACCGACTGGGATCACTAAGCGTAACAGAAGGTAGCAGGGAGGAAGAAGAGCCCACTCCCGCAGAGATAAAAGTCCCTCGCGTCTCCTCGAGGCGGGACACAAGTGAGGCGAAAGCAATGCAAGGAAATTCAAAGCGTGCTCGCGCCACGAAAGCGCACATATGCCAGGAGGCAGAACGATGCTGCCCAAACCGTCCTGGCATTTCCTGGCTCAAAAGCTCTGCAGATTTGACATTCTTCTCAGCAGTAACATGAACACAAAAGAGAGCCATTCAGCCCCCAGGTGTAAGGGACTCTGAGAATAAAAGGTTCTGCTAAGCACAGGAAAAAACATCTCGCTAATAACAGCCTGCCTAGCCCTACACGCCTCAAGGACCGCCACGAGTCGGGGAATGAAATGTGTCACACAGCTCTGCAGGCAAGAAATTGTGCGGTTCAGAACTAGAGCAGCTGCAACCACCAAACCCCTGAAAAGCATGGGAAGAGAAGTTGAAGAAACGGTGATCTGAAATATAGCACTCTGTGGAGACACCTGGAAAAACATAGTAGTTCACTCGTCCTGCCACCAGGATGTTGGGAGAGCAAGCGGGGATGGAAAGACGCTGGCTGGTTCTTACACCGTTTTTTACTAGTAAGAACACTTAAGACACAGGCGAGCCCCCCTGAAACAGGACTTCTGCTGCTGGCTTGAAGACAGCCTCTGAACCCACAGTCCCATGGGCGATCTGTTTGCAATGGCTAGCAGAAATGGCTACGGGTACATCAGCAGCTAACGAACTATTAGGTTAGGGGCTTGCTGTGCTATTTAAACAAGCTCCACAAAGATGTTTCTCGTGTGCAGTATCACGCTGTCAGACCAGCCCTGGGAGTGAACTCCCACGAAAAGGGTATGTAATAATCCTGAGTGCTGATGCCTGGGTTTTACTGACAACAGATAAAAGAAGAAAGGCCTAAGACTACCATCTTGAATCATTCCCCAACAAACTCCCCTGCGGCATTTTCTAGGTACGAGATATTTAGCACAAAGCCCTTCTGCTAGCAGAGCTCAGCACCACAGGTAACGAGAGGGATGCATGAGGAAGACTGAAGGTATTTGCCACCCTACCATTTGTTCACTGCGCTGACAGTGCGATAGTTACGAGAGATTTCTAACAATTCTTCAAAGGAATCGTTCCCTTCAGTCCATTTCATCTACAGGACAAACTTCCAGCCCATCATCTCTGAAAGGGAGACGTGGGAGCAGAGCACTTGGGAAGATCAGCTCATGTCTGAGCTCAGAGAGCAGCGACTAGGGGAAAGCAGAACAAACTCCAGCGACCGCCAAGACATTTTGGGCAGCTTTTTCCAAGCAAAGGTAAGGCGGCTGCGCTCGGAGCTCATGTTGCATTACACCTCTGCGTCAGCCAAAGCGCAGACCTGCCTCTGAGAGAAACCCACATGCGGAAAGAGACTACTGTGTTTGCTCCTGCTCTTCCCCTTTCAGCTCCTGGGAGAGAGCCAGTGCGAAGCACTCACCTGCAGCTGGGTGTACTGACAGCTCCCCATCAGGCACTCGGGGAAGAGGAAGCCTGGATTGCTGGGCCATCTGAGCGGAGGTTAAGGAACGGAGGCCAATCCGGTCCAGAGAGCTCGGAGAACTAGTCTGAAAGTTGGCATGCCTCTAGCACTCAGTTTGTGGGGGAGAGAGGAGAGAAGGTTAAGCCGCTCATAGAAGTTGTTATTCTGTTATAAGATTTATCCATATTAGAAAACCATTAGTACATCTAATCCACAACTGCTCAAATCTTGTTACCCTTCCAAATCTCCCAGCAATCGCACGTCGCCGAGTCAAGCTGCTAGAGCTCAGGGGCTTAAAGTCAAAAACTCAAATCCTTCACTGTGCACTTAAATGGGATGGATTCCGTGAAACCTTAAAATATCCGCAAATCCCATTAACGCTAACAACAGTCACTTGTTTAGGAGACTTGTCTTCGCAATTTGGGTGTGGAAAACATCGATTTTGGAATTGCACGAGGCTCGGTGGCAGAGACAGCCAACTGACAGTTGCCGAGCACTGCGCAGCCCACCACCCTACCCCGTCTGCTAGCCCCAGCCCTCCTCCCCCAGCCCCGCCGACGCTCCCAGCCTCAGGACCGCGACGCAACACGCAGCCTCCAAGCAATCTCGCATGACTCGCGCGGGGGGGCTCCTGCACTGCCACGCCGTACAGAAACTCCCCCTGGTTACCGCCTGGCGAGAGCGAGCACCTCGCAGCAGGGTTTACAGCCAAGGATACAGGAGCGGCAGAAAGTCATTCACTATTGCGGTAATGAGATGGGGCCAGTTCAAACTTGTTTCAGCCAAAGAGGTGTTCGGTTGCAAGAAGAGTCGAGATATGATGTGCTTTCTGGCCACATCCTGAAAGAACAGCTCCACAATTGTTTGAGGGCCGGATACTAAAAATACAAGTTAAAGAAACACTGAGAAGAGGGCCCACAGCAGCCGCCACAGGCTTTCTACACCGTGCTCTGCTCATCAGCCCAAACATCACAGATTAAGTCAGAGCAAAACAATAAGCACGTTCAATACTCGAACGTGTTGGTTTTGGATTTCTCTTGCCGTCTGGTTAAGTCAGAGGGAGTAGCAGGAGATCAAAGAGCCGCATACTGCAATGTTTATTAAGCACAGCTCAATTACAGCATGAAAAAAAAAAGGGGCTGTGCTCTCTCTCCAGCTGCGCTATTCGCAACCCAGCCACAGCTTTCCAGCGCGACCGAGTGTTTTGCAGGGCAGGGCTGAGGCTGATTTGGCTATCTGGCTCTGTTCAAGCGCCTCCCTCTACATTCCAGCACCCTAAGCAGTCCAATCTCCCATTAGCTAACTGTTCTCAACGCCTCTCCCCGAGCTGCCACCTCCTTTCTACCTCCCCTACGTTTCACATATTTTTCCTGAAGCACAGTGGCCAAACAGGACTTTCCTCACGAGTGGGCCAAGAAATAACCCACGACACTGGCTCGCACAAAGGACGCTTTCAGTTTTGCTTTCGTACGCTGGCATTTACGTCGAGGCAACTGCCTCCTGAACCGAGACTCTCATTCAGGGAGAGTTCAGACTCTGAAGCTCGCAGCCTGCTTACAAAGAGCACAGATGCCCCAGGCTCGTCAGCAAGCAGAGGAAATTCTTCCCCAGCTCACAGCCCTTCACAAGTGGCACTGCTGCCTGTTTGCCACTGATTTTCTCAGCTCTGAAGAGTCTCAGCCTTGAAGTGCCACACAGACTAGTTACAGCAGGCTCTTACCTGTGCGTTTTCTCCCCTACCCTGCTCACCATCTCCCTCTGTAACCACTTCAAGGTACCCATCCTCTGAATGAAGTTGCCTTATATTCTCCACCACGACAGCAGCCCAAAGCACATGTTTCTGCAGCAACTTTTAAAACGTGAATGAATTATCAGCTGCGATCTCCCCCCTTGAGGTACCGGCTGTGAGAAACGCTCACGTTCGAGTTGCAAAGCGTTGGAAGCGCAAGTGTGTTTTGGGGAAGTATTTCTAGCTGCTGCTCCTGCTTGCTGTGGGATAAAGGGGAGCGAGCAGGACAGACGTGGTCTGACCCCCTACAGCCACTGTAACGTACAGTGAGCTCGGCTGATAGTGCCGGGGCCAGAATTAACAATGTTTGGCCGAGTGAGGTCTCCTCATCGTTCTCAGGCTGAGAATAAGATCCTCGTCTCTGGTCTGAATCCAGTGCTACAAGATACATCGTCGTCGTCGTTTTTTTTGGCGGACAGCATGACAAACATCCCACGTAAAATGGGGCCATTGAACCACGCGCTCCGTTAGCTCACCGCGTGAAGCGTTTCCCTCGGGTGGCAGAGACACAGAGGGCAAGAGGGACAAATAACAGAAACCGAGCGCTGATGAACTGGGGACATCTTACCTAGCTTATGGGGTGTCAGAGCAGCGGTGTCTGCTAACTCCAACACAGAGAGATGCTGCAGATTAGATTCCCTGGAGAAGAAAAAGCCATCAGCGAAGGGACAACAAAACGCCTCCTGCTTTAATTGTGCTCATTGTTCAATTCAAACGACTCCTACTGCTGAAAAAGGCAACAGCGCACAGAACAGCGAGACCTCAGACGGCAGAAATAGCACAAGGCAAAGAGTCAGCTCAAAACAGCTCCCCAGCACAACCCGACTCCTAGAGCGACACACCCACAGCAACCACCAGCTTTTCATACCAGGAAGGGCATTTCAGGTGGATTCGGCAGGAACCTACAATCATTCAAAGACCAAACGAGCACAGCAGAGACTTACAGGGTGTCGACAGGGACGTCCGACGCCAGGCACTGGCTCGCCCACCTGATCAGGTAGTAGGACAGCAGCAGGGGAGAGGTGCGGTGCAGCAGGTCCTGCTGAGACTGGAACAGCTGTCCCCCTCCCAAAACCATCTGCAAGCAAACCACAGAGCCTGGCTCACCGAGAGGCCAAGCCCAGAGCAGCGGCAGGACAAGGGCAATCGGTGAGGTCTGTATCAGGCCCAGCTCATTCCTCCTGCTAACACCAAGGCGGTCAATAGCCCAGCAGTTAACTCGACCCACCCAGGAGACCAGCAGGACTCTCGCACGCACCAGAATCACCCAGGCAGAAATTACAGTGTCACCTCAAGACCCAGGGGTGAGTTAGCTCTTCTGGTGACCAGACCCCGTCGGGGAAGTTCAACAAGCAGAGCTACGTGTACACCGAGCATTTCTCTAGCTTGTAAACACCAGCACCTGTTGATGCCAGGGACATGAACAAAAAGGTGCTTTGCGCTGCTGCAACAACATCACCGAGAGTTCGGCTTTGCTGCAGAGACCATCTTGGGACCCAGCCCTGCTGCCCAGGCACTGCATCCCTGCACGCTCCAGGTGACACCGGAGGAAAAACAATCCACGCTTGTGAAGGACACAAGCACATCAAGGTGGCAAAGCCGCAGTTCCTCTTCAAGGAAGCAGCAGGTCACATGCCTTGTGGTCTGTGAGAGCCTGGCTCCAGAAGGGCACCTTGCAACGTGCTTTAAAGGGCAACCTTATCCAGGAAGAAGAGGATTTCTTTTCAATCAAGAAACTACTGCAGTAATATTTCCACGTAAATAATATTGGTTTAAACAATACTCCCCTTGCGCAGGGTGTCGTTCCACATCCCTGCGTCAACCCAAACCATCAGCACCATCTCTCGTGCAGCCACACAGCCGACAGGATGGACGTAACCCAGCCCAACCCATGAGCACAAACACAGCTGCCACCACAGCGGCTGTTTGCGCTGGCTGGAGCAGCCTCAGAGAGGCTGAAAACACCGCCTCCGAGTAAACACTGCTGCGATGAGGCAAAGGTGCTGTGCACTGCGTTGCCAGAGAACAAAGCTGCAAGCGTGTGCGTGCTGCACTGAGCAGCGGTGTGGGAGGGATGGGGAGCAGATGGGAGAACTGTACGTGCTCAGGCAGTGCTGTTTCGGACGGCGGGCTGGAAAGGATGCCCTCCCTCCCGCAAAAAGTTTTGCGTCCTGCGTGCTCAGCGTGGAAAGAGGGAGTCAGGGTGTGAGCGCAGCGCACCACTGCTTTGCTTAGGATGACAAAAGCGGCTGAAGGAGAGAGCAGGGAGGGCTTGCCCAAGCCCGGGGCTAGTTCAAACAGCCTCCAGCATTTTGCGGGAAGAGACAACAGCTCATGGTCTGGCACCAGCAGAACCTCAGATGCAAAAGTTCAAAGAGCGTAGCAGTAGCTTCAAGGGCTGTACTCACAGGATCTCCAAGCCGCAGCAACAGCTGTTGGAGGATCAACAGGTCCCGACAGATCAGAAAACGGATCGTGGCAATCTTACACACCCCCCAGCAAACCACGCTGACAGCGGTACCACTACCGTACAGCTGGGTGAGGTTCATGCGCATATTTAGGTGATGAGCTGAAAAATAAAACCACCTCAATAAGGGGAAGAACAAGACTGACGAGAACACCTGCCGAGCCGCCGCTTTCCCAGCCCAAATGCCCTGCTGTAGAGCTTTCACCTCTCTCCATCTCAGCGTCCGTCTCATAGTCCATTTCTCGGATGAGCACCCCGATGGCATGGATGGGGTTTCTGATCTCCTGCAGTTTGCTGTGTATATCCTCCATCACATTTTCCCTGCAAAGTGAAAAAGACAATAAGCAGAGACATGAGACTGAAACTCAAGAGGGCTCCCTTTCCTCCTTCACTGATCCTCCCTGGAAGGAAGCGTATCTGATCAGCCTGGACATTCTTGACGACAATCCTCTTCTGGCTTGGAGTTTGATTACAGCGCCTGCAGGGATCAGTCTATTTATTCCACTCCCCCAGGCTACCAGGAAATAACAAGATAGCTGGCATTCCACCGGCAATGATTTCAGGAGGTGATCACAGCAGCCACATGGCTTGACCAAGGCTCTGACCTCTACTTAACGTCTGCAGGCACTTGCTTTGCGCACCGCAATGATCATCACCTAACGGGAACTTCTGCTCTCTTTCTCTCACCCGAGAATCCCCAAAATGTCTTTCGGGGGGGCCCAGGCAACAGCAAGGCGGTGCCGGATGGAAAACCCTGCTAACGTCACCAGTACCCACGGTCCCCATCTCTGAGGGGACCTGGAAAAGTCTCCTGCAGCACAGGGAGAGCTGGCACATCCCCAAAGCGCTTCGGTGCCAGTCAAGGACAGCTCCAGGCAATCCCTGCTCAGCCATCCGGGCCTCCCTGCAGGGGAGCTCCTGCACGAACATCTCCTTACGTGTCATTAGCTATCAAGTCCTCCAGGATCTGCTCTGCAGCCTTTTCTGGAGGCTGGAGGCGGGAGCAAGCCATTTCCATTATGAATGCCATTTCCATGGAAATTGATTCTCCGATCAGTCGAAGGCACTGGACAAGACAGACAACATCACGAGACATCTCCAAATCTGTAATGAAAGAATCTAACTGTATATTTACAAGACATTTCAAAGCAAAGGTGGGAGGACCATTCAAAAACCAGTTAGTTCAGCTCCTATCGGCAAACTACTAGCAGCAGACTGGTCTCAGTCCCACATGTCAAACTGACCCGTCCCTGCTAACCACCACGAGGCCGAATTAAAGCTTAGGAATTGACAAGCGAAAGATCTGGGCTTTTTTATTCGAAAAGTAAAAAATACTGATGCAACAATAAAAACAATGAAATTCCCTCCAAGGGATTTTCTCCAGCCAGAGGTTGAAAGGAAGTAATTAGTGCAGTGTAAGAGCAAAAAAACCCCGGAGCAAATGGCTCAGACAGCTTAGCTCTGCCAAGCAGAACACAGCAGCTATCCATTTGCAGCACCAGCTCTCACAGCCGAGAGAGGATTTGCACATTCTTAGAAGCGATCTGAAAACGCAGCGCTGAGGGTTTAAATCGCTGCTTTGCAATGCAAAAAAAAAAAATGTATGTGTTTTTAAGATCAAGTCACATATCTTGAGAAGTTTGAAACAGACAGGGCAGGAACTGCTCGCCTCCCAGACCCAACCCCGGCCTCCAGCTTTCCTCCCCTCAGAGCCAGAAATAGCTCAACCAAACGGATGACGATTCTTCTCTACAAAAATATAGAAAATCACTCGAGCATGAAAGTGGGGCTTAGGCAACATTTTCCATTGCCTTTTTCATGTGAAACGTCATTCCACCACCAGCACAGCACAGAGGGCACTGTGGCGACAGTACGAACAACAACTTTTGCGCACGCTGGCATTTACTACCCGGAGACAAGGAACGGCACGGTCCCTCTCCACAGCTCACACAAAAACATTTACAGAAAAACATTTCACTACAAACTAAGTTTGCAGAACAAGGCAGTTGAGCCCAGGGTGCCAGGAGGATCACCAGTTTCCTTCTCTTCTGTAGTCTTTGAACGGAGTTGTTTACTCCATCAGCAAGACACAGAGATGGGGAAATTTTATGAAACCGAACTGCTTGCCCCAAGTCAGAGCAAGTCTTAGGGCTCTCGGTGGGGATGGTAAAGCTGAGCAAGAACCCAGTTGAGATAACGTTAAGCGGCGTTCATATTGGGGCAGTCACCTGCACGACCAGAAACACAAGCTGCTGTGTCCCGCTCTCCCCACCAGCACTGTGGAGCTGCCAGCACACTGTGGAGCTCCAACCTGGCAGATCTGTTCCACAGAGCGGGCGTGAAGGCGGCACCAGTTAGCCGCAGCCTACACCGGTAGTTTGTAAGGCAACAATGGCCAAGGATCCACCAATGCAGGTGCCTGCCACCGAGCAACAAGCAGCCTGCAACCTAGGAGTCTTCCTTCTGAAATTATCTAAGTGAGCCACGGCAGATCTGCAGCCTTGACACCATTTTCTAACTCCTAGTGTGAGTACAACAGCAGGTTTCACAAAATAGAACTCCCTACAAATGCCAAAATAAGAAAAGTATCTCCATAACAGAGAATTCTGGAGTCAGGAGCACTTCAAGAGACCTCTGTGGAAACTCCCACATGCCACCGCCCAGGGCTTCCCTGATATGCACTGTTCCAGCCTCCAACCATGAAAGAGCTCCACGTCTCCTCACTTACCATCAAAGATGGCAGCATCGTCCTCAGTCAGGAGGTGCTCGTTAGAGAGCAGATAGAGATGGTCCACCAAGGAGCAGGGCACGAGGAAAGACAGGGAGCCCTAGAAAGGTGAGGAGAAAGCTGCTCTTTGAGCTCCCCAAACCCCCACACCTCAGGCAGAAGAACTCCTCCCCGGAGATCGCTGCCTTCAGTTGGCCACAGTGGCCAAAGAGCCACCGCTGCCCAGCCTCACCTTCTTCAGCAGGCACACCATGCTGGTGTAGGGATTCAAGTGCAGGGCCAGGGGCCGTGAGAGTGCTTCTTGGTACTGAACGCAGCAGGCGTAGAACTTGGACCAGAACTCCACCTGCAGCTGCCAAAACTCCTCCGGCGAGCACTCATATTCTGTCACGCTGCCCTGGAACTAGCAGGACCAAAACAGGACTTCAGATGAATACAGGTGGTGAACCAGAGAGAGAAGCTGTAGCGTTCAGATGTTGTCTTGTCTCTCACGACCAGTGTCCTGCCTTTACATGGTTAACGCTTAGGAACACCAGTCACAGTCCTCTTCCCCATCACCTCGCCGTCAAAGTCTAAGGGTTTTTTCCCACAGCAGTGAATCACAGAGCAAACAGCAAGGGGAACAAAGCCCAGAAGAACAAGTTCTATACAACCTTAGATAAAGAAGCACCAACGATATAATGAAAAAAGGCAGCACTGCGGGACTCTAAAAACATCAGGCACAGAGACTGCTACAGAGGATACAAAACTGCCTTTTTTTGGTGAACTTTCTAGCAACAGTCTGAGCAGCCTCAAGGATGAGGCGCAGGTGGAAGGACTGCTGGCTTGGAGAATCAGGCATATCAGAGTAAAATCTGGCGAAGTAGGACATAAAATGGGGGAAATGGGGGAATTCAGTCCTCCAAAAGGACAGCCAGCTGATCTTTCAGACAGGTCCTCTAAGCAGATTATCTTCTGGTGTCCAAAATTATGAGCAACAGCTCTGCGTGGTGGTGGCCAGCACCCACATGCAGGGAGCTGAGAATGGGCAACACGCAATCTGTGACTGGGAAAGCACACTCCGTGCAAGGTGCACCCAGGGAGCAGAGACAGCAGAACACCCAGAAAGGAGAAAAGACTCCAAAAAAGAAGAGGGAGAGGAAAAGCCAGGCAGGAAGGATGAAGATTTGTGCTTTTTAAAAAAGTTACATAACTCCTTTGGAGACACAAAGGACAAAACAAGGCCTGGGGTCACTTTGTATCTCACTTAACTTTGCTGAACCATCACAGTGCATACAACGAATGCAAGAACAAAACACGCGGGGGGGAAAAAAAAAAAATCTCACCTCGCTTTCCACGGCTAAGGTAACCTCTTTTTTTAACTCGTCCCACGTCAGATCCACGTACTTCTCAGTTCCTTGAGAAAAGATCTGAAAAGCAGCACAGCAAACTGTTACTTTAAAGCAAGAGAGCTGTCCCGCCGAGGTTCAAGCAGCACTGAGCGACACAAAGCAAACATGAGAGCATCAGCAAGGGCTTGGCAGGACTGAAGTATTAAAAAGCAGGGTTGGCTGCTACATGTGGGCTACAGGGATGCACAGCCAGCTTTTCCCTTCCCGTGGAAATAGAGGAAGCCTCCAATGCACTGGGATGTAAGGAAGGAAGTGCTGCACACCTTCACGGCAGCTCTCTCCTGAACCATGCTATAGGGGCCTCCATAAGGTCACAGCACAAAGGATCAAAACGATCGTAGTAGCGGAAGTTTGGCTTTTCCTTTTTTTCCTAAAAAGGGACGGCATGTTGTCTTGCTCTGCCCTTAAAAGGCCTAGAGGAGCCAGAACTGAGCAGACACGTGCCGAGAAACAGCACAACAGCGGCCTGAGAGTCTCCGTTCGCCTGGCAGCAGTGACAACCAAGCTCAGCACCTGCTCTCCTAAGGGAAAACATCTTCTGGCAACCACATTCTGCCTCCCGCCATCAGCACACACCGGCTGAAGTAAGGCACAACAGCCGCTAACTTGCTTCAGGGACTACTGACAAGTCTACAAACTATCAAATGCAAACCGATGCCCGCCAAGAGCTCCAAGGAATCTGTTGCCTCACATCTCAACGGCCAGGAAGAAGAAGCTGAACAGAGCGCGCACCAAACGCCCTCTCGCTAACCTGTAAAGCCTTCTGGATAGCTGCATTTATGAACCGGCCAGGCGTGAAGAGATACTCCAGGTAGGTTTCCTGCAAAGAGAAAGAGATCGCAATTTAATGAAACACACGTGGCAGGAGGAGAGCATTTAAGATACCGCTTCTGGTCTTTCCTCCCATTCTCAAACTCATCCCCTGGTTCTGTATTTCTTTCCAGCTTCAGCTCATTCCCACACCCTGCTCCAACCTCTCCCCTTCCAGCCCCTGAGCAGTTTCCGTGATCGAACGCTGCTCCCCGCACACTCCAGATCTTGTTTATTCACGTCTTGTCTCAAGACTCTCTCTCAACTGACTTGAAATTCTCCTCATCCCTCAACTTCTGGTTTCATAACAACAACAACACTTAGTGCTTTAATGCTGCAGTAATGGAGGCTAAGGCTTGTCCCCTTTAATTTGGAGTAATTTTAAGACTCTATCAATACAATTTGTACACTTGAACTGTCTTAATGTTCTCCTCCTGGGCAGAGAAGCTTTGCTACTTCTCATTGCTATTTTATACTCGGCTCACCCTGGGGTCCTGATCGTGTCGAACTGTCACTTCCTCTTCAGGCAGCGGTTGCACAAAGACCTGGTTCCACTGGCCCGCGACATTTCTGGAAGAAAAACAAAACCAGAATCAGCTTTGCATTGCAACGCTCCAACACAGCGCGCCCGGGAGCAACCACCTGAACCAAACCTGTCACCTTCACCAGCGATCACAGACCTTACAGCAACCACGGCCGCTCAGATCTGCTAACAGGAGCTTCGACTAGCGACAAGCAACAGATTTAGCCAGGAGCACTTCACGGCGGCATCCCCAGCCCTAAGCTAACAGAACGGGTTGGATTCCTTCATTTCTGTCAACATTCTCCCCACCACACGTGCTCAGCAAGCAACTCTCTCTCAGACTGATCCGTAGATTCTTCTGTCTAAACCTGCAAGCTCACAGCATTTTATTTTTTACCCAGGATTTAACTCCCTGATGTGGTTACGCACCAAGTCTGCCCTCTCAGCTTTACAAAGCTAGAACCGATGCTTTCACATCACTGGTGGTCTCAAAACATCCTTCTTGGAAGAGACCAGCCAGTTACGTTTCGAAGGAGCTGTCGGTGAAGAGCAGCCCTCCCTCCGACACGCTCACAGCAGACTGCTCCCAGCAAGCCTGCCGCCCGGCTTTCTACATTTTTCACATTCCTGAGCTGTAGCTTTATTATAAAACAGAACAAAAACCCAAAAACCCCACGTAATCCGCACTACAGAAAGACACAGTTGCACATGTGACACAAACACTGCAATAGGAAGAACTAGGTACCGCTGCAACTCCACACACTTCAGTCAGCAAAGCAAGACAGGAAAAAAGTCAAGAAGCTCGATTGGTGCTTTTAACAGGCAGCGTCTGGGAGCCGCCCCTGCAGTTACCCCGCTGCGAGGCTGTCGACACTAGGGATTCGGTGCAGACACTCACTGCTCAAAGTTGATGTATTTCACAACGGTTTGGTTCTCTTCGTTGTGCCACAGCGCCCAGATCTCAGCTGAGGTTAAGGCAAAGTCAACGAGAGTCTCCTAGGAGAGAGAGCGCACATATTTACCTTCTTAGCACAAACTCAAGTACAGCAGACACGCGTGTAGTCAACAACAGCAAAACATTCCCTGTATCATTTAACCGCGTGTCAGAAAGAATTCTTGGTTCACAGTTAGATCCCCAAGTCCTCTGACCTTCAGCAAACAACCCTCCCTTCCCTCCTCCCTGTCGTCTCGGTGCCTTTAGGGGGGCCAGGCCCCAGCACTCACCTGTGAGGAGAACAGGGAGGATATGTGATCAAGGCTGTAGCGGTTGCTCTCGGTGCTCACTAGCTGGAAGACACAGAACTACAAACACTCCTCGTAAGTCATTTGCCAAAGGACGGCTAAGCCAATAACCAGCGCGTCACGGGGACGCTCATCTCTCCGGTACCTTGCCTTGCCTGATGCTACAGTCACCAGACCCTGACAGGCCAGCCACGGACCCTGCCAAGCTGACCCTCTGCGCCACGTACTGGCACGGAGGGCTTCAGCCTTCCCAGCAAGGACGCTTGTCTCTGCCTGAACCTGAAGGACTGCCAGCTGCCTTTGGAAAGGCTAAACCAGAGAAGTGGTAAAACCATGACTGCTGGGCACTACTAGTGACAACACAACGTGGGCAAGCAAGGAGACCAAGGCAGCAAAGCCCTGAATCCTCAGGCCACTCGCTGCAAACCAAGCTCTGTGTGTTCTCGCAGAGCAGAGCACTAGCGGGGCAGCAGAAGTCACGATACGCACTTCTACTCCGTATGTGAATCCCCTGGAGAACGGAAAGGGTAAGCTGTCCAACAGATGAGATTACTCTGTGTCGTTATTCTCGTCCTGCTAAATTTATTATTCTCTGCAAGAAGCAGAAGTTCTACAGAAGGCAAGGTTTGGCAATGCAGCGATGCGTTCGCACGCTCCCAGGAGCCCGACGTAAACATGCTATCAGTATTTCCACGCTTTTAGCTCTTTTCAGACCTTTCCTTTTCCCACGGCACATACGTGCTTTGGGATCCTACCGGAACAGGAGGTGGATAAGTGAACTAGCACGCACAGATCAGCTTAGTCACACAGGGAATTCCACTCCCAGGGCGAGGGCACACGCATCCCGCAGTGTTTTGAGAGCAAAACTGTTTATTCAGAAAGTACTGCTCTCTCCAGAGGGTCAGGCATGAAGCTTTTCCGTATTTCCTGCCTTGCAGACCCAAATCCAAGGAGGAACGACACATTTTCCATGCAGCCCGCGGAAGATGCATTCACAGCGAGGAAGCCCCGTCGCTCCATACCTGTCCTCGCTTGGGTGCGTGCATGTACACGCCGAGGTAAAGCCCCAGGGACTGGGAGAAGGCCAGTCGCAGTCTGTGCCCAGTCCCGGCTGCAAGCCGCAGGTCCCTGCTGACCGGCATGAACTCCAGCAGATCAGCAACCATCAGGCACATCTGATCCTACAGAAAATAAAGGTGTCGGGAAAGTAGCCTAGACTGAGGACTGAGAAACCGCCCTTCTCCCTTGTCCTTCCCTTTCTGGTCAAAGTCTGCTCAGATCTTCCCCTAAAGGATGCACGCAAAGCATCCGTATGCGTACCTGAACCACTGCTTAGCTTTCCCTGCCTCACCTGTGCCCTCTCCCGCCGAGCACACGGGCCTTCAGAGCCCAGGCGCATATGGCAAAGCTTCCCCTCCCACCCATAACGCACGCAAGCATTCCAGCGCAGATGAGCCGTGAAAGCAGTTGTGCTGGTCCATTAGCTTTGGCACTCATATTTGGGGCAAGTGGCATGCAGCGAGCAGAGGCTTTTATTAACTTCTTGTTGACAAGTAGCCATGGTACAGTCACTCTTATTACCGCTAAAGCAGTAGAAGATCCATTTGGTTTGCCTCCTGGGCCGTTGAAGCCCTCCTGCCTGCCTTCCTGAATGCTCCAGCGCATTTGTAAGTAACCTCATACTGCCCCTTACCCTACACTCACGGCTTTGCCCCAGAGAAAACCCACCTGCTTTCCAAACGCAGCTAAATGCATGCCACGACGGTTCTCACAAACTGCCCTGAATCCCAGTGTGTAAAGAAGCTGCAGCGCCAATTTAACAGCAGATCAAATCTATGCCAACCTCCCAGCCTTCATTCCTTAAGCCGCAGACTCTTGCCCGAGCAGCGATGGAAGACACTGCTCCCCTGAATCGAGGCCTCACTCACCTTATAGGACCACATTCGAAGTTTATGGTCCTGGCAGAGAGCAAAGAGAAAGGCATCGTGATCGAGGCAGTGGACAGAGAGGCTGACAGGCAGGTCCGATGGGCCACAGTCGCCTCTGAAAATACAGAGTTTATTTCAACAGCTTAAAAGAAAATCAAGGCTAGCGCGTAGATCCAAGGCACGGGTTTTCTAGCACAGCGTGTTTAAAAACAAATAAATCCGTGGTGTGAGAGCAGGAGGAGAGAGCAGCATTTCAGGATGGCGCTGGTCAGCACCCAAGGCGCAGAGGAGGTCACCGTAGCGCTAACGCCCAGTTCTTCACCCTGGCTTCCCCAGCCACAGCCTAGTACTTACGGAACAGGGGCGAAGGGTCCAGAGGTAAGCAAGGATCCGACCAGTCAAGGTCACTCAGGGCGTCAGAGGACTCGCTTTCATTTCCAACTAACAGGGCTTAGAATTCGGTTGTGTGCTCTAAGACACAGTAACAATTACAGCCCAGCCTGCACCCACGGCGTCCGTGTCGACCACACGTAACCTCTGCTGGCCAGGAACAAGCCTGACGTTTCCGAACAAGGCCAAGAACACGCAAGTGTTGTAACCCTTAATCTGCGCTGGCTGTAAGCCATATCCTGGGCAAATCCGGGGAGGCCAATTACTAGACACAACATATCTGTAGACACAGACACGCAGAACCAGCAGGGCCCCATTAAGATGAACAAATCCAGCGTTTGAGTCCCTTCTGTACCACAATGGGCCCTGCGACCCAGTTAACTTTTTTGGCAGAGTATTTAAAGATGCTGACTTGCCTGCCTTTGACTTCAGCTAGGAACTCTAGGTGAGGGCATCAAAAAGACAAAATTAGTTCCGCTTACTCGTCACCAGACACTAACCTGATGGCGGTCGGCATCCAACCGGTAAGGAAACGCTGCACCACTGAGCTCTGTTTCAATTCCACAACTGAAACTGTTCCTTTAAAAATAAAAGTGATATTAAGAAACATATTGAGCGCTTGTTAACAAAACATTTACTGCCAGCAGGAGGGGATTCACAGGCGTGATGGAGAAGAGCTTTCAGGTGTGTGAAGCAAACTCGTACAACACACGCCAAAAACCAAACCCAAGCGAAGCTCAAAGCTGGGAGAGGGGATGCCACGCGCAGCGGCGTTTCACAGAGAGGCAGAGGCAAGGAGGCAGCCTGTTCCCGCTCCTTACCAGGTGCATCGTGAGGAGGCAGCTTAAGGACGAAGATCCCTCCCAAAGCAGAGGGCAGAGCAAAGAGAGCCTCCCCCTCGCTGCTAAGCCACGCTGCTGAGGCGACAGAGTTAGACGCCAGGCCTGGCACACTGGGAATCACGTAGTAATTCGAAGGATCTCTGAAGTTGATTTTGCCGATATCTGTAAACACGGACTGCATTTGGCTCTCTGTTATCAGCTCCTGTAGGAGGAAAACAGCAGAACACAAAATCCTGAGCACGCATACACAAGGGACATTAAAAACAAGCAGACACCTGTGGAACTGCGACGCTGCTACTTGATAAAATGGATTTTTCCGGTAAGAACTCTCATCACTACCACTCCCGTTTCCTTTACTGCTAACCCACGACTGCTGCTCTTTACGAGCAGATACGAAAGGGATTTCAAAACCTGAATTTTCTAGCAGAACGCTGGCTCCCTCCCTCATATACTGTAACAGCCCCAAAGGAGTCCCGCAGTCCATCAGCTGCTTCGAGACAGCTCGTAGCAAACTGCTGGTAACAAGTCCCGTGAAGAGCAGCTCTACAATAGCACAGCGTCGTCCCTTGGGAAAGCTGCCTGGAACTCTAAAAGCAAGAGATAAGCTCTCCAAGAGAGGAAGGGGGCCTGACAAGACACACCAGAAGCAGACACAAGAGGGAAAACTCACAGCAGACGGGTAAATGTGATGTAAATTTTGCACAAGGTTCACCTTCCACGTGAAATAAAAGATTCTACACCTTGCTGCCTACAGAGGGCAAGTTACAGACACAGCCAGGCCTCCCTCTGAAGCCCTCAGTCCCTGCTTCCACAGGGTCCTTTGTCCCCATTGTCACAGGGCCGGGCTCCAGGACTGCCCGCAGAGCCACCTCCCACCTCCGAGGCTCACTGCAGGTTACATCACCAACTTTCATCGAAATCGGAGCCCCATTCACAAATCTGAAAAACGCTCAGCTTCGGGGCAAACGCTGCAAGCCTGATAAGTACAGCCACTGCCTCCCCCACCTGCGGTCTCAGTACGTTCAGTTCCAAACGGAGCGAGAGATTCGCAGCTTGCTTTTCCTATCCGACTGCTTTTCCCAGCAGTTTTCCCTTCCACATCGAGAACTACCAGGCCGTGATGCACCTGCTGTACCTGGCCAAGAATCAGAGGACTTAGAGTTTAGCAGTTTATAACATCTACAAAGAAATTTAACTGGAAAAGTTCGGAGAGTAAGAAACCAAAGTGCAGAGTTTTCCACAAAATTCAGGAGAGCCTGACAGGCTCCAGCTCTGCGCCTTCAGAAACACGGGAGGGTTCCAGCTCGGGGTACAAATCCCCGCCGTGACAGGGCAGCGTTGGGGGTTAACCCCGTTGCGCAGTGAAGCAGCACACAGCCCCTCGCTCCCTCCCTCCCTCCCAAGTGGGATGGGGAAAGAGGAAAGGAAGAACGAAAGCGAGAAAACTTGGGGGTTGAGATAAAAAAATAATTGCTTAATAAGCAAACGACAAGCAGAAGAGAGAACGAGGGACAGAAAGGCTGGACAGACCGACGCCCAGCCAGCTCCACAGCAAAAGATGGCTAACTCCCCCAAAACCCCTTTTTTCCCTGTTCTTATTGCCAAGCGTGACGTTATATGGCAAGAACGTCCCTTTGGTCGGTCCGGGCCATCTGCTCGGTTGTGCCTTGTCCCAAACCACCGCACACCCCCAAAATCTACTCAACGCGGCGGGCAGAATGAGAAATGGAGAAAGCCTTGAGACTGCGCAAACACAGCTCAGCAAAAGCTTAATTATTAGAGCGTTATCAAGAGTGTTTTGGTCAGAAAGCCAAAACATGGCATGACGCAAGCTACCATGATAAAAATTTAGTGTATCCTGGCCAAAATTAACTCTGTCACAGCCAAAATTTAGCCTATCCTGGCCAAAATTAACTCTGTCACAGCCAAAATTTAGCCTATCCTGGTCAAAACTTACTCTGTCGTGGCCAAAATTTAGCCTATCCTGGTCAAAACTTACTCTGTCGTGGCCAAAATTTAGCCTATCCTGGTCAAAACCTACTCTGTCGTGGCCAAAATTTTGCCTGTCCTGGTCAAAACTTACTCTGTCGTGGCCAAAATTTAGCCTGTCCTGGTCAAAACTTACTCTGTCGTGGCCAAAATTTAGCCTATCCTGGTCAAAACCTACTCTGTCGTGGCCAAAATTTTGCCTGTCCTGGTCAAAACTTACTCTGTCGTGGCCAAAATTTAGCCTGTCCTGGTCAAAACTTACTCTGTCGTGGCCAAAATTTAGCCTATCCTGGTCAAAACTTACTCTGTCGTGGCCAAAATTTAGCCTATCCTGGTCAAAACCTACTCTGTCGTGGCCAAAATTTTGCCTGTCCTGGTCAAAACTTACTCTGTCGTGGCCAAAATTTAGCCTGTCCTGGTCAAAACTTACTCTGTCGTGGCCAAAATTTAGCCTATCCTGGTCAAAACCTACTCTGTCGTGGCCAAAATTTTGCCTGTCCTGGTCAAAACTTACTCTGTCGTGGCCAAAATTTAGCCTGTCCTGGTCAAAACTTACTCTGTCGTGGCCAAAATTTAGCCTATCCTGGTCAAAACTTACTCTGTCGTGGCCAAAATTTAGCCTATCCTGGTCAAAACCTACTCTGTCGTGGCCAAAATTTTGCCTGTCCTGGTCAAAACTTACTCTGTCGTGGCCAAAATTTAGCCTGTCCTGGTCAAAACTTACTCTGTCATGGCCAAAATTTAGCCTGTCCTGGTCAAAACTTACTCTGTCGTGGCCAAAATTTACTCTATCCTGGTCAAAACTTACTCTGTAACGGCCAAAATTAACTCTGTCATGGCCAAAAGCAGTACAGGTAGGAAGCAGCACTTCACACTGGTGCTGAGAAGCACGCCAAGGCCTTTGCTATTTTGCAAAAGCACTTAGTGGCTTCACCGAGGGCTTCTGATGGGCAGGACGGATGCAGGGGCATGACAAAGACCGGCAGCAGGCCGCCCCGGTACTCACGCTGCGGTACATGCGGGTGGGATGGGGCAGGAGCAGGCGATGCACCGTCTGGCTGGTGATCAGCAGGACGACCAAGTGGTTCTGCACTTCGCAGAGGTGCACGCCGCCCGGTAGAAAAGGGCAGCCCTGGATACGGAGGCGCAGGGCGTTGTTGAGCAGGTTGACGTCCAGAGATTCCTCCACCAGCTCCACTGTGTCTCCCGATGTAGTCCTGAGGGAAGAGATCGGGGGAGGTGTGAGGATGGCGGGTACACGCTGGGGGGGGGGAAGAGGGGGG
>VZSC01005049.1:0-27750 GCA_013398225.1 Steatornis caripensis
GAGGACAGCCAGTCGCCAATTGTGGTTTAATGAAGGTAAAGTCGGAAAGACCCGAAGCAGGAAAGGTTTTTTATATGAATTTATTTACACACAAGGAGCAGGGATTAATTAGTTGGAAAATAAGGCGACGCCAGCATGACTGTACTGGAAAACACCTGGTTTTTAACAGGATAAATGAAAAATAGAGCCTGGTAAAAGCCTTGCAGATGGAGAAGGGAAAGCAAGGTGAGAAACCAATGAGGGCTCTATGGAATAAGACAAGATCCAAGAAATTTTCCAAGCAGGAAAACATGAAATCAGGTTTTTTTTGCCCTCCCCAAGCCACTCACCTATGAAAAATAACAAATCCCACGCTTCCTACAGGGGAGTATAAGCACACAAGGTGACTTACTATCATTTTTGTAAGAGGGGGTTATGTTTTTATCAAAAAAAAAGATAAAAAGAGAGAGACGAGTTCCTCCTGCCTCCACCAACGACTCTCAGCAAGCAAATCATCATTTTAAGCCACACTTAAGAGACTGAACAGGAAACTCATTTCCATCAGGCATCATTCACAGCATTTAGGAACGGATTGAAAAACCAAAACAAGAGGGCGCAGAGTTCGACCGTACTCACGTGGAGACTGTGACCGTGATCGAGGGTTAACTTCTTATGGGCAATTTGCTCCCCCTCGCCCAGCACTGCAATTATTTTTGGGGAAAATAAAAGCTGCGGGGTGGCATAGCGTGGACGGATTTGTTTTCTGTGAGAGGCTGGACTGAGCTGGGGACTTTCACACAACGTGCAGGGGGATACCAAGGAAAAAAAATCCACCTTTTGCATTAAAACAGCTGTTAGAGCAAACTCGTGCCATATTAATTCAGTATTTTAGGGTTTAGCTACCAGGATTATACAGCAGGATGTAAGTTTTTCTTAGCAAAAAAAAAAAAAAAGACTGAGGAGTGTTTCTAGAGCACCATGGATTTTCAAGCGGTCCAGATCCATTCTGCATCCATCTTACACAGCACCAAGTTAAATCAGATTGATTTATCCGAAACATCGAGTCCCCTAATTCCTGGGCACAGCCGTGAAAAAGATCTTTTTCTCCTACCAGGTACCCACACCACCAGGACCTTAGAAACAGCTACAGTGATGTTAAAACACGCTGCGTGCTGCAGCGGATTAATCAAATCCGCAGGATAATGTCTTCACNCTTTTCTCCCACCAGGTACCCACACCACCAGGCACCTTAGAAACAGCTACAGTGATGTTAAAACACGCTGCGTGCTGCAGCGGATTAATCAAATCCGCAGGATAATGTCTTCACCCAAACTCCATCACAGACCAGACTTGGGACGAGGAGAAACACTTTATCCTAAATTAGATAATCCCTATCTAGCGGGGTTGGGTTTTTTTAGCATGATTAACCCCAAAAGAGATGCTCCTAGCAGCGCAGACATCGCTGTATAAGGGGGTGGAGGGGGGGGAGAGAGAGAGAAATCCCACCCCGGGATCTCCCTTTGCACATTTCTTCTTTAAACTGTTTAACAAAGCAGGACGAGAATTCCAAGAGAAGACAAAAGAATATTTAAAAACTAAAATAACTCCAAATATCACGTGAGATTCGAAGGTTGAATCAACGCGATGTCAAGCATGAACCCTTCCCCACGCCATGCGGGACGCGGTGTCCCTGCAGACCTTGAGGCTATCACCGTTTTAGTAGCAGTTTCTGTGAGTAACGGGACATTTTGCCCCGTGCAACGTGAGGTCAAACGCTCGAGCTCCTCTGTAGCACAACAACATTTTCAGCAGAAATTAAAGAAATCGCCTCGGACCAGTCAAGCAATTGCTCAGCTTCACACTTTTTATTATTTCTTTGTCCCTACCTGCCCTGCCGGTGCAGATTCCAGCGCAGGAATTACTTTGCTGCTGCTGCAAATGAAATTATTTACGTCCTGAGGAAGACAATTTGCAACCCTTACCCCACAGCGTCACTTCTCACCTCCGAGTTCTTCGCATTTCGAGTTCCGCTTTACATTTTAACCGTTCCCTGCAGAAACAGGGACCGTTGAAACCCTCGTTGAGGGTTTGCAGTGGATACTTGCTATCTGTTGTGACCCTGCTCAGTTCAATCCCTCCACGGACAAACCCCGCTCGTCGCCGTTCATTCGCCTTCGCTGCTCCCTTTCCACGACGCAATAGGTGTCAGCGGGGAAAGCGCGATGGGGATTTACTTTTCCATGTGACCAATTCTGGCAGCGCAGGCATTCACGCCGCTGGCCAGACGGCATTGTCTGGAGCCGGTCCAACCCTCGTGCCGACGGCGGCCGTCATCAGCATCGCTAATCCTCGCTCCCATGCCGACAGGGACTGCCGATCACCGCGGCTACCTGCACCTCTATCCCTGTGGATGTTATGTGGTCGCTTCCCACCTCCTCCTTGTGCCCCAGGGCAGGCGTTCCGGAGTAACGCATTGAATTCTGTGATGGCTTTGGTCCACTCTGGGCCCTAAATACACCAGGTTGCCATGCCTGAAGTGTTTTATTTATTCCTGTGTCTGCTTCCCTCTGCTTTTAGGGATGTCTACGCAGAAAAACATCTTCATTTAAGTTTATTTTGTTGTCTCCATCACTGGTGGTGGGGTGTAGCTATTTCTAGGCTCATTTTTCCACAGCTCAAAGGAAAAAAAATAATGTTAGAGTAGAATCTGAGCAGTTTTACACCTGGCAGAAGAGCTTAAGTAGCCACAGACCCATATGGTTTTGCACTAGACCTTAACAGCGAACGAGGCCCTGCCACAAAACCCATCTACGCCGTCGAGATTTTGCAGTAGTTCAAAGAGTAATCAACTTTTATTAATTACTATCTTACAATATTACTATAAAACTATTGATTACAAAGTTAGGCTGGACTTTATTAAGTAGCAGGGGCCATCCAGAGATGGTTTTATGCCACATCAGGGTTTTAAACATAGTTTTACCACTGATGTTTAAGGATGACAGGTGTATATGCTGGCACGTAAATTATTTGAAACTCCAAGCAGCTCACGTTTGGTTGAGCCTCCCAGGTTTAAGGTGGTTTTTGAGCCACAGAAAATTCTCAGCGAGTATTTTATCAGCTTTCTCCCCTCCCTCAGCACAGCTATACATCTAATTTACAACTCCAGCAGATCTTCTTTGTGCCCACGTGCAGTTTCCAGGAGGACTCTGGGCAAGATCCATTTCCGCTGAAAAATGAATAATCCCTGGACCCAAAAAACACATTTGTAAATGCCGATTTATACCAGAATTATTTGCTGTCAAATGTTAAGCTAGGCTTAAGGGGTGAAGAGTCACTGCCTTAACCCTAATCTGTCCCCATCCAGGGGTATCAACAGAGATGGCCCCAGCACCACCGAGTGATGGGTCCTCTCTCCAAGATCTAGAGGGGAATTTAAGGTCCCACCACCAAGCTACAACACCGTCCAAGTCCACGGCCTGCCCAACCTGCTGCGAACTTGACACTGTGCCCTCGCCTACGAGGTCTGCGGTGGAGCACACGTCCACCCTGCAGCCTGTGGAGGTCCACGCCAGAGCAGGTCGATGTGAACAAAGGAGGCTGTGACCCCACGAAGAGGAGCCCACGCTGAAGCAGGCTCCTGGCAGGACCCACAGCGGACCCACGCTGGAGCAGCCCGTTCCTGAAGGGCTGCACCCTGCAGAAAGGGCCCACGTCGGAGCAGTTTGTGAAGTGCAGCCCATGAGAAGGACCCACATTGGAGAAGTTTGTGGAGGACTGTCTCCCGTGGGTGGCACTCCACGCTCAAGCATGAAAAGAGGTTTTAAGATGTGCCTTTCTTTCTCATTATCCTTCTCTGACCTTTGATTACCAGTAAAGTTCCCCAAGTTGAGTCTGTCTGGCCCGTGACAGTAACTGCTGAGTGACCTCCCCATCCTTAGCTCGACCCATGAGCCTTTCGTCATAGTTTTCTCCCTGCTGACCAGGTGAGGAGGAGGAGTGATGGAGTGGTTGGGTGGGTACCACCAGCCAGCCAAGGTCAACCCACCACAGCCCTAAAGTTTCCCCAGCCAGTGGGATCAATGCAGATGGCTCCAGCACAACCCAGTGACAGGTCCTCTGTCCGCCAGTCCAAGATCCAGATGTGTCAACTTAAGGTTCCATCCAAACTCGGCACCGCATCCTCATTCACCGGCACATCCCAAGCTGCCACTGGCTCCCGTGACAGCACACACATGGTGCCATACGATACGGATTTGCACATCAGTGCATCTCACGAGTAAAGTCCAAACTAGTTGGTTGCTGGTTATCTTCATAGTTAATCCAAGTCCAAGCCCTCTGCCCCCCGTTACCTATTTCAAGACAGCGGCACCCAACATCGTTACCCAAACTCAATTTCATCAATCCCCAGAGCACCTGGCGCACAGAGAAGATGGCACAACCCAGGTGTAGGTGACTACGCAGTTCGGAAGAGTTGTTGAAGAGCAGTTTATCTGTTCTAAGTCAGAAAAATGACGTTTTTTACCCATCCTACTATCACTTTTCAAGTACAGTGCCAGATTAAGCATCCTAGAGGTACGACCCGAGCGTGAGGCTATTTCCAACCTTGCAGTTTGAAAACAAAAATATTTGATGCCCGCTCTCTACTCCAGCCTAATACTTGCAAGAACTGTTGTTTTCCCACACAGATGAAGTTTTTTTCTCCACAATTTTCCTTCTTGCTGTCCTCTATCAAAAAAAAAAAATCCTCCGAGGTCAAGGCATTCCTGAAGCAGCTGGGTATTTAAAACACAGACTCTCCCCAAGACTTCAGAACATAGATGGCTCATTGTGTCTGCGTTATGTCTGTAACCATACAAACCTTGGAAATTATAATTATTGAAAATAGTAAGTTATTGGAGGGAATAAATCTCCAGTCTTGCCAAAATATTCAGGTGTCAAAACCAACCAAGTACTTCTAAAGCTGAAGCCACGAAAAAAACCTTAATTGTGTACTTGGGGTGATTTTCCTCATTACCAAGTCTTTTAGGGCAAACTACCACAAACAAAACACGCTTAGAAGAGTGAGTTCTGGGTAAAGGCACCCAAAACATCACATTTGTGTCCTGTTTTCCTGAGCTGCGTGGAATTCAAACCCCTAAGAGAAGGCAGCTGTCTAATGGGCATCTGAGATGGAAGCAGGCGCTCCAAAAGCGCCCAACTGAGCACAAAGTGGCCAAATTCGGACTCGGAGGCAGCCATGGGGAAATCACCGGGACTCACCCAAAGCGCTGGCCAAGAGGTACGGGAGATACAGCCGTATGCATATGTGAAGGGGAGCAAAACTTGTGCCTGATATTCTTAAATACCAGAGAAATAAGCCAAGATACGGGAAACACTGAAGTATTTCACATGTGAAGCTTCTCCCTGCCGTTTCACGCTCACCTCAGCTCTCTGCTGTTCCTGCCTCTTATTTTCTCCTGCTGGAATCAGCTCCCTTGGCAAAGTGGCTTTAAAATTCTTCATCTAACGAAGCATTGGGACAATCAAGTTTGATCCAGCCCTTAAAGAGCCTGAAGGTTCACATAACCCTGTCTACTTACTCACATCGGCAAACGTCTATTGGTAAAGCTGGCAAATCCAGGGACATGTTTCGCTGCAGCTCATAGGAGATTTACTCAATCCAAAGCACTCGAGAAGGCAACGAGCGCTCATCCCTGGCTGTAATTAACTTCTGCAGTCCTGCTTTACATCACCTTCTCGCCGGTGACACCCCCAAAACACTGGAAATAATCCTGTAAATCACGTGCTTGCGGGCGGAGGAGTAAAACTCAGGATAATTACCTGAAATCAGAGTTGATCCTTCGAAGCATTCGGTTCCTCTTCACCAGCTGAACCCTCTGACCGTCATTTTTGAAGCTACTATTGAAAGAAAGATCTGTAAGGAAAAGAAACACATGTTAATTCAGAATTACAGCCAAAAAAAGTAACCCAATTTTTATCCTTCGCCTTTTTGCTCTCCAGATTGCCATTGTTATTTCAGGAAACGATACGTATGAGTCCAAAAACCAGGAACCCTTGATGAAGTAAAGCATCGCAAAGCAGACGTGGATGGGCAAAGGGATCCAAGACAACGCTCCACACCCTCACGCAAAGTGTACACGCTTCAAAATTTAAATACACTGAGAATAAATTATTTCATTTGAGCTCACCAAGCCAACACACCTCTTTGAGAGAGCTCCGACAATAACAAGTCCAGTCCCTCGTGTGAATCTTACTCCAAACAAGAAAAAAAGCCCTGCGGATTACTCAAAAAGGTCTTTCCAGACCAAAAAAGTCCTTTAAGTCGGTTCCAAGACCTAGGTTTAACCCAATGCCTGGGACTGCTGCCCAGCTTTAGACACCTCAAAGCCTGGCTTAGCAGCTTACGAAAGGTCTCAAACTCACTGGCAGCTCCAACACGAGAACAGCAACAGCTCATGCTCAGTCTTTTCACAGAAATTACCTAAAAAAGCACCAAACACGAGATTTAAGCTCCCGACGCAAAGACCATCTCTAGGAAGACGACTAACCACGACCAATGCCTTTTTAACATCGCTTGCACTTGTGTGATACCCACCACTCCTCCAGAGCCACCTTGTCTTATACGATAGCCAAAAAATAAATTAAAACAATTAAAAAAATTAATTTCCTTTTCAGGTGTAGGACAGACCATAAAGGATACGGAAGATGTGATGCATTTTTCCCCTCCAGTGAAGGGAATCCAGCATGTACTAACGCACACAAAACCCAAGAGGGATCGGCTTAACAGCTCTGACCAAATATAAGCTCAGCCCTAACAAAGCAGGCGTGGAAAATTTAGCTAAGGCGAAGAGAGACTCACCTGCCCCTAGGTGAGAAATACAGGAGGTCGAAAGAGATGCCTGGAGGTCTCCTGCTTGCAACAGGAGTGACTTCAGGAGTTCAAAGAGGTTGCTCGGGGTTTCGTCATACCACAGCAATTACTGCTGGGTTTTAATTGACCTTTTTTCAGAGGTTAAGCTGATGTTCTGAGTGCATACTCACTGTTTACTCAGTGCCTGCTGCTGGTTTGGCTTACTAACCAAGTCCGCCCCAGAGGAAGGTGGACACCAAAGCAGCTCGAAGGATAAAACACGTACCAAACCCTGCACTCAGGCTAAACGAGCTCGTTAAATACTCATGACACTATTTCTTCTCAGAGATGACCTAACAGCTCCCCGCAGGAAGGTAAATCCACTGAAAGCCTGAAGCACCCAGCGGCATTGCATGTTCCTGATATAACTCGTGATCTGTTCTGGTCACCTCTCGTTCTCCTTAGGGATTATAAACCTAAAAGAATCCTCCTAATTCCGTTAGCATTGCTGGTTCAGAAGGATCTCCACGAACAGACCTGCTCTGTGAACACCACAAAGACAATTCTATCACTGATCACACTTATCCCACAACACAAACCCCATTAAATCTCAAACACAGGTTGATTTTTCCTTGCAAATCCTTTTTTTCCCCCCAGTTAATGACAGCCACAGCCTCAAAGAGATGCAGAAGCGACTTCTTTTCATCGCTGGTTCCCAGTCACCAAACTTAGAAGCCTGGGGAAGAGGCCGAAACCACCTTTTTTTTTTTTAAGAACATAATTTGCCTTCTGAATGCTCAGTGGCTCTTAATTTATTTTTTTGGGGGGGGGGAGGGGAAGAGGGGGGAGAGAAAGGAGAAGCTCTGAAGACCAACTCTTCCTTCAGCAAAATTCACGCATTTCCTACAAAAACACTCCCATAGCAAGGTACTGAAATAAATCAAACAATATTTTCAAGTCTTCTACAAATCTATGCCATTTGACAGCTGCAGGACCAGTAATTTACATTTTCAGACATGTTCAAAGTTCTTTCTCAAGCATCCTCTGTATGGTTCCAGCAGATAAAACCTTTGAGAAGAGCGCTTGCTTACACGAGGAAGACATCCGATCTCCCAGCAAGGTTTGCAACTACAAAAACAAACTAAAAATTGGTGCTTTAAAAGGTTTACGTTACCAGTCTTCACTGATTCCCCCCCCCCGCCCCCATCAGGATAAATCTGAATGAGCAGGCACCATTTACAGGCTGGCAATCACATTAAATTGGGGGGAAAAAATGTTTCAATACGGATTAATGAATTTAAGTCAAGAGTTAAGGAGTACAGGGCATAAAAGACATCACAAAAACTCCAGAAACAAGGAAAATAAGTGGTTTTTTTTCCTTAAAGAAAAGACAAGACCGAGGGGAAAAAAACACCACAACACTAGCAAACGATTCATTTAGCATCTGAAAATAAAGTTACATTACAAAAAGTTTTGTATTAAAGCGAGCATTACCACCTTGGAATGCATTATCCCTTAACTAAAGAGCTTGGGAGAGAAGCCAGAATACATTGACTCCGATGCACCTGGAAAGTCGAGAGGCAAAATTAGGATTTAGCAGGCACTTTGCTCCAAGATAGTGGTTTTTAACTCAAAAAAGGTTGGCATGTTTAATTTCATCGCTGTTAAGTGAGGCTTTTCCTACAAATTCACTTTTTCCATCGGATCCTGACTTCCAAAATACGGCATCAGCAAAATCCAAGGTATCGTACAAAACCCCTGGTTGCCCGCTCTTCAGACACAGGTATTTGGGTATTAAAAAAAAAACTACACAAACCCCCCCAAAACTCGGCATTTTTACGTCTCCGGAAGGAGAGGAACACCCATCCTGCAGCATCCCAGGATTTCAGACAACTGTTTCTCTCCCAACTCAACCAACCGCACAGCGCGTACTTCTACTTTCAGCAAGAGTGAAGACTAACGACGTGTGTCAGACGAGTTACGGCCATTCTGGATGCTCCAGAAAAAAATCCAGTTGTGTTTCACCACCTCCGTGATCAACCAATGTAAGCAGAATTTTATACTCAAAGCACGTACATAAGCACAATATGATTAACTTTAATCTTTAGAGCATCACAGCTTTACTAACCAGAATTATTTTACTGATGGTTTAAGCATTTTTATGTCTCCTACTAAAATTCACCCCTCAGTCTCTCCCAAGACCCCCAGATTTTTCCATCGGCAGGCTCGTTAACGAGGAACCTGCTAATACTGGCCCTGGACATCATTCAAATGCTTTCTTCTCGCCTGGAAGCTCCTATTTTAAGTCTATTTAGTTACTATAAATCCGTCCAGGTCCTATCTACATTCCCCTAACAAGGCAAGACGTCTGGGAGAAGGCAAGACGGCACTCACCCAGCACAGAGAGGAGCTTAAAACTCTTGTAGGAAAGCAAAACAACCCCTCTGCAGATACTCCAAGGTGATAAGTACGGTCGCAAAAAGGCAAATTTAGGTATTGCCAAGGCTCGCTGCTCACCGCAGCTTTGGATCTGCAGAGCAGGCAAGGTCTTGAGTGTCTCCCACTGACATCTCCACCCTCGATGTCCATGCTGAGACAGCTCTACACGCTCCACGCCCCACTGCCAAGACCCTCTCTACCTCTCCAGTTTGGGTCAACCTCAGAAGATCCCCTATTTCAAGGTTTCTATGCTCTTTCTTCACTCCTGGAGAGTCCTAAACTCCTCACTGTGTTACCAAACAGGCTTTAAGAGAAGCAGCAGACCCTCAAGACGATGTTGCCTTCCACCTAGTGCATCGCATCCAGCCTGGAGACCGTTCCTTACCTCTCCACTTTGAGCCGCCTCTTTTTAAAATGCATTTTAAATATCTTTTAAATGGATTTAAGTGGACAAACAATCACCAGCCAAGAGGAGGTCACCACCAAGATATATCTCAGGCTTCAACATGTTGCCTCTGCGGGACAGATGAGCTCCGGCTCAATGCACAAGGTCACCCGACTCTGTGCCCACCAAAAAAAAAAACGGACGTTGAGAGCAGGTATCTTCCCAAAATCACTTATTTTGTCTGGGGAATCTTATCTCCGTGAAGGCTGTCCGAGCAAAGCAAGGTTGCGCTCGGCAGGGTTCGTCCAGCTCCGGGATAAAAAGACAATTCCGTTGAAAACAGTCACAAGAGTTCATATTTTCCACATGCTGCAGCTGGATTTTGCGCACCCCAAGCCACCGCTAACACACAAACAACGCTCTGCCACCAAGATCCCCGGCTAGGATTTCGATAAATTATTAAAACCTCAGTTTCCCAGCACATCAGGTGGTGAAAGCCCACCTGAAACAAGCCCAAAACTGAGAACAGTCAGCACACACGTCCAACAAAACACGTATCTCAACTGGCGATAACCATCACGAAGTAAATGCCGAGGTCGCATTGGGTCCAAATCTTGGTGTGAGTACAGATCTGAACTAATTCATCCACCTAATGAGCCTCACTCTGGAGGCTCAGACACTTCCAAAACACATTCTTCTATTAATTAATGCTTCCCAACGTCTCGTGTGTAGCCGTTTTTTTCCCCTTTATAGTTGCGATTTATCTCGAAAGTCCGATTTCTTTCAACTTTAGCACTCCTTTAGCAACGCCCCGAGTTCGACACTCAAATGAGAAGCGGCGACCGAGCGACCCTTGATCCAAGAGCCCTTCCCAATACTGCAAACAAAGGAAAGGAAAAGGTTGAATTCGATCCAGGAGCTGAATTTGAAACCTTCAGTACAAGACGGTTTGTTTGTAGAGCCACTGCTGATTTCGTCTTGGATACCGAGTGAATGAGAAGAGTTGACTTCAGGGAAGAGAAAACCCGATTTTGCTCAATATAACGCTTTTCACTTTTTTAACTCCCACGACCAGGCTGTTTCTGTACCGACAGCAGCCAACGCACAGATAAAGATACGAGCGTGCGCGAGCACGATTGCACAACTTGAAAGCTGCCTTATCTCTGGGTTTGCTTTCATCAACCCCGTAAACACCAAACCAGAAACGACGCAGAAGGAAGCGGGGAGGATTTAACTAAAAAACATCGCTGTCACAGCTCAGGACGGACGCTCTCCCGCTGTTTTTGCCATCAGAGAAATCAAAACCAAGCACTTTGCACACCCGATTCACCTGGATCTCAACTTCCACAGCCGCAGCCACGCCAACAGTGGCCACAGACCTGGCCGTGACCCCAGGAACGTTATTTCAATGATCCGAAGGTTGAGTCTTTATGCTGGGTATCGCTTACCGAGGGCTGAAGCTGAGGGTAAGGCTTTTCCTAGGAAAAGCTAGCAAAACAACACATAATCAAATGAAACGCAGAGTTACCCACAGCTTGGATACCAGGTAACGTTTTCCCCCTCCTTACCCTAATCTCAGATTCCTCCTGTGTTCACAGAGCTTCGTCAGACACCAGCACTAAACATTTTTCAAGCGTTTAAATTAATCCATGCCTGGATGAAGCCTAAACAGGAGTAAACTCACACTAAATTCTGCCTATAATTTCTGTTCTATAATACTCAGACCGGCATAATATCGAATAGCTGCCAAAAAGACCAGTTGCACTCAATGCAAAACTCCAGGGTCAGCCCCAAATACCACGCACCCCTGTTATTTGAGGGTAAAACCCACAATTTTCTACAGCAGGAGGACCTTAATACCTCTGCGGGAGTCGCTCTGACTATAAAGCATGAAAACCTGTTGTTTTAACAAAACCAATGTGAAACGAGGATAAAACTGGCCACGTTTTTTGCTCATCAACCTGGTTTGCTTCTCCGAGTGGAGGATTTCTGATATTTAAGGGGAACACAGATGAGCGGTATCCTACAACCAGGGTCAGAGTTGGTTCAAACCGTTGTTAAACGCAGCAGAACCTACCCCAAAATCAGTATTTTTGGTCNTGAAAACCTGTTGTTTTAACAAAACCAATGTGAAACAAGGATAAAACTGGCCACGTTTTTTGCTCATCAACCTGGTTTGCTTCTCCGAGTGGAGGATTTCTGATATTTAAGGGGAACACAGATGAGTGGTATCCTACAACCAGGGTCAGAGTTGGTTCAAACTGTTGTTAAACGCAGCAGAACCTACCCCAAAATCAGTATTTTTGGTCATACAGGCAACACAGGAGGTCCTTATAAAGGAAATAGTGAGTGCTTTAGTCCACCTCAGGCAAATACAGATGTCCAATAGGTAAAATCCAATACATGAAGTCAAGATTTCTGCTCAAAGTAAGTGGGAAACATCTTGTTATGGAACATGTATTTTCAGAAAGTACTTTGCTTAAATTTCTCCTGCTTTTCATACTCCTTAGTCTCATCTACAGGTAAACTCCCATTTGAATGTGCACATGACCTAGCCCTGAGTTACATACAGATACTTGAAGTTACTGCAAAAGCAGAGACTAATTTCTCGTTCTTGAGACAAACGGAACAACCCGTGCCATCCGCCAGAAGCGTAGTTTAGAATTGGTAACATCGATTTAATAAAGAGTAAACTGCTTAAACGTGCTAGGTACGAGATTTAAATCAGGTCATCAACCAGCTACACACTGCAAGCGCATCTTAGCACTCCACAGCCTGCAAAGAGTTTTCCAACAAGACCAATTTAGCCTCAAGTTCTTTAATTAGTGGTCGGAGAAGCAAGAGTATCCAGCTAGATAGAGAGATCCACGGATTCAAAGAGTAATTAAGCCACAGGGATGGAAGTTGCAGGGTGCTTCCTGGCCGGGCACTGTAAGTTGATGAGGTTTTACCTCGAGAATTAATCAGTCTGTATCTGAGAAGAGTCTGCGCCCCCCAAAACTGTCCTCCCTCAATCCAAATCAGACTCCACCTCCCTCCAAGCATCCTCATTCTTGAATTTGTTTTAATAACGCTGCAACCAAAGGGCTCAGAAAACAGTCAAAAGTTTACCTAAGACCAGTTCAGGGCCCCAAGCGATTGGACTCGCATCTTCAGAGCGCGTGAGCCTCAACCACAAAGCAGAAGCCACAAATAGATCTCAGAAAATTTCTGATGAACGAGCAGGCAAAACAACAAAAAAGCGAAGCCAACGCATCTGAAACATCGAGCCTCAGTCCCCTCCGAGCAGCTCAGTGCAGGCGTTTGTATTTTTAAGGGCACTTACGTCGGCAGCGATGAGCTTCAACCCAGAACCCGGCCACGGGGTCTTCCAAAGCCACCTGAAAGCAACTCGACACCTCGTGCACTCCCCAAATGGGTATTTTATCCTGCACCTTGGAAACGTGGTCTGGACCGACAGTATGAAGCTTGGACTCCAAAAGGACTCAACTCTTGTCTTTCAAGGATTAAGAATATAAAACAAAACGACGAGAGGAAAACCAGAGGCCAGTCCTCAGAAGTATTGTGTCAGAAAGACAGAGGTGGTTCTATACTCAAATTTTGGTCGGGTTGACAGACTCACAGCCTAACCAACCCCAAAAATTAGCTGTTTCCTTTCTCTGAATTGCAGATACAGCCTTGAAAGCTGAAAATCACAAGTTCAGAAAGTATTAGCAGCTGCTAGTTTTGTTATTAGAACAAGTCTGATAAGGAGTCGATAGAAGAGCAAGACTTTCTCCCCCCTCCCCTCCCTCGGCATGCTCACCCAAACCAGAAGCTATCTTCAGTGCGAGGCCGCAGCCAGAAAAGCTAATTTTCACTCCATTAATTGATAATTAAGTACCGACGATTCTCAGCGGAGTTGAATATACGAAGCCACCACATTTTAATAAACCACGGAAAAATTAATTCAAGAGTTTACAGCCAAAGCAATCGACACCAATCTCAACATTTATCCAGAAGGGAGGACATTTCGTGCAGCAACAGGCTGCGGTGCCAGTAGCGTGACTAACACCCGGACAAGTCGGGTGATGGAACATGGAGAGCGTGCTTCTACTCCCACTTAAATTAAAATAGGAGCGAGCGACTCAGCAGAGAAGAAACCCCAGTGATCCGCTTCAGGGTCAGCACGCCCCAAGCGAGAGTGCGCCGAGAGGAGAGGTGGGGCTGCAAGACAGCTCCAAGCTCCTTGCAAATTAAAACAGGGACTTTTAGAAAGTCATCAGGCTAACGACCAGCTCAAACTNGATCCGCTTCAGGGTCAGCATGCCCCAAGCGAGAGTGCGCCGAGAGGAGAGGTGGGGCTGCAAGACAGCTCCAAGCTCCTTGCAAATTAAAACAGGGACTTTTAGAAAGTCATCAGGCTAACGAGCAGCTCTAACTCACTTGTAAATCGCTCTACCGCTGACAATAAAATAAACTTTCTCTAGCAAGGCGGGGAAGTGGATGTCCTCCTGGGTACGCTCAGAGCTGCAGGAAGATTAGTCGGCACCAAGATGTTCCTGCTCATCCTTATGACAGAGTAAATTACTCGTTTCAGTCTAAATTAGCTTGTGGGTGAGGTCAGACAACGCGGCCATCGCGTGGCAAAAGCCCCGAGCTCACGTTAATGGTGCTGAAAAGCATCAGAAAGCTCTCCAAGATCTGCGAGCTCAGGTTCTGCAGGTCTCGGTTCAACCACGGCAACCTCATCTTCCAGCCACCCACCCAAACGTTAGGAATATTCCAGGGTGGAATATTGAGGTTTGGGTTCTTAATGGCGTGGAAACAAGGCAGTGGGCTTCTGAAGATCCACTCGGCAGGTGAGAAAGGCCACCTCCATCCCAGCGATGGGAGATAAGGAGAGCGGGGGAGGAGGAGAAGCGGCCGTACAGGAGTGCATCAAACATCTACCGTCCCATCTCCAGTTAAAAAAAAAAGCGCAAGCCTTCGCAAATCCACCCTCCACCCATCCAAACCACACTCAGGGACACTTACTATCCAAAAATAATTTGAGACCGCAGCCTTTACTAGGGATTTACTTTACGTCGCCGCCTGTTCATCTTCTCTCTACCATTAGTAAGCCGTTACCAATGCGCCTCAGCTCTTTCTGGACCTTTACTGAGAGGTTTTTTGGCCATTAGCAAGATCTTTCATCTCTTTTCCTGCACTATTTTTCAAGCACACTGAAAATACACGGGTGCAAACAGATGCATCTTCCTTCTCTACAAGTTACTGCATGTTCCTACCCAGAGTTTCTTAATAAATCGTTAAGCCAGAGAAGGGTTATCAACCTCCTTAAGGTCAGTTTTAAGAGACAACAGTTAAACCTCAGCTTAATTTATCAGTAACCAGGCTTAAAATGAACATCTAAAAGTCAACTTCCTCCTGAAATAGTCAGGTTGACCCTAAGGATTATGATCCTACATTCAAATACTGAGTCTAAAATAATCCCACTTTTAGGCTAGGCTTTTTTAGAAGCACATTTTGGGCTCCAAACCTTTCAATATCGGCCTTGCAGTAACAACTAGGCTTTGCCCCGTAGCTGAAATCACGTTCCCTCTTCAGCCCATGTCTGTAGATACGAAGGTCGCAACTGCTCAGCACTGCATTTTTCAGGTGCTATCAATAGTCCAGCTCCCGAATAAGCCGCCTTTCTGGGAGAAACCTAATGGGAAGCTGAGGTAAGAAAGGACAAGCCAAGGTCAGACCAAAAATAGTTGATTTAAAAATAAAAAGAAGGTTAAAACAAAAATCTTTTTAAAATAAGAAAAATGCAGTGCCCCTACCTGGTTAAATGTGCCTTGAGACATAGAAAAAATGTATTAAAACCAGCAGGATACTTAAACCAGTTAAAAGTAAAGCTGTTAGGCTGAGGACGACACTAGATCACATCTACAACCTAAAAATCATTCTGGGTCCCATTAAGAGCAGTATCTGTTAAGCAAAGACCTACTTCCACAGCTGTTTACTAACACTTATGTAGTCACACAGATCAAAAAAAGAAGATACCCCAAACAATCCGCTCCAAACACCCTGCCTAGCAATGATACATCCCTCTCAGCCGCTTGTACCTTAAAGGGGTGGGAGGGTGGGTGTCAAAGGACACCAAAACGCTCTGAAAACTCACGTTCTTACTCCTTGCGCTCCGCAAGTGATTGAAATTTTCCCCTTAACGAGAAGGGCGACGGGCAGCTCTGCAAACAAGCATCCGTCGAGAGGCACAACGTCAGTCCCATCTGTAAACACCTCATCTCCGAGGCAGGAATAAGCGACAATCTTGGTTTTCTTGCAGCCCGATACAGTTTTTAAAGGGTATTCTTCTGTCCAGGACATGGTCCAGCCCCAAACGCAGGCAACGAGAAGCAGCAAAAGGCTCTCTGCTCTCTTTATTCTACAAACAGGCCCCGCTCCATTGTCTTTCTGCTCAGAGACGTCCCGGTTTACCAGTCCAGATGTTCAATTTTGCAAGCAGAAGTGTAATAAATCTTATTTTTCCTCCTTTTCACTCTTGAGCCTCCTTTTCCCCGCCCCATACCAGTGACTCCACAGACAGAGGCGGAGTTCAAAAGCAAAAGGCATCACTTTACAACAATAATTTAAAAAAAGATCAAACTTTGTCCTGCAGAGCAGCACCACACCTTTCCCCTCTGCTCTTCCCCTCAGGGGAACCAAACATCACCCAAATTAACTCTTAATTACACCACCTTTCAGGAGGAAAGGATCCTGCTGGGGCTCTGGGAGCAGCATAAAGTTGGGAATGGTCTCCTTAAATACATCGAAAGGAACAGCGATATTTACTTTTGAGCCAGCGGCAAAGCTCAAACCTGATTTTTAACACTCATCCCTTTTTCCCCGAGTTCATCCTGAGCTCCCAAAACCAGAGCGAGACGTTGAATACTGAGCGCACTCCAGGCTCGTGGTGCTCGGGTTTTACCACCGGGGTCGGTGCACACACTGACCTGCTGAAAATCTTCCTAGAAATTAAAAAAAAACCAAACCACACACACAACGACAAACATCTCGGGTAACCTTTGGACTAGTGATTTGCACTCTAATCCCGCCTTCCCCCCATCAGCATTAAACTCTGGACTCCCAGAAGCAACTTCGTCTACAGGCGGCAACAAAATAAAGACACGGCTCCTACCATAAAACCAAGATCTGTTTGGCAACCGCGCACAGAGTTTCACATCTCGCTACCGGGATGTTCCTGCTGCTGTTACTCCAGTACGTATGGGTGTTTTATCGCCCAAATCTTACAAGGGGAGACATACCTATGGGATAGGAATTAAACACACTTCATAAAAGCAAATATAACACAACCTAAAATTCTAATTTCCACCGAGGGTGATTTTTGTGCTGGGAAAGAAGCTGTCTCCGGTGCTGAAACCTTGAACTTCAGCATCAGCTTTGGTGGAACGAATATTCTGCTAAGTTTAAGAAAATTGTCACCAACAGCTCTCACAGCATTCTGTCCCTCTCCCTTAGGAAGGGATGAGATTTAGGAGAGAGCAGTGAGCATCAGGACTCAAAGGATTAGGTCAGGGGATTTAAAAGCGTGTGATTTACATTGATTTCTTCGGAGTTGCTATCCTTAAGTGGAAACTTAGCCCCTACCCGGCAGCGGGCAGAGCTATTCAGGCCCTTCAAGTTGGGGAAAACATCGCTTGAGACACGGAGAACCCTCTAAAACTGCAGCTGGGCTCTCTGGATTGGATTTCTTACAGCTTNTGGGAGACATACCTATCGGATAGGAATTAAATACACTTCATAAAAGCAAATATAACGCAACCTAAAATTCTAATTTCCACCGAGGGTGATTTTTGTGCTGGGAAAGAAGCTGTCTCCGGTGCTGAAACCTTGAACTTCAGCATCAGCTTTGGTGGAACGAATATTCTGCTAAGTTTAAGAAAATTGTCACCACCAGCTCTCACAGCATTCTGTCCCTCTCCCTTAGGAAGGGATGAGATTTAGGAGAGAGCAGTGAGCATCAGGACTCAAAGGATTAGGTCAGGGGATTTAAAAGCGTGTGATTTACATTGATTTCTTCGGAGTTGCTATCCTTAAGTGGAAACTTAGCCCCTACCCGGCAGCGGGCAGAGCTATTCAGGCCCTTCAAGTTGGGGAAAACATCGCTTGAGACACGGAGAACCCTCTAAAACTGCAGCTGGGCTCTCTGGATTGGATTTCTTACAGCTTTACCTTCCCAAAAAAGCAAATTAAAGACAGTTCAAGCACAAATCTCAATCCCTACTGCACTGCAGTCCATATACACACATGTAATTAATGAGCAGATACCAGGAGCAGCGCAAGTTCCTAATTTTCAGGCAGAAACTGGTTTTAAATTTGAAAACAAGCAAGTGTGTTGGGGTTCAGAGAATGGTTAGAGATCCCAGTTACGGCAGCATCTCCAAATTATGGGAAACCGGTCATCCCAGCTCCTCGGGTGCCCCCGAGTTGGACAGAAGCAAAGCTGATTTTCAACGAGAGGAAGAGAGACACGAGCTCACCACTTGCTTTTAAACACAGCCAATTTTGAACCCTCATCAGCAACTCTGCAAGAGGAACTTCAAAAAAAAAAAAATCAAACCTCAAGTCTTGATTCTTCAAAAAAAAAAATCACAGCTTTACGTATGAAACACAATGTTTTCAAGACGTCGTCAGCAGGAAGAAGAGGCAAGAGAGCTTTTATAAGGAGATTGATTTAATTTGCAGCCTTGCTACAAGGCGGATGTCTCGGCTCACTCGCTGGTCAGCTGGAGCTGCAACATTGGGATGTTTTCGAAGCCGAATCGCTGCAAATTTCATCATAATCCTCCAAGGTTTGGTTCTCACCCCGCTGCCCTCAAGGCTGATAGTGTCCTGGGATGCAGAGAGATGAGTGTGGCCTGCAGGTCCAGGAAGGGGATCCTGCCCCTCTGCTTGCCCTGGGGAGGGCACATCTGCAGGGCTGGGGCCAGCGCTGGGCTCCCCAGGTCAGGAGAGACGGGGAACGGCTGGGGAGAGCCCAGCGGGGGGCAGCGAGGGTGGGGAGGGCAGTGGGGCATCTGTGCTGTGAGGAGAGGCTGAGAGCCCTGGGGCTGTTCAGCCTGGGGAGGAGAAGGCTGGCAGGGGATCTCCTCAGTGCTCATCGNGCCCTGCCAGCCCCTACCATGCTGGGATTCTGTGAAATCCCAGGAATTCTCACTGCCTTCTCCCCTTCTCTTTGCAGATGGCAGCGACGATCGACATGAATTTCCAGAGTGATTTACTGGCGATAAACCCCCAACGCTCCTAGAAATTATGCTCCTTGCAAATTATCATCTTCTAAAACAAGAGCTCAGACATAAAAGATAAAGAATGACTGTTTTCAGGTAGTTAAGGAAAAAAAAAGTGGTGAACTGAGCTCAGGGAAGTGGGACCTATGAGGACAAAGTGTCTCTCAGCATTTACTAGCACCAGTTTTTAGAAAGCCTGCAACCCAACAGCATTTTCTTGAGTATCTTCTATTCGATAGACCACCACTAACTAATTAAAGACAACCCCACAAGTCTGATTTCCCATCACTTCGGTCTTAGGCAAGTAAGAGGTGTAGGTGTGGAGTAAAAGGAACTTTGCACCACGGAACTTTAAGCCAGGTTTGAAGTTTCAGGAGCAAAACGGTGGAGCAGAGCCAGCCCCGTCTTGCAGATGCTCAGCTGAGAAAAACCTCCTGCCCCAAGGATATTAAGTTTTAAGGGTTATTCCCCCTAACTTTAATACCTCTTCAGCTCATCAAATTAGCATAAGAAGGGCGAGCGGGTGATTAAGAACCAACTCATGACTTTCCAAGCAGGAAGGTGCTTCAGGAACCTCGCTTTGTTAGTCCCGCTCGATGTTTTCACTTGCCGCACCACACGTTCTCTGTAAAAATGCAGAAAAACGCAACTCAGACTGAAAATCTGAGCACACCCACACAGCCTGCCTGAGTTTTTCTCCCTGCACTGAATTTCAACAATGTAAATCTTAATTTCTTCACTATGGTTTTGAAAATTGGAAATACAGCACAGGAAAGGACAGGCACAAAGGAAATATTCCAGAGAAAGGAATTTTCCAAAAAGGAAAAACGTCTCCTTCCTGCAGGACGAGCGGCCACAGGGCTAAGCCAAGCCTAACTCCAAAAACCTCTACTTGAGGCAAGCACGAACCCACAACCCACCAGGAGCCCATGGCAGAAGAGCTGTGCCCATCGGATCACCATCCTGCTGCGTCCACAGCGGCCAGAAACAAGAAGGAAGACCTTACAGCAATTATGGAGGGAAGAAAAAATAATGGAACACACGCTTATTTTGAGAAGTTTCGGGGCCACTAAAGCTTATTTTTCTGGCGTGCCCAAGCAGGAATGAGCAGCCCCTCTCTACCAGCTATCAGAAGAGCTTTGGGGGCACAGCTGAGAAGGAAGGAAGGAAGGNTAGCGGCCAGAAACGAGAAGGAAGACCTTACAGCAACAGCAATTATGGAGGGAAGAAAAAATAATGGAACACACACTTATTTTGAGAAGTTTTGGGGCCACTAAAGCTTATTTTTCTGGCGTGCCCAAGCAGGAATGAGCAGCCCCTCTCTACCAGCTATCAGAAGAGCTTTGGGGGCACAGCTGAGAAGGAAGGAAGGAAGGAAAAGTGCTCAAAAGTTGACCTGTAACTGTCAACTGAGGCTGTTTCCCATAAGCCAAGACTCCTACCACGCACANACACGCTTATTTTGAGAAGTTTCGGGGCCACTAAAGCTTATTTTTCTGGCGTGCCCAAGCAGGAATGAGCAGCCCCTCTCTACCAGCTATCAGAAGAGCTTTGGGGGCACAGCTGAGAAGGAAGGAAGGAAGGAAAAGTGCTCAAAAGTTGACCTGTAACTGTCAACTGAGGCTGTTTCCCATAAGCCAAGACTCCTACCACGCACAAATGGGTTCCCCGCGCTTCTACGCAGCGACGAACACATCCTCCTTATCCCTTTTTTTTTAACACAGGTAAATCACCTAAACCCCAAACGAGGCAAGAACAAACTCGTTCCTCGCTTGGCTGAAACAGAAGAGAGACACAGTTAATTCATCTGTCTGTCCCACTCTTCTCCCAGCCCAAAATAAACCACCCTGCGCAGGATCAAAACTAAAAACCTATTTCCCCACCTGTTTTTGAGCAGGAGCGGAAAAAGCACATTACTGCCGAGAAAGCCCAGAGCAAGAGGAGACGCTTTAAATCAAGGAACGCCCGTCGGTATTTGAGATCTTCCAAGACAGCTTGGTCCAGGGGAAGAATGATCCGAGTGATGGGGTGATAACGTTTGTTGGCAGGTGTGGGTTTGCTGCAGAGCAGGTAGACACCCACTCTGGAGCGAGACCACCTGTATTTCACTAAAATTAAATACTTTTAGGGTTCAACTGATCTTACCTAAAGTCGAGATCTGCCTGAAGATGAACGGAGCCGCACCCACGACTCCAGCAATCAGGAAACGATAAAAAGCAACGCTTGCTCTGCACCACACCACTTCCACTTCTTTCTAACCCAAAACTTCCCCAGGAGAACGCAGCTCCCGGGGTCCCGTTACCCACAAAGTCCTTCCCTCCGGAGCTCTGGCTGGGATTATACCCAAGTACCAACATCCACGGGTTCAACATCTCTACAAACACAGGTTTTATTACGAAAATAAATCAAACTGGACATTTCCTGAGCCAAACATCAGCACCTTTTGCTCACGTTGTCAAAAACAAGCTGCAAAAGCACCTCAAATGTTCAACTTCTTTTCTCCCCCCTAGAAACCACAGAATCTTCCTACTTTTCCACTCTCATCATTAAACTTTCACCGCAAGGATTTGTGTCCGAGAAGTGGCTGCTACCGATGGGGCTGGAAAAAAAAAAACCCCAACCAAATCACAAATGTTTTGACAGCTCACAGGATTACAGCTCACTAAAACAAGTTCACTTATTGCCCTTTACTTCTTAATATTCATTTATTATAAACTTAAGGATTATTCTTTAAATCATCTGTAACCCTGTGGGCTCCACGCACACCGCGAACCTCTGGGATAAATCACCTCAGAAAAGCTCGAGTAAGTTTTAAACGTCGTTTTAATCAGCGGGTATGACATAATTTAAGTTTGAAAACCTGTTTTGCTTTAGTATCTCGGTTATTAAAGCCAACGTGCTGGCAGACAATAATTAAATTAAGCTGACATGATAAAGGACTTAATTGCTGAAGTACCCAGGTTCGTTTAAACACATAATTGCTTAATTACGCGTATATTCATTTAACGTTATTCAGATTTTTAAGTGCACTGCTCATCACATAAATAAAGGAAAAAACCCGACCTATAAATCTCAAATTTTAATTTAACTCGGCGCCCGTTCAAATAAAACACAAACCACTTCATTAGCGCTGCTCAGCGCCCGTCCGACCCCCTCGCAGCTCGCTAGGCCGAATAATCCGTCAGTGCTAACAAGGATCCACGCGACAGAAGCACAACTTTATGCTTTTTAAGTGAAATGAACCAATTTTTAAGTCGGGTGAAGGTGGTTTTGCTCCAACAACCCCTCCAGAAGTCGCACGCCAAGTTCACGTCGTTAGGCTCAGACTAAAATCTGAGATATTCCAATTACCCTTCCGCTAATCACCAATTTTGCCAGATTTAGATATATTTTTGGATAACCCCGAGAAGCACTACACGCCAGCCACCTGTAGATCTGGGAGGAAAATCACCCCAAATTCGAGTTTTCAGGGACTTGCTCGGGTTTTACCCTATTTACCACAGGGAAGGCCACAAGCATCTTGCAGCACATGTGGCCAATCAGTTAAAATATTCCTGAAAAAAGCATGTTTTTGCAAAATAATTTGCAATTTAGGAACAGAGACCTGTCCCAGGAAACTCTTATTTCGCCCAGCAGCTCCCTGCTGTGGATCACGTTTTGCTTTGCAGTCTCCGAGACCCCTCTGCATCCCACAGGACACCAGGTTTTTGGGTATTTTGTCTTGAAAATGTGAAATTTTTTACCTCATAGGTTTGATATTGCTATTACAGGAATGCTCCTGAGCTGCGTTAGAAGCCTGCAAAGCCTAATTATGCTTGAAATAACGTTGTAACAACAACTTAACCAAACAAAACATCAGTGTTTACACTAAGCCCAACTAGCAAAGGCCATCAAAATCGCACACCATGGGCTCCCTCCCTTTCCTAAACCAGGAATTGTCCTTCGGAAAGCAACAAATCAAAATCGTATCCCTCAAATTTCAAACCGATCCACGGTTTCCCACTTCTGGGTGATTGCTTACGGAGTTGCTGGTTTCAGGATGTTTGCCCATGTCCTCGCCGCTACTGAACAGTTCCTGTTTTCAGTTGATTTTTTTTTGTTTTAAGGTTTTATGTTTCTCTGGATCCACGCCACCTCCCTCCCCCTACAAACTATCCCGGCCTTTTAGAAAAGTTATAATTAGTAACTCTCCTCCCGCTCAGAGTTAACAAGCGGTGACATGGACACGACTGGTTAACGATGGGACAAAACACCCCCTCCCCAAAAATACGAGGAACAGTAACAAAGATGCGTCTTCCCATTAAAATAGGAATTAATAAAAATAACCAGGAAGCAGGTTTTGCTCCTCAAACGCACAACGGCACTTCCCAAATACTTCGGTCTCAATAATCGCCGATAAAAACTCCTGGTTCTCCTCCGCTTCCAGACAAACGCAACACACAGTGCTAAGTTCCTTAAGGAGAAGCTCAAAAATATCACAAAGGTGGGATGAAACGAGCCTAAAAGGAAGAGTTTTGGGTCTCTGCGGGTTTGGGTCCTCATCCCCAGTTCCCAACTGGGAATTTCAGTCTCACTTTGAGGTATTTTGTATCCTTCTTGCATCCTGACACCTTCCCCTTGATGTTCCAAGTGCTATCTGGATCGTCCCGACGGCGCTTTCCCTGTGCAGAGGCGTCCATTGTAAAGCCAGAGATGGGAGTTAAGTTTGCAATACACGAAAACCGCTCTTAATCCTTTCGGTCGTTGAAGTAGAGCGAAAAGCAATGTCGGTTTTCCGACATCTTCCCCAAAAACCACCAAAGTTCCCAGAGGCACTGCCGCTCGGAAAAATCAGGAGTGGAAAACCCCCTGAAATTTAACTTTCACTCTTGACCCAAAACGACCTTTCAGTATTCTCTCCAAATCGATACGTAATGACTATCGAGCCCTTTAAGTTATTTAATAAAAACAAGAGGTTGCAAAGAGCTCGCTCGAAACTAAAACCAGGAGTTTTTTCTCATGAACCAACCCCAAAACGTCCCAGCTCGCTCAACGGGAGCTTTGGCAGCGCAAGCAACCGAGATAAACCGTTCAACCCTTCCACGTCGCTGATCCGATACGGCATAAATTAATTTGTGTTGGTACAGAAAAATCCCAGTCCTCTTTCCATCGCTGTGAATTATCTGTAACTCAGTTCCGGAAGTTTCAGAGCAAGACGATGACTTCTTCATGTCTTGTATACAACCGGGTCTTCTTAATCCTGGGCTAAGGAAAGTTATTTTGATATTTTGCTTTGAAATAACCACAAGGAATAGGCTCAAAGCAGCCAGGGGACTCATGCCGGAGAGGAAGGTAGACGTAGAAGCGGCAGGCAAGCTCTCCGCATCAGGATTCCCTGGCTCCAGTGGGCAGATTCCCCTTTCACATCCGCTCTGCACAGCCGCCCTTTGAATCACACTAATCCTAACCCAACCAAAAAAAAAAAAACCCACAGTAACGCTGCCAGTATTTCTCCAAAAGCTTTTGGATTTAGGTATTAGAGAGCTTTAGAATACCTATTCTTCAATTACACCCCCAAAACTCCCCACCAATTCCCTCGTAAGCTTATAGACACTTCGTTTTCCTTCTTTTCATAGCAAGAAAGCTCAAAAAAACCAAATTAAAACTCGGACTCAAACTCTTTCTCCATGGGTTTTGGGGACAGATTTCTTCCCTTTTGGCCAAAGCCGAGACAGGATTCATCCTAAAATTAAACATGGACAGCGTGTGACGAGCCAGGAGGTGACACAAAACCCCTCCTCACAGCAGTCGTCAGTTATTTTTCCTTTCCCGCGTACCCTAACATCCCTTATCTGATGCTTTCCGGGGGGAACTGGATGTTGTAGAACCCTCCCAAGCTGCCATGGTCGGGTTACAGTGGATCCACCCACCACTATCTCCCAAAATGAGATGCCGACCTATTCTTGTGCCCCTTCTATATTTAGGAAGGCAGTGATCGTAACGACCCCAGCTGCTTTAATGAACAGGAAATACTATTTCACAAAACATCGCCCGTCACTATGAACGGCAAAGCAACGTGGCCAGGATGCGCCAGATCCAGGGAAGGACAAGGTTAAGTGCTATCGCTGACTCAGATCCCACAGATTTCACCCCGTTTTTGCTGTCAGAGCTGCGACTGGGGTTCCTTCTCAGCGCAGAGTACTCAGAATTTCACACGGGGTTAAGGTAAAATATCTCCCTGCAAATAAACGGTTCACATTCCTGAACTCGGTCCAAACACTGTTTGCCCGTAGATAACTACCAGGCTATAAAGTTTACTTTGCAGAAGTTATTCAAAATATCATGAAATCATAGTAAGGCGTGTTTGGTTACGTACATTCAATTAAAGCTCCCCTGGACCAAAGCGTGGAAGATGGAAAATAACTTAATAAAAAGCAATTAGAAGCACAGGAGCGACCAATGAGTCGTTTGCTGGAGTGAGATCGATTCCGACCTGTGTCGGTCTCCAACCAAAAGCACGGTCCTCGTTTCCTCTTATAACAGAAACAAGGTTTACGCTAACGATAGCTTTGCTTCCCACGGTAATTTCTCTAATAGCCGGTCACCTCCACAGAAGTCACGCTCGGGGTATCATCGGATAAAGCAGCAACAACAGTTACGCAGCTTAAAGTAATAAAGTCAGTTGGCGGGGAATAAAACAATCAGGAAAGTCGTGTTTTACTACTTTTAAATGAGGAATCCCGTCCTCTGGCAAGGTGCAAAGATTGGAGGCCGCGGGGGAACCACTGGCCTCGTGCGTGCAGTTTTCACCCCCTCTCCCCGTACATCACATTTATTCACCGTCGCTATCACTGTTCCTCGAGTTCAGAACTCAAATATTTTCTTTTGCCTCATGTTTTCAAAGGCGAAGGGGCCCTCATGTTAACACCAGAAAACAGCCGAGGGTGACCTTTAACTCACACTGCCTTAAATCGAATACCAGAACTGCATCGCAACGTGAATTCCATTTACATAGATCTCCACAAATGCTAATACGAGTGATCATCCCACCAAAACATGAATTATGCACGCGGCAGAGTTACAGCAGCCTTTTCAGCATTCGCAAGCTTGAAATCTGGTTGCCCAAAGCACTTTGGTTCCTTTTCTTGCCTAAATCGAGCTAGACTTTGCCATGAGAAGCTTAAATAGAGTGCTTAAACTTCACCTGAAGTCACCGTGCCACAAACAGGTAAAAAACAAACCTCCGTTAAACAATGATGAGTGTTTTAAGTTGCTCAAATGATCCCAAAACTTGGACGGATGATTCAGCTATGAAACACAGAAACCAATAACCCAAGCTCAGTAAAGCGGCAGCACCTCGCACAACCCTTCGTCACTCCGTCACGCTACCGGGCAACACAGACTCGTTACATACTTAATTACTAGCTTAATTCTTTAAGTTGTAACATGCACCCCCCCCACAAGCAATGGCACTGCCTATATTTATTCTTAAAACCACACCATGAACCGTTTGACAGCTTACGCGGGATGGACCCAAAGAATAAGCGGGCTTTAAAGAGGTTTTCTTGGGAAAACTTCTGCCAAAGAGAGCAGGGAAAGTTTAACGTCATTCGGAGTAAAAACTACTCGATGGGGAGGGGAGGGAAAGTCTGAAAAGCATCAGTGAAAATAAAAACCAGCCGAGGAAAACATCACGGAAGCATAGAGTGGGGATAAGAATGTGCTGGTTAATAAAGGTGAGAGGAGCGAGAGCTTGTAACTAACAGACTTTTACTCCCCCCTGTTAATTAGTCACGTAAAGCCGTATCTCTCACAGCCAATGTGCCTTCCAAGCGGGCAGGAACAGTCTACCCTTTCATGCCAGCAGCTAATTACTGCACCAAGAGAGCGGAGGAACTGAGCGTCCGTGTGAAGCGACACCCCGATGGCGCGAACGGACCTCACTCCTGCGGCATTTCACCCACGGAAGCCCCCTCCTGCCCAAGGTAAAAAGAGTGGTCGCTCCCCATGCGGCTCCAGATTCCAACAGCGCCGAGGTTTCTCCCCTCCCACCCAACACTGTGCCCAAAAACACAGGGAAGCGGCTCAAGAATTTCCCCTCTCCCAGAGCTGGGCCCGACAGCGTTCTCACTTCCAAACAACTCCTATAAAAGCAGGAAACAACCTGGGGAGGGGTAAACAAAAAAAGGGGGAAATTCAGCTTGAAAACGTAAATAAACCCACCAGCTATGCGAGGTGAACACCGGGCGAGCAAACTGCCCCGTTGGAAGCTGAAAAGGGCCCCAGGGAACACTTGCGCGACCGCGGGGCGTGAGGTGGAGCCAGTGTTATGGCGGGGAAGCTGTGGGGAGCAGCTCGGTGCCTCAGGGCTGCCCGGGAAGGCACCGCCACCCACCCCCCAAGGGCACCGGGCCCGTGGGCAACAAGAACGGCCGGCTCCCGGCCCAGCCTGCCTCCTCTGTCCGGCTCTGATCGTCCTCTCCTCTCCGTTCCCCTCCTCACCTCAGCTCCAAGCGAGCGGCCGCCGGGCCTGGCTACAGCAGGGCCAGGGCGGGGGCGGGCGGCCTAGGCCTAACGGCGCGACGGGAGCCCTCACCTCGCCGGGCTCGGTCCGGTCCTACGCAGGCCGGTGAGGATTCCTCGGGTGAAGGGTGAGGCGGAGGAGGGCGGAGACGGCGTCACTCGCCGAGGGCCGCGGGGCCGGGCCTGGCCGCTGCCTCCGCGCAGGAGCCGCCGCTTCCTCCTCCCGTCCGCCGACAAAATGGCGGCGGCAGGAAGTGCCCCCGCGCCGCCCGCCCCGCCCCCCCCCCCCCCCCCCCCCCCCCCCCCCCCCCCCCCCCCCC
>VZSC01005049.1:33641-47053 GCA_013398225.1 Steatornis caripensis
AAAAAAAAAAAAAGCAGCGCTCTCCGGCTCCTTTCTCCCGTTTTTTTTTTCTTTTTTTTTTTGATTATTTTTTCCCTCCTCTCCCCACCTGATCCGCCTCGATCAGAGATTCAGACCAGGCTGGCTGCCTCCAACACGAGAAGATCCATGCAGGTGGAGGAGAAACCTCAACGTTCACCTTCTCTGGCTGAGGATCACGACCCTACGGAGGGTGACGGGAAAGAAGATCGGGGAGGGAGGTGGGAGTATAAAAAAAAAAATAATCAGGGGTTCTACCCCTCGCGATCTGGACCCCAATGTCTGTTATCGCCGGTAAATTTACCGGGAGTGGGGCGGGGGGGTGAAGTCCACTCGTGGTGGAGACTGTCACGGCTTCCCTTGGGAAGGGCGAGGTGTCCCGCCAGCCCTCCGAGGAGGAATTGTTAGGCCGAAGGTCAAGAAATCATCTCTTGATGCGGCCAAGTCTTGATTTTAATTAATCGCCCTGCGTCTCCGGCCTTCCTTTCTGGGGGAAGGTTTGCCGAGAACGTTTTATGGCGAGGCAGCTCTTGGCATTACCTGGAATCCTCAGATTCTCCTCCACCCCTTTTCAGTCTGGTTTTGCACCTGGGAATGATACGGAGACCGTGCTGGGATGGATCCGAAGATCTCCTCCTGCCGATGGACAAAGGTCAGGTGCCCGTGCTGATTCATTTAGATCTGCCGGCAGCCTTTGATACCGTTGATCATGAGGAGATGTGGACGTGCCTGCGGACCCTGGCAGGGGTAGATGGAGTTGCACTTGAGTGGTTCCGGTCTTTCGGGGGGTTTAATTTTTTTTAATATAATTTTTTTTTTTTTAAAAAATAAAATTTCTCTGAGAAATCCCAGAGGTTTGCACCTCGGCTGCCCCGAGGGGCTCGCTCTTTCTCCTGTGGGGTACCGCAGGGTTTTTATCTCCCCCTCCTGTTCAACGTGTATGAGAGGCCGGGTTAAGGGGAGAGACGGGGATCCTACGCCGACAAACTCTCAGCTCAAAGTCTCTCTTTTTTTTTTTCCACTGGACCCAGAGGGTGGAGTCGCAGTTTTTACTTATTTTCGTTAGACTTTAGCAGAGACTGGGCTTGATGAGAGCTAGCTCAGTCCGAGTTTAGATCACAAACAGTGATCTGCTCCCCCGCCCCACGGAAGAGGGGGCGCGGGGCGGGTGTGCGTGGGCATCTGCCTGCCCTCGTCTGCCATGTTTGCAAACTCCTGCCGGATCCTGGGCTGTTCCCGGATTCCCAGGGAACGAGCAAGTAGGCAAAAGCGCTTCTCTTTTCATCTTCGGCTGATGGAGGAGGTTGCGACCTTTCCTCTCTCATCAATCACTCTCGGATGAGGAACTCGCCCGTTAAAACCCACGCCGGACCCTCAGTTACCGCGAAACGTTTTTAGGCCGAGCGTAAGCGCTCGCTGGGCTCGCTCGGCCGGTGTTCCCGCGTGGAGCAGATTTTACCCCCCACTGCTCCGAAGACTGTGTTTGCCTTCCAGGCTTCTTTCTGTAATTCCAAGTGTAGCGTATGGACTTAAAATGAACCCTACCCCTGACCTCTCCTCGTGCTCCATCTCGGCTCTGAAGATCGCCTTGGGGTGCTCTCTGCCACTTCCCAAGGGAAGAGAAGGGAAAAAAAAATAAAACGGGATGGGGGAGAGCTAACGCGGGTGTTTCAACTCCCAGGAATCGGATGCACCCCCTCCTCGGGGTGCTCAGTTCATTCGGTTGAGCTGCCGGGAGCGCCGCAGAGCCTGGCTCTTTATACGGGGGTAAAAACGAACCCCGGGGGAGCCAGGAGCCGTCCATGTCGGATTCAATCCCGGCAGGACTCAAGCGGTGGTTCCCGATCCCACACGCTCGCTTTTCCCTGTGCTGGGAGGGGGTAGGGGGAACCTGGTGCCCCCCCATTTCCTCCTCAAGGCCACAGCTCGAGGGATGGTTTTGGGGAACTGGAGTTCCTTTTGCTATTTTGGTTTCTTTATGTTTCCGTTCGGGACAGTTTCATAAATCAATCTACACGCCTGGGAATGACAGCAGGTACGGTCTCTGAGTTAAATACATAAAAAATAAAGTAAGAGACATGAGAAGCGGTAAACCGCCTACAGAGAAAAGAAACCAGACCCAAGATTTGAGAGATAAAAAGGCAGCAGAGGGGGAACCTATGCTTCTCCCCCTTTGTACGCAACAAGGCATCNAAATACATAAAAAATGAAGTAAGAGACATGAGAAGCGGTAAACCGCCTACAGAGAAAAGAAACCAGACCCAAGATTTGAGAGATAAAAAGGCAGCAGAGGGGGAACCTATGCTTCTCCCCCTTTGTACGCAACAAGGCATCCCGTCACCGACACGTGGCACACGATGAGAGGCGGCTCCGTGCTGCTCCGGGAATTCGGCAGGAGTTGCCGACTCTCTTGTCCACTCACCTTGAGGTACTTCTCCAGCATCTTTACGATGTGTTTGTTATTCAGGACGCTCTTGGCAACGTGTAAGCTGGTTTTCTTGAATTGCTCCGCAGCCATCTGAAAAGGAACCGAACATCAGGGTCAGACCAAATAGGGAAGAGTTCCGACGAGGAGCTCGGCTTGAGAGAGAGTTTGTATTCCCTCCTCTTCTGCAGGGCTTGGAAAGCCCTCAAATCCCACAAAACATCACAAAAAGCAGATGCGAGGGAGCATCCGCGCATGTTCCGCTAACAGGAGCCCTAGAGAAAGACGCGTTTCAGCACCAGCTGCTGGAACGTCCTCCAAAAGTACCTTGAGATCAAGTCCAGGACAGCAATGGAATCAAACACTAAATAAACCCCCAGCGCAAAAAGCCAATTTCCCTTTCAATTTCTTTTTTTTTGTTCACGTTCACCTTCCCACTTCTCATCTATGTTTCCCTACAGAAGAACAAACCCTGTGCAGCCCAGCCGCAAGCGTCTCATGACCCCTTCCAGTTCCCCAGTCAGCAGCTTCATCCCGTGGTGCGATCCCAGAGCGTATGAGAAGGTGAGGGTTTTTTCTTTAGAAGCCGGAAATAAGACACGAGGCGCCCGCACACGTCCCTTCGCCCCGACAGAGATGAAAACGCTGCCGTTCGGAAGCGAGTGGCAGTCGCTTACCCTGCGGTTTCTGTTGTGATCGGCAGATCGCAGGTGCCTCTGGAGAAGGTGGTTCTGCGCGGGAATCAACATGTCACACGCCATGCAGTGAGCCGCCTCGATCTTCTTGAAGAAGTGCTCCTGGCCGATACCTGCAGCGACAATAAGACATCAGCCGAAATCCCAAACAAGAGACGTTCAACCGGTTAACGTCACTTTTCCACAGCCTCTAACCACCCCGGGTCACGGCCAATGTGCTAATTCAGCTCCTGTATTCCTTCTGGCAACAAAATGAAAATCACATCCTTTGCTCTAAGGTGGGAAGAGAGTTACTCTGCTGTAAAACAGATCGTGCTGACAGAGTACCCAACACAGGAGGAAGAGAGATGAGGATAACAGCCCAAGGTACAACGAGATCGGATTATTCTTCCTCGGTTTTAGCCAAAACCAGCCTGCCCCTCCAAAAAAAAAAAAAAAATCTATTTAATAAAGGCAGAGGGGAGAAGTCGCGCTTCCCCCAGCTCTGGGTTTGTTTCTCCTCTCTCCTTAGGCTCAGCTTTTCTGCCTGCAAGGTTTTATCGCAATCAAAATCGAAATCAACATTTCCTGGCAGCTTCTCCCCCCACTCTGTTTACCTCATTTGAGTATCCGTGCCATTGCTTCACCGCCACTTGAGAAACCAGAGGACAGGCATTGCCCCCCACTCAACGAAATTATTTATTTCACAAAGCTGGCAAAAATCCACCCAGAGCCCAAGGCCGAGGCACCTAAATCCTTCACGTTTGCGCTGTCGTAGCTCTTTGGGAGCGACATTTATTTGGTTTCTTGCACACTTTCTCGGTCTCTGGACGCAGGACAATTACCCTTAAAAGGATCTGGTTTCTGTTTTGGGCCCTCTTTCTCGGTCAGCTCCTGGCGCCGCTTCTCAATTTTCTTATTCCTGTTGATGATGTACTCCTAGAGAGGAAGAGGATAAAACTCGTTGTACTCCTCTTAATGCACCAAGACGCTCAAGTGGCTCAAAAGGGAAACAAGCTCTCCAGAGAAAACCCACAGGGAAGACGGTAGTTGGTGAATTAATTAGGCAAGGCAGGGTGTTTTCCCCTCCCCATCCTGTCATTCCTACCAGAGCAAGAGCTGAAAACATTCAAATCAGAGGCAAACAGAAAACCTGCTCCCACGTCACCATCAAATTCCTTGAGGGAGACCCCAACATCCTTGAAAAATACCCCAAAACACAAACACTGGTCATGCAGAAAATAAAACACCCAGGTCTTAATCCTGCCTTCGTCAGCTCTAGATGGGCAGACCATCTCTGGAGTATTAAATTTCTGGCCTTTTTGCTCAAATCGACACAATTAACTTTCCCTCGCAACACAACCTGTGAGCAACCGCATCACGCAAAACTGACATCATCAGGCAACGCGTTAACAAGAGAACTAACGAAGCAGGGGCTGTACACGGATGAATCTGTAACCTCTTCCAGGCCCCATGTAAGCCTGGAAACCGCCAAGTCACGCCCGTGAAACCCCAAGATCAAGCTGTGAAGCCCCACGTCAAGCCTGCAAACCCCAAAATTATGCCTGGAAAACCACATCATGCCCAGAAAATGCTCGCTTCATGCCCCAAAACCCCACTTCACACCCACAAAACCCCCAAATCATGCCAGAGAACCCCCAAATCATGCCAGAGAACCCCCACATCCACGCCAGAGAACCCCAAAACACCACCCAAAAAACCCCCACAATCCCACCTGAAAAAATCCCAAAAATCAAGTTGGGAAACCCCGAAATGATGCCTGAAAATCCACACATCACACCCACAAAATCCCAAAATCAAGCTGGGAAACCCCACATCATGCCCAGAAAACTCCCACTTCACACCCAGAAAACTCCAAAATCACGCCCCAAAAACACACCTGGAAACCCCACAATTGTGCCCAAAAAACCTGCGATCACGCCCGGAAAGCCCCCCACGATCACGCCCGGAAAGCCCCAAATCACACCCAAAAAACCCCAAATCACACCCAAAAAACCCCAGCATGGACACAACAAAGGGTTGCCCTAACGCCTGCCAAACCCACCTACCTGCAGAAACTCAACCGTTTTATCCGGGAGTTTGGTACCGATGTATCGCAAAGTCTCTTTGTGAAACTTGCTCTGGAGGTGTTTCTGGATCTCCTCTTCCTCAAAACTGCGGAACTTGCAGACGGAACAGGCAAACTGGATTCTAAACAGAGCAATTGCGTCGCAAATGAGGAAAATGATCTCAACTCAACATCCACAGGAGACCGCTACCGCCCCGCTGGAGTTTTCCACCTCTGTTTTTTGCCCCCCGAGTGCCACCCCACACAATTTGTTGTGGACCTCTAGAACCTCCACGGATTAAACACCATCCACTTCTCCATAAAACTTCATGCTATGGCAGCGGATGCTAAAATCCTGCCCGAGATTTAAAAGTAACTGGAGAAATTCACATGGCAGGAGGCAAATCGGCACTTTTCGATACGATAAAACTCCCCAGTGTCCGGAAAAGCCCCGAGATACAGAAGTGCTGGGGCCGCCTGGTCAGCCTGGCTTTAGATCGTTCGCTGTATTATTTTAATAGCAACGCTGCGTGTATTGTCACTTAAAATAATTACATACTCACTTAAAACACCCTTCTGAACTTACCACTCTACACTGATCGATGTATTAAGCAATATCGTATTTGCCTCATCAAACAGCCATAAACACATAANATCGTTCGTTGTATTATTTTAATAGCAACGCTGCGTGTATTGTCACTTAAAATAATTACATACTCACTTAAAACACCCTTCTGAACTTACCACTCTACACTGATCGATGTATTAAGCAATATCGTATTTGCCTCATCAAACAGCCATAAACACATAAAAATGGCAAAATAACCCTGCTGAATTCAGAAACAGAGCCCCAAAACACGACCCCCCGGCAGATTTCTCCCACATTAGTGCAGAGGAATATCCTTGGTCAATATTATTCACAGAAGCGCTAGGAACAGACGGGTTTCTTGCTGTCCTTACCTGTCCATAGCACGATCACGCATCCTATCTCTTCTCCGCTGCTTCTCCCTTTTCTTTTTCACTTCCTCGTCGTCATCTTCACAGCCATCTCCGGATGCTAAGCGTGGGGAAAAAAAAAATAATAAAAAACCTGAATTATTGTGTTCACAATCACCCACTTTTCTGGCTGAGGTATTCTGGGACCCAAATCCTTTGGTTTCCTCTTTACTCTCAGCTTTGGGAAGTCACAACTGTGGTCTCTGGAAGCTTTCCCTCTCCCAACAGAGCTTCTGACTGCAGGGAAGAGGCGGCCTCTTTCCAAGGTCTTCCAGAAGTTGTCTGAAAACCCAAACCCGTCCTCTTCCTCCAGGCTTCCTAAAATTCCCAGAGCGACTCAAAGCCTTTGTGGGCAGCAACAGGATGTGCCGTTAGCGGAAAGAGCGGGCAGATTCCCAACTTCTATGACGCTGCAAAGGCACCGCTCGACCTCCCTGCCTGGGGAGGAGCTGCTACTCCTCCCCGTATTCTCATTTCCCCCCCCCCACTGTTCACCTATTTTTTCCACAAGGCTGAAAAAACTCCTCAGGAAGGGGAAGCAACAAAAGACGGCAGAAATGCTGGCAGCACTCGAGCAGCTCCGCAGCTTCCTTGGGATGGTTTTGGATAGAACTCATGTCGCCTTGATAATTCCTTGATAATTATTGGGTAAGCAAAAAAAAAAAACCAAAAAAGAACTAAAGATTCAGCTGACAATCTCCACAGTGTTTTGGGGTAGAAAGCTGTGAGTCGGAGGTCTGCCAGCCTCACAGGTCTCGGGTAATAATTCGTGTACAATGTTTTCAGGTAAAATGGAGACAGGACTCAGGCATCAGAGGCTGTGATGGGAATTTTACCATTCAGCTATGCCTCAGATTCAACCCCCAAAAAACCTTAAAGTGGCAAGGAAAGTCCTACACGTGGTTTTCCGCGAGTCACTCTGACACAGAAGGCACAACATGCTGGGGGTCGCTGTGATTTTACCCAAAAAAGCACAATTCCAAACCAGATGAAGTGGTTTCAGCTACATTAGACCATCAGGTTTTCAAATTAAGTGTTCTAATCAACCTTGATATAGTCTCGTCTTTTTAAAACAAAATCAAACCAAACTGAGGTTTAGCCCAGCGACTGAAGCCTCCGCTGAAAATTATTTGGTTTTCTGCCTTTTTATTTTTCTCTGCCCTGTTGCGAGATGCGGGCATCCTCACTACCGTCCTCCAAGCAGGGCAGGATGATTAACCAAAATCCAATGTCCATTCAGGAAGATAAACTAAAATCCAATATTCATTCGTACAGGTGGACAAAGCCCAGGAGAAATGAAACCGCTGTGGGAATCCCCTTCTAACCAGTGTGGCACTTTGCGCCACGACAGGCGGCGCCCAAGCCTTGGACTGGTTAACAGGTCGCAGTGGCAGCCGCAGCAGCTTTTGACCAAAAAAAATAAAATCAAGGTCTCAGGTAGCACCTTGAGGAAAAGCAGATGGATTCGGAGTAGGATTAGTCCAAGAGGATTGTGTGTGGGGAGGCGGGTAACACCCTACCTTCCTCCGCCAAATCGCCCCAATTCCCATCATTCTCCTGGAAAAAAAGAAGACAGAAAGATGTTAGAGTTATTTACGGAGATGTGGAGGTTTCACAGTTCAGCCAGTCAGAGGGCAGACCGTCATTTGGGGACGAAACGCCCCTTTTTATTGATGTTTATAAAATAGTTGTTTTCCACGGATCAGGTTAATTTAAATACTCGGCGGCTGAGTTGCCGCTCTGAGCGACACCGCCTCACCGGTTACGAACAGTCACAAGCCAAACCGAACAGCAGTGACCCCCACCCAACCCTGCAAACTAACGGCCAAGGAAAGAAACCAACCGCTAACTGGGATTTCGCCCTAACAAGCCTCACCAGGAGCAGAATTACAGGCGCAGGACGCTAACCTTTCTGCTACAAGTGCTTTTCAGGGAATCTGCCAGTGGGGAAATGATGAGGGGCAAATACCTTTACAATATATGGGCTCAAAACACCTTTTCTGGGCGGTTTTAAACATTCTGACCCTCAGCGTGGTCAAAAGAGCGCAGAATATCACTCGAGAGCTTAAATATTCCCGCATTTGCCACAAAGACTGATTAAAAAAAAAGGTTACTTACACCTTTGTCAGCTTCATCCCCTGATTTTTCCTCTCCTTCACCCTCATCTGCTGCACAAAAGAAAAATCATTTAGCTGGCGCTGGGAGGGGGGAGTGCTCTTTCCTCCCACCTAACACTCCAAGGGGCCCCTAATAAACCACCAGCTACTGCGATAAGGGCTCAAAAATCCAACACAGGTGGTAAATCTGCTCACTGGTTTATCCTTGCCCTGCTGAAAACTCAGTGCTGGCTTTCACAGCGCTCACTTCGGGCATTCAATTTTGTCCCAGGCCACGAAATACACAGATCACAAAGCCTGTGCTTGCAGGAGCATTACAACAATGCTAACGACTTCAAAAAAAATAGCACAACTTTGAAACACAACAAGTATCAGTCAGCTGGAAGGCAAAATGTTTAAAAATGGGGGAAAATGGTTGATATGAGCAGGTGGAGATAGCTCATACCGTTCTCGGTGTCGTCTCCTTCGCTGTCAGTCTTGGCCTGTTTGCTGTCCGGTTCATCTCCGCTTTGCGACTGTTTTCGTTTGCGTCCTCCTCCCTCGCTGTCCGATCGTCCTCCCGAACGGTTTCGGAAACCTCTTCTCTTGGGCTGAAGCAGAAAGAAATCGGTTGTTCTCAATCAACTCGAGGCACCAAAAAAGCTTGAAAATCAAAGAATTCCACCCATCTGCTACATCTCCTACAAAAAGTTTACATTCGTGTCACCCTGCAGACTTATTTCTGGCTATAAAAGGACTTTATAGCTGGGTTAGCACCCTCAGAGAGTGGATTTGGGATGGGGTAAGCATTCAGAGGCTCGATTTTACATGCAAATGGGCACAGACAGGCTTAGTGACACCCTGCTCTATCCAGATTTAAATTACTCCGCGGCAGAAGCAACGTCAATTAAGGCGGGTGCTTCTTCAGCCCAGCCGAACAGTGAAGCTACCTGCCGAGGCAAGCAAAAAGCAATCTTTACGAGTTAAAAAAAATAAACCAAAACCCGACGGTCATTACTTACCATGAGCGTGTTCATGTGCCAGGGCACCGTACCCATCCTGTCTCTGTTTCGTTGCCTCCCCATTCCGTATGGCATATTCCCATACCGTCCCATTCCCATGCCCGACATCCCCATCATGCCATAGTCATAGTCTCCGTAGTCACCGTAATCTCCATAGTCGCCATAATCGCCGTAATCCCCGTAGTCGCCGTAATCCCCGTAGTCGCCGTAATCCCCGTAGTCGGGAACGAGGGCTTGGGAAAAGAGGGAAGGGAGCCTGTTGGATCCGGCACCCCCCATCCCACGCCCACCCATGTAGTTCAACTCGTTCCAACGAGCCGAGAGACGCTCGGAGCTGGAGGAGGGCATGAAGTGGTCAGTGCGGTTGAAAGTGTTCAGACGCCCTCGGTTTTGAACACGGTTTTGACCCCGGCCTCGAATGAGGCCGTAGTTGTTGCCTCGGTTACGAGACTGATCCCTGCGGTTATCGAACTGGCTCCCAAAAGAATCGTTCCTATCCGTTGCAACGTCTCCGTAATCATAGCCGGATCGGTACATGTCACGGTCGTTCATTGAAGATCTTGAATCATAGGATTCGAAAGACTCGAATCTGAAAGAGCTGTGCAGGAGGAGATAATAGTCAGCAGCTAGAATAACATCCCTGCACATCACACAGGCATTTGCATCCGCTTTTATCACAACCCGATCGTTCCTGGCCAGAAAAACTGAATAAAAATAGTTTTCAACCCCGCATACCGATCGCTTTCTGTATCCCACTCCACCTTTTCCTAAGTTGCAGGGAAAATCAATAAATACCAAAGAACCATGGTTTATTGCACAAGTAGCTGAACAGAAATCCTTCAGAGGTCTCATAACCTTACTCACTTTATAGCCCTAAACCACTCCGAACCACATTTTGGCAGCAAAAAAGCACATCCCAAAAGCGAAAAAGCACATCCCAAAAGCTTCCCCAGGTAAAAGCTGCTTCTTGCTGTCTCTTAGCTGCATCTCCAGACATGAATTAAGGGGGGTAAATCCCTCAGCATCTCATCTGACCACAGCAGCGAGCATGAAATGGCAAAAAACAAAAGGCAAAACTTCATTTATTCAGAAACTCTCGCCGGGATCTGTGTTATTATTTCAGAAGCAAAACATGGACTGATAGGAAACAACTCCCCAGACTGGCATAATTTAACCCAGCAGGGAAGGAAAAAAAGAAAAAAACTTTACCGGGCAGGAACGAGGAAAAAGGGACACAGAGGCAAAAAATCCTTTAAGAAACCTAAAAAACGGTACATAAAAAACCTCCTGTAAAATCTAGGAACTAAATTGACATGGGATGACATTAGAAATGCTGAATGTGCGCATCAAGTTTGATACATTTGAGGTATATAGATTTAAAATACGTACGTGTATGCACGCACACACGTTATCGGGGCAAGTCAAAAATAAGCAGTTAAGTTTATTTTCCAAGGAGCAAAGGCTGGATCGCGCCTATGTAATCAGAACAGCTTAATCTGAAGTTATAGCAATTAAAAGCACATTTTTTTTTATTATTGCAAATAAATAAGAAGCAAAACAGTCACCTCTCCTGGTCTTCCATCCCTTCCCCTGTCCCACCGCTGCCCTCCTTCGACAGCATATCCAAACGCTGGTTGATTTTGGCTATGATGGAATCCGAGTTCTCGTTCGCCGAAGTCTCAGCGCCATACGAGGCGATGGGCATGGTGGCGCTGACGTCGGCGTTCATGCTCATATCCGAAGTTTTGGGCGTCTCCCAGCTGCTGGAGGTGGCAGCGGCCGCGGCGTAGTTGTACGTGGCCGCTGTGTTAGCGGCAGTGGTTTGGGTGTTGTAATAGTCATAGCCTTCATAGCCTGGCAGGAAAGGAAAATAAAATCACTATTAATACAATATAATAGGTAAGGGTATCAAGAAGAACAGTTCAGATGCGAATGGATCCTACCAGGCAAGGCTGCAGCTGGGTTTAACCTCCTTCAAAAGAAATTTGGTTTCATAAAGTGAGAAATAGCAAAAGATTCTCGTTGCCCAACCCCAAAAGCCCAAGGACCGTCCTCCTCCAGGCGATTTAAACTGCAGAAACAGAGCGCCACTGATTGCACCCGCGCTTTCTCAACAAGACCCTGAGCCATCTACGTCGCACTGTCCCGCAAAACGACGCAAGAAAACTGAAAGCGGATGCACTGCCAGGCGCATCATCATCCATCTATCAAGAAAAGGACGACGACAACAAAATGAATTAATCTGAAAAGCCAAAGCAGCGAGTTGTATTCAAAGAGCGCCTCGTGGCAAGACTCCACAGCGCAGCAGACAAACCAAAGTGCCGCCACCGCACTTGCAAAGCTGTCGGATGCTACGTGCGAGGCCGAGATCCGGACTGAGGGATGCACGCGTGCTCCCCGCAATCCTGGTCGCAGTTCTACTGCCCCAGATCAAATCCGGTGTTGTTCCGGCAGAGACATGTGCCTCGAGGTAGGCCGGCAAGCTCTCGTCATTTGTGACCTGCCAAACCCTTCGCTGTATCACTCCTAGGGCTCTCGTTAAGCAATTGCCATAATAATCCCTCTTAATTCTCCTTTTCCATGACGCCTGAGATAAAACTGATATCATTATGGCTGCCGCTGTGCCAACGCCACTGCCGGTTGTGTCTTTGTATTCCCCCCATCTGCCTGCGACTTGTGTTTTTATTTAAGCTATGAAGTCTCCTAAGGAGGAATGGCCTTTCTGCTCTGCACTGGCACGATACCCAGGACAACGGGATGCGAGTCCTCCACAGGGGCGCCCTGGCTTCACAAAAAAAGAGGAAAAACAGAAGAAAAAACACACCCTCATTTTCCCCAATGACCTGAGATAGGAGGTTTGACTCCACAGCTTGATGCGCAGTTTTCAATTTTATATTGCCAGGACCAAAGAAATAATATTTTCTAAAAGAGTCTCAGGCTTTGCTTGGGAAAGCATTAACATCAGCTTGTAACAGCCATAGGTTCCAAATCAAAGCCAATTAATTAATTGCTCCGAGAGGAAAAGTTTACTAGCGAAAGCAAATCACTCTCTGTTGAGGAAGCGCCAGCTCGCACGTAGAGAACCCCGTTTGTGGGCCATCAAGCTGCCAGAATTGAGAGCAAAGCTTGGGTTTTGGGGGAAAAAATGATATAATCTCAGTAAAATCAATTTATTAATGCACACACATCTGGCTGTCCCAGATCAAACGAGAAACGGAGACGTAAAATAAATGAACTTTTCTCATCCGCAAGCTTAATTTTTCTGCTTCAAGGAAGAGACAGCTGGCAACCACCAGGACAGAGCTGCTCCCCTGGCAAAAGAAAAAGCCACGAGCACAGAGCAAGGTAAAAATAAATAAATGGATTAGCGATGAGGAGCGGTTTAAAAGCACAGCGCTGAGTGCTTCACAGCGACTTCCAAGCGGGGACAGTTTATGAGGTAGAAAACAGCACTGCTGGCCGCAGCCAACTCGAGAGGCTGAGCAGGACACCCCAACACCCAGAGACACAGGAGGTTTTTTCGGCACGTACCTTGCCAACTTGTGGCATTCGTCGTGTATGTACCTGAATTGGATAAAAAGAAAAGACAGTTTCAGCTCTAGAAGCAACAAAATTAAAAGTTCAGGGATTAAATATACGTAATTCCATTTAATTGCTGGTAAAAATGACCGATCCTTTAGCACAGAATGGGAAAGACAGACGCTGTCTTCCAAGAGCTAATTAGGGAAATGAAAAGGATAACATATATATTTTTAATATGTTTTTGGAAACATTTTCATATACTTGAAAACAACTCAAAACGATCCCATAAAAACCCTTGCGTAGCAGCAGAACCATGGCAAAAGCAAACATTCGTTACAATTATTGCTTTCAGGAGCATCTTGTTGCTTTTACTGTTTCGGCTGGAAAGGAATTCAAAGGAGAGCGAGCTCAAACTCCCAGATATCCCAGGACACATTTGGTTTGGCGGCGCTAATCAATCTCAGGAGATAAAGCAAAGCACGTTATTCGTCATATGCCAGATTGCGAGTGGTTCCCACAGTAGCCAAGGCTGGGAATTGGAGCCTGTCATGGTACCGCAGAGGAAGCTCTCACAAAAAAAAAAAAAAAAAA
>VZSC01005050.1:0-20820 GCA_013398225.1 Steatornis caripensis
CAACCCCTACCATTCTATGGTTCTATGATTCTATGGTCAGCAGCCCCAGTGGGGTGCCCACAGCACCTTACTCGACCTGTGCCAACATCTGAAGCGATGACAGTTCCCGTAGTCAGTTTGACTAGCTGGTGTATNTCAAAACCCGCCTGGACGCGTTCCTGCGCAACCTGCTCTAGGCTAACCTGCTTTAGCAGGGGGGTTGGACTAGATGATCTCTAGAGGGCCCTTCCAACCCCTACCATTCTATGGTTCTATGATTCTATGGTCAGCAGCCCCAGTGGGGTGCCCACAGCACCTTACTCGACCTGTGCCAACATCTGAAGCGATGACAGTTCCCGTAGTCAGTTTGACTAGCTGGTGTATCATAACCTGGAATATGTTGGATATAATCGACCTGCAGTTCAGAAACAGCTGGGTTGTTCGTACGCGTATCCAGTCTGTTTCTCCGAGAACCCAAAACCTCGTAGGAATTTCCAAAGTGAATTCCAGGATTGTGCCGTGAGCTGTGTGCTGCTGCTCCGCGGGATCCCGGCCTGGGTTTTGCGGCATTTGATAGTAGTTCGCAGTAGTCAAGGACGTGGTGATGGCAGAGTTGTGGTGGTGTATGTGGCACCACAGTTTTTAAAGGGCTTTCTAAAACAAGTGAGGCTTATGCAGTTTCTCTCGTTTCCTCCTCTATCTCTAGTAACCCTTGAATCCACTGACCGTGTTTGACCTGACTTGGGAGAGATACAGAGGGGGACAAACGTTCAGTCCCCACAAGCTTAGTGAATAACCGGGTAGCGGAGAGAGAGGATGGGGAGACAGGGATGTGCAGCTGAGTGGGTATCATGGCCAGTATGTGCTTTCCCGCTTTTCAGCACCTGTCCTTTACCTTGAAGCTTTTCCTTGCTCAGCGTGTGCTGCGCTCTTCCTTCGGCACCATCAGGACGCAGAGATGCCCGACAGCGCACGATGAGACTGAAGCTCTGAGTGGTCCCACCTGCCTCAGGCTTAGCGGTAGGGTAGCAAAACTCTCTGCTTTGATTTTCCCCCCTTTCCGCTTTGGAGAGAGACAAAAGTGGAGAAAAGCCTCTTCCTTCTGGCACCTGAGCATCTTCTGGCTCAAGTACCTTCAGCAGTTTGGCAGGGATTCTCTGGCTGCGTTGCACCTGCAGTTGATCCTCTCGACTCTGGCTCCCTCTGGTTAAGAGGTGCCACGGGGCTGCCTTGGCAAGCAGCTCGCCTTGAGCACAGAACAAACATCTGAGAGCAGAGATGCTGCCTCGGCAGTGCCTGACGATCGGCTGCGCAAATGCCCCTTGCTGCTAGCACTTAGAGGATGCAAACCGAGCTCCGCTGGAAGACGGGAGGCTTGTGCGGGGGAGCCAACGGGGCCGAGCCACGGACCCGCGGTGCGCGTGGCTGCGCTGCAGCGGCTGTCACCTGTGAGGCGGGTCAGAAGCGGTGCAACTGCTAACGCTTTCACCCTTCTGAGAATATAACCCCGTATGCTCAAAATGCAGCATAACTCACAAATGGAGTGATTCAGGTTAAATAAATAGCTCATTGGTTACGTGTTGTAGCTCCGGCGACTAACGCGTGGGCAGAGCGTGCCCATCCGTCTCACTACTGTTGCATGCTTGCAGGTTAAACAGCCTCTTTGTTTTCCTTCTGCTTGTCCCCCGTCCCCGTGACCCTGGCCTCGGCAGCCTTGCCTGCAGCTGTCCCAGCCCACGCGGCCCCCGTTGCCCCCGGGGTAATTCCTCGCTGCGCGTGCTTGGGATGATGTGTCTCATGGTGAAGGAAAGACCTAACTGGTGTCTTTGAAAGCAGCCGCTGTAAAGCACTGCGGTTCGAGAAGATGACTTCGGGGTGAGATTGAAGAAGCGGGAGCGATGGGAATGCTGCAGAGAGGACGTGTTGTGTGTCCTGCAGTGGATGACGGGTGGTCAGGGCCTCCCAGTGGGGTCCTGGCCGAGGTGGGAAGCGCTTGCACTCTCACAGCTCTCTGCTTATCTCAGTTTATGATGCAGCTCATGCAACGCAATCGGTGCAACAGCCAGAAGTCAGGTGATGTGCTGTTGTATCCTTCTGGCTAACAGCTGGTTTTTTGGTCCCCCTGCTAAATGTGCTGAACCCATGCCCTGGCCCGTGGGGTGCACCCGTACTCCTCCGAGGCTGGGTCCCAAACGCGATTCCTGCCCTTTGAAGCAAGGGTTGCCCCGTGGCTGCCTCCCGTGCGTTTTATTCGGTGTACGTACAGCGCATATACATGGAAATGCTTCAATGGAAATGCTTCAACTTCTCAGTCTGGTTTCCAGTCTGTACTGAGAGAATAAAAACTTTGATGGGAACGTAATGGGAAGCTGCCCTGTGCTCACAGCGTGGCTCTCCCACCCCGGCGACCCTGAGCACTGGGGTGTTAATGTCGCTTTCTCTTTGGAGCACACAAAACTCGGAACAGTTTGAATTTGAGGCAGGGACTGCCCGTCGCTTGGGCTGCGGCACGTCGGGGTTTAAGATCTTGCTCTGAATCTTGTCCAGAGAAGAGCTTGGTGTGGGGGGTGAAAGTGAAGGGAAGGAGCCACTGTGGCTGGCTCAAAAATTTGTCCTTTCTGATAACATTTCCCTTGGAATAAATAAGCTTCAAAGAAACCAAAAAGGTTTTCTCTCTCCTCCGTGTCTCCTTGTAGATAATGACAGTGCAGAGCTGGGAAGCTTTTGACAGCTCTCCTTGCCTTTGAATGCCTGGCAAACGGAGGCAAAGAATTCTTAATGCACAGCTCGGCCGTGGCACCCGCTGCCTGAGAGCACCGGGTTTTGTTGGCCTTCGAGCCCTTGGCGAATGGCTCACCCGTGCCTTCAGGACTCGGTCTGAGGATGGAAACAGTGAAAATATACAGAATTTTCTTTTGAGGCAAGAGTCTTCTGGACTGACGGTATCTTTTTTTCTCTACCCACCAAAGGTGGTCTGTGTCGCGGGGCGTCTGAAGCGATGATGTTGATACCACCCAAACTTCTTGGTACAGAACACGTTCCGAGTGGGGTGTAATTGGTGCAACGGGCCCACGCCAGCTCGGCATGTGGAAGGCACACGCGCGGTCTTTGCTGCTGGAATGGAATAAGAAATAAACCTTGTCCTGGTATTCTAAAACAAAACGGTAATTATCATCCAGGGATTTCATGACATCTCCTTAGGGAGGTGTTCTACCTTCTTTGTTGCCAAGCTGAAAGCAACTCTAATAGCCGCGTGGCTCGGCGGGCTGGTACCTGCAGTGGCGGAGGGTGCTGGGCTCCGTGCTGGCACTGCGTGCGAGCCCGTTAAGGGGTGACTCCTTCCTGCTCGGGCTCTCCCCCAGGTGAGTCCCTTCCCAGGGGCTCCTCCTGCCCAGAGGTATTGTCTATTTGCAAAAAACCACAGTGCATTAAGGAAACACTTGTTGTAGCTGAAGGCATCTCTGTGGCAGCCATGCACCACTCCAGCAGCCACCCGGGCTCCCTGGAGGAGTGACCCCCCTCCCAGCAGCGGCAGGGGCTGAGCACCGGTGCTCACCAGTACAGCGGAGAGCCCAGGAGACGCAGGCACAGCTTCTCTGCTTGGGAATGAAATGAGGAGCGGAGACGGCTGGCGTGTGACCGGCATGTAAAGCCTCAGAAAAGCCCCATGATTTAAGGAATCTTGTGGCAGGCATTTGGCTCAGCCAGTCCTGGGTTTGTTGTTCTGTCAGTAAACCTCTTGCCTGGGCTCCCTAATTCTTGGTAAGACGGACAAATCCATAACAGCAGAGCTATTGCGAGCGCGGTGCTGTTGAGCGTCTCTGCAGCACAAATAATGGGGTGATGGAGTCCTTGCCCCGCTTCCTCTGGGACACGGGCGCAGGGGGCAAGGACAGATGCTCCTGTGCATTGCAGGAAGTTATTTACACCCGCTTTTGCTGAAGGCTGTTGTGCACAGACAATGAAGTATTAGTAAGCTGCACGTGGAGTTCTGCAGATTCCTTTGTTTAGGTCTTCGGTGACAGAGGCTGTGTGTCCTCACGCTTGCTGTGCTGGTGTGAGTTAAGAGGATCCCGGGCTGGGACTGTTGCTGTGGCCATAAGCTGCACTGCAAAGAGATCATTAAGACTGCGTGCTGTCTGTGTTAGGGATCTTGTTGGCCTTGCAGGGCTGAAAGATACGTGGAGCTAGGGCAGGTGTTGCCGGAGCTCTGCACCGATCCGTGTCCACTCGCCCTGGCTGCGCTCCCAGATCCCCGCGGGGGACGGCATGGCTGGAACGGGCGATGCTACGTCCAGCCGTGCCACGCTGCAGACCTCTGCACCCTGCTCCTCCTCTGTGAGGAATGGGAGCGATAAACCATCCGTAAAATGAGAGATTTTTAAGGTTTGTATTTATTAAATTTTGTAAAGCGCTCTGTGCTGCCTCGGACGGGCGCTGGCGCTGGTACGTGGGATTATTTTACTTCTGCCCTGCTTGTAGAGCCGCTGTGATTTGCTGCTCTCCCGGCTCCTGGGGATCTGCAAGGACTCTTGGCTGCTTTGCAGTCCCAAATGAGATTTTTCTGCATCCTTAATGTATTGAACTTACTGTAATATAAAGAACATCATGACACCCAGGAGGCTTCACATCAGATTTCATATGAAACGCATTATGGCCAAGCTAACTTTTGATAAGATACTGCAACCCCCTGCTCTCGGCTCTATCAGTGTTTAGTTTTTATTGTTTTTGTAATGAAGAGAAATAGATTGACACACCGAGCGTGATCACCAGCGGGAAAAATATTGCCCTGTGTCTCAAGTTTTATCCGAGAGGGAGTTTTCTGGTCTGAACACGGATGCATTCGGGTTTTGGTTTCTGAATAGGCCCCGAATCGGAAGGAAGAAAAGCCCAAGGTCTGACCGAATGCAGACTCAGGACCAAACATTTACAGCTTTCAGTGGTCCGAGCTGGGATCTTTGCAGCAAGCGAAGGGTGAGCATGGCTGCCGCTCGCGCTTTGCGTAGAGGGGGTGCAGTCAGGTCAGAAATCCTTAGCAAGTTTCTGCCTGTACTATTCATTACAATGAATTCTCACTCACTGGTTCTTTCTAGAAAACGTCATTTGCCGTTGTTATCAGCAGCGATCACGCGGAGTTCATGAAACGTTTGTATTTTCTATTTTAGATGTAAGGAAAGAACATCAAATCTTGAGCAGGATTATGTCTCGTGGGGGGGAAACGGACTACAGTGGCTTAGAAAAAGAAAGAAGTCACACACAGGGCTGAAACGGTGTCTATGAAGACCACTTGAAAGAAGGCAGCAGGAGGAGAAGCCTTGCTTGGCGTACGGCTACTGACTCGGCCAAATGGCTCTGAATTGCCACGCAAGTGACTGAGAGCGGACTAGAGCCCAGATGTAATCTGCTCCATTCAGGCCAGAGAGGTTGCAGGATGATGTATTCTTCAGAACGAAGCTTTCATCTCTAGGGTTTTCTTTGTGTGTGTGGTTTTTTTTTTTTGAGGGGGGGGGGATTGTTTTTGTGTTTGCACAGTGGCTTTGATGTTAGATTGTGAGCCCGAGCAGTGCTGAGCAGAGCCTGTCCGTGCCGGGGCAGCGGGTCGGGTGGTCTGGGCCCCTTCACCGCTGGGCTGGCGACGAGAAGCTTGCTTTATTTATGTATTTGGCTTTTGCAGAATCTACATTTTCTATGGAAATGAGCTGGAATCTGCTGAGATAATCTTGTGCTTTGCTATCGATTAAGCCAGTCCTGTTCCTCAGCAGGCATTTTGTCATCCAAATGCTCCTTTTCTTTTCTCCTTGCTGATGCTAATGGTGGAAATATAATCTGTGCCCTTACCGGAAAAGAAAGGGCACTTCTTTATCTAGCCATGGATTTGAGACGCAGCGCCCTCATCCAGCTGTGCCCTTGTAACAGCTGCTGGTGGCTGCCCGGGACGGGGACCGCGGGCTGACACGGAGCCTCTGCAACAGCTGAGCAATGGCTTGGATTTGCTTGTTGCTAATGAGGACGGTTTTGAGTTGATGGGAAGGGATGTTAATATTCAAAGAAGTGCTGTGGTGCTGATCTGTGTGTGCAGACGGGTTGTGTAGATCTCTGCTGGGCTGTTCCTGAGCGAAGTTAGGCTTGGATGAAACAGTGAATTAAAGCCAGAGTGGAGGGTATTGAAATATTAAATATATCCTTTGTAATATATGTCTCATTATAATAATAATATATATATATCACATTTTGACATTTCCAAAACAAAGTGTTTCTCTCTTCAGCTCCAAAAGTATGATTTGAGAGTAAAGTTAGGCAGTACATTGATTTTTCTTTTAAATCGGAGGAAGTAAAAGAGACATTCTGACTGCAAACACCATTTTTATTTATCCTTTGATGGAAAAGAAATCAGGCAGATTACCATGAGGATGAAAAACTGAATATTTGTTTTTCAATCACGTTAGGGTTTTCCTGCCTGAAAGCCCCCTTTTGCCACAGCTCCGCTTGGCTGCCGTTTCCTGAGTGTCCAGGGAAAGGCGCCGCAGCCAGAGAGAGGACGGAAAGGATGGAAAAAGGAAAGGGCTCATCCTGTTCTGGGACACAGCAGTGGAGACGAGAGGTCCCCGTGACTTAACAGGGCCGCTTTAAAGTTCTGTCGAATTCATTTTCTCCCCGTTGTTAAAAGGACAGCCTCTGGCGATGGGATTGCCTTGAAAGGCAATAAACAAAGAAATTGCGTATTCTGTTGCCGGTATATTAATTTCATAGTTTGAAACATGAACTCATTTTGTGCTGTTGCCCTGGGTGCTGCCTCTGTGTGCCAGGTACCAGGCGCCGGGGAAGAGCTATTGCTCGCCGTCTTCCCCTGCAGAGGAGGGAAGACAACCGAGGGATTTGCTCCTTGCCATCTTGCCCGGGGACCACCCGTGGCCCCTCGGCAGCCCCGGGGACGTGCGGCTTGGTGCAACGGGGTCCCACGTCGCAGAGGGCAGTCTGCAGTCACACTACTGCTACTTGTCATATAAACCATTTATCCAAAGTTTCTGACCTTAAACTACTGACTACTCTGTGATTTACAGCTTAGGTTTTTATCGCAAGTTGTTGGTTGAAAACGTCCTCTTCGGAGACATAATCGCACCCAGGTGCAGGATTATTTTTGCAGTGTTATCCCGCTGAATTATCATTCATTAAAGAGATTGAAGAGGCTGAAACTTAAAAGTGTCTGAAATAGAATAGAGGTTAGAAACTATTTCTTGTAGTACATGTTTAGTTTCACCGGAGAGCCAATTTCCTTCAGGTTTAATCAAGGTCATTAGAACTGCACCAGGGCCCAATTTACTCATAATTTCCATGTCCGGAAGCAGAAATTGCTGCAAGGCTCTTCACACAGATGGGCAACGTGCTGAGTATCTGGGCTGACGTGTCACAGAGGCTGACTGACTTATTGCAGTATAATAAACAAGTAATAATAATTAAATAAAGTAATAATAAATACATTCTGTCAGACCCTGGGAAGCTGTGGGTCTGCATTGTAGCTGTGTTGTGGACGAGGGGACTGTATTTTGGTGCAAATGAATCTATTAATAGAGTCTTTTCCTTGTTTTCTTCCTCTTTTTTTCTTTTCTTTTTTAGACTTGCCATTTTTTCCTGTGTTTCATGACTGTCGTTCACTGACGCACAGGTGTTTCTGTGCTGGGGATGGAGTGCTACTTATATCCCGAGCAACCGTATGCTTTAGAAATGTCCTTAAACCAGCTTCTTGGCTGCCTGTAAGAGTGCGTCTCTGCCGAAGTTAATGGAGAATGGAGAGATGCTACTCGTTAAAGGGTAATGAAGAAATTGTGATTTCGCAAGCAGCTGGATCAGCCTCGTTTGTTTAATTCGCAAACCGATTCTTTCTTCTGTTTTTTGGGAAAGACGTTTGCATTGACTAAACGATTGGGATGCAGTGGTAGTGAAACGGGGTGGGGGGTGAACAAAATGCTTCCCTCTTTGATGTTCAAGAAGCCAGGTGACAATTTCAAGTGTTCCCCAATCCAGTACTCTTCCCAGTTACATTTAGAACTGATGATTAAGCTTCCTTTAACTTTTTAATCTTGAACTGATATTGAGAAGTCTTTAAAAAGATGTTAGAGTAAAACAACGGACTTTCTAATCAATCACACAAAATTATAATATATTGGAAACTTATTATTAATAATGGACTATTATTCTTTATGTATCACGTCTTACTATCTAATCTATCTATATTAGTTCCTTTAAAAAGGAATTGGGTGATAAATTACTCCATTAAAAGGGAACAAAGAGACTTGAGCTCTTCAATGGGGAAAATTACAAAGGGGATTTTTACAGGGACTTAACGGTCTTGCCAAGCACGTTACATGCTGTTGGGTTCCTGGGCGCCGAGTGCTGCGGAGGACGTGGTGCTTCGACCAAGGGATGAGCGTTCCTTTAAAGCCCGCATCGTGGCGGAGAGGTGAGCAACGTGAACGCCGCCTACGCTCGGTGCAGCGTGTGCATGCTGTGTAGGTTTGGTTGTCTTTTTCGACTTGGTGATGATGAAATAGAAGTTTAGAAAGTGACGTTTTGGCTTGGGCTTCCATCGGCTTCCATCGATCTCTGCTGCGTGCAACGAGTCCTACAGACCGTGAGTTATGGGTACTTCTCGGCTTGAGCCTGTGTAGGAGCTGATAAAAGGAAAAGAAAGCAGCAGCCCTTTCCTCAAGCTCTTCTGAGGCTGTAGAGAAAATGTGTAGGAGAGTTTGGATGAAGAACTGTGTCAGGACATTTGTGTTCCAGTTTTTGCTTTGTAATTTGCCCATCTCAGTCTCATTTCCTATCACTTTGGGGTGAGTTTTGTAAAACTGGCTGAAACAGTCTGCTTATGCGCGATCTGTTTCCACGGGCACCTTTCCTTGACAGGTGTGGATTTATTACACCGTTTGCTTAATGCACATATTTTCCCCCCTCCAGCATGCCATGTCTCTCTCCTCATGGTCCCTTGGGTACGTGCCAGGCTTGGGGAGATGAAAGTAGAGAGATGAGCACATATGTGTTTGCACTTGTAACGGATGGAGGAAAAAACCCTGCAAAACAGCACTTTGTTACCCTCCTGCAGGCCAATAAAGAGCAGATTATGCGGGGCTCGGGGAGAACACCTTTCAGCTTTTTGACCTTTCNGAGCACATATGTGTTTGCATTTGTAACGGATGGAGGAAAAAACCCTGCAAAACAGCACTTTGTTACCCTCCTGCAGGCCAATAAAGAGCAGATTATGCGGGGCTCGGGGAGAACACCTTTCAGCTTTTTGACCTTTCAGCTTTTGGGGCAGTTTCAAACCAAGGTGGAAGATGTGGACCGAGCAAACTGCTGGGGACGTGGGCTGTGTGGGGCTGTTTGGGCGCTCTGGGCACGCCAGGGCTGCCGGGGGCGTAACATCGGCGCTGTCGTGTGCAGGCTTAAGTTCGTCCGCCTCCTCTGCTGCTACAACTCGCTGCTGTTAGAACGGCACCTAAAAGACGGGATTGGCGTTGCGTGGCACCGGGCACCGTGCATACCGTGGTGCTTCGGGAGGTGCTGTAGAAAAACTGCCAAGTGCAGAGGGAGAATTTTGAAACTCGGATGAATGGGGAGAGAAGAATCAAACAAACGAGCAGATGGGATTCATCTATTTGAATGTTTTGGATGTGCAGTGCACGTATGAGGGAAAAATCAATTTACCGAAGTCTTAAATAAATAACTGATAAAAGAATACATTCATCTCGAATTGAAAACAAAAATGGAAATTATTTAAATGATTGTCTGAATGGGTAAAAGTGTTAAAAGCAGCAGTAGCAGAGTTGGAGGGCTAAAGGCACTCCATTTTCATATAAAACAAAATATAAAAGCTGCATAAATTGAGGATAAAGGCCTGCTAGTAAGAGGCCGTTGTTTACTGATGCTTTAAACAGCTCATTTTTCTCCTCATTTTGATTTAAAATAATCTAAAATGGTGGGGAGGGATTTTCTGGGAAGAAGCACAGTGTGCAGCCTAATCTTCCATCCCACAGACTTACCGGCATTATCTCAAAAATGCTGGAGGTTTTCTTGGTTTTGAACTCGTTTTTGTGAAAGTCTTGACAAATGAGCCCAAGTGCATTAATAATGGAACTGGAGTGATTTGTGTGTGTGTATAGGGAAACAGGCAGTCTATTTGAATTTTGTATTTTCGTTGTCTTTGACAGCCTTTGTAATGCCCAACGGCAATAACAAACCCTTCCTCTGGGGTTTGGTTTGGCCAGATTGGGTTTTCCCAGTGCGCTGCATTATCCTCGTTCCAACTGGGATTGTTTTAAATTTCGGTATTGACGACTGAAAACTCTCCCGCCGACTTTTGTGAGGAGCCAGCTCGGGAATAAACGGCAGCGCAGCTGCTGTTTGTATGACCCCCTGCATGGAGATAGCCTGTTTGATTCCTGGTAGTATCTTGGATCGATTCAGCTGTGTTATTCATAACTGGCAGTAGTAAATCCATTGATTTGGGGTGTGTCAATGGATTTACCCACTGCCACTGCTGAAGAACGCAGTGTGATGCCTCAGCTGAGGATTGCCTCGAGTTAAGCTGGATCTCCCCAGCTGCGTTCTGAATGCCAAGGATGCCGCAGCTGCGGGAGCCCAGGGTTCGGTACAGTGAGTCCTTCCAGCGCTCCCCAGCGCACGCGGACTCATTTATCCGTGCCAAGGCTTGTGCAGCCTCAACATCATTGTAATCGGTATCTGGGCTGGCAGGTTAAAGCAAGATCTGTTACGCCTACCACTGCGGTCCTCCTCCTTTGGCGCCGTGGGTGTGTAGATTTGGACGATGCCCATCATAATACGCTTTAACTCGGTCAGCCCTGAGTCGGTTGGACTAGATGGGCGCTGACGGTCCATTCCAACTGAAAGTCTGTTCTATTCTAGATGAGCTTGGCTTGTACTTGGACGCTGTGCCTATAAAGCTGCAGGTGGTAGATGAAATCCTTAATACAGATAAAGTTAACCTGCCGCAGAAGTGGTTTATTCCATTACCGTTATTGCTCACTGCAGTATCTGAGCGCGAACACCTTTGGAGATGTGGCAGGAAATAAACGAATTTCTCTTCTTTTGTCGCCGATTAAATGCGTTGTTGTATATCTTGTGGCTAAGTTAGTTGCGTTTTTCACTGCAACACGGTTTCATGGGGAGAAGAAAGAAAATCGTGAAAGAAAGTAAGTAAATTTCCAGGGACAAAATTCTGGTTGAGTGGTGGTTTTGAATGCTACCCTAATCTTAAATATCAGAGTAGTGCTAGTAGGAGCTGTCCTTGGAGAAGATTAAATGCCGCGGTTGTTTTGGGCTGTGGCTGTGCAGATGGCACATGGCAGCCGCCTTTCTCTCTTCCTCTGAAGCGGAGGTCCCCAAATCCACCTTCCCGCGGTGTCACCACCCACCGCAGCCCCGGTTTCGGTGCTGCAGCTGATATCTCGGTATTTGACTGTGAGTGGCTGTGGCTTAGCTAGCTTTTGATTATTGGTAGATGTATTCAATCTATTTTTTTAGATTTTTGTTTGATGCAGCTGGGTCACGAGATCGTATGTACCCATGTCTGGTTTTCAAGCATTGCTGAGCACATGAGAAGTTGGAGTAAGGTGGTCCCCAGACTTCTCTAAGCAGGACAAAAAGGCATTTTCCTATTGCCTTTTTTTTTACCAGCACCTTTAAATGTATCGTGTTGCTCCGTCCAGCGTCCCCCTGAATCCCAGAGGGGTTACAGCACTCGTGCGGCGCTTCAGAGCGGGGAGACGAAGAGGATGTTCACAGCCTCTCCTCGCGTGCGTGCCGGCGCCCTTGGTGCTGTGCTTCGCGCTCCCGCTTGTGCTGCCGAATCCCTTTGAGGCTGGGTGACTGGAAAGCAGCCACCTTCTCACCCGCAGGGTACCATTGAGCTCCGTGACAAAAATCAGCCTCCCCTTTCCTCCTCCCTCCTCTCCTGTCTGTTCATCTGTAGCAGTTTGTGCAGAGGTGCTTCTTATAATGCTTTCATTTCCTTCAGAACTGGTTTTGTCAAATTATAACCCAGGAACACGTACAAACACCTCAAAGAAAGAAATGGTTCATTACAATAAAACATCAGACGCTTGTTTTGGTTTGTTACGCGCTCTTTTTGACTTAAAGCAGAACGACGTTTCTAATTTCTTGTGGCTGGTCGTTGAGAGCGGTAGGAAGGGCGCACAGCGCACTCGAGTACCCCGGTGAAAAGGTGTGAAGTTGGAGGTCCCTGTTGCACTGGTACCTAGCTGTTCTCGCTAGCAGTGGATCTCAAGTGAGTGTTTGATGTTTTGGGGTTTTATGCAAACTGCCTAAAAAGGGAAATTGGTGCTGGCGTGAGACGGAAAGTAACAGGGTATGCAGTTTACAGTAAGAAACTTGCTCGTTCTGAAACGGAAACTGAAAGCTGTACAATGTGTTAATAGGTCCAAATATCACATTTCATAGTTAGTGCACTACAACCTCGCTCGTGTTTGAGCCATATTTCTCGCTCCAGTTTTAAGAGCACAGTGCTTACGGTCACAGAAGTTAGAAGCCTAAAACGTTTATTTTGTATTTTGCCCTGCAAAAGGGAGGGGGAGGCTACGGCCGCTGCGCTGGCGCTTCCAAGTTGCCAGAGGTACTGCTTGTTACTGGGACAAAAACTGTTGCATTAAATCTTCCTGGTGCCGTAGCTTCGAGTTAAATAGGGCATTGCGCAAGAGCTGTAAAGCGGTTAATCCTACGCCTTTTCAATGGAGTGGTTTGGCATCCTCACGGCAACGCCGAGCCGAGTCTATGCCCAGGCAGCGACACTGGGAAGGAAGCTGCTCTGGATAGCCGTCCAGGGGGAGTGATGGCTGATACAGTCTAAAGAAAATGTGATGTTTAGGGCAGGTGAGTTCATTTGAACACTGTGCAATGCTCGCCTTCTCTAAACACCGTATTGGGTGCTGCGGGAAAGCCTACGTTTCTATCTATTTTGCTAGGTAAGGCAGAATCTCTTTTTCTTTCTTGGCTTTTAACGATAACCGTGTGTTGCAGTGGATTTCACCCTCTAGAACAATAAATATCTTGCAGAACAGGTGGAATTTTAAGACCTTATTTTGCTGCTGCTGCATGTTTGAAACTTGTATTGAAATTAATGGCGACTGCACTCTTGTAACCGTTTTAGGAGAGAACCCCGTGACCTTATAAATGCAGGCAATATTGTGAAGCGGCTAGCTGCCTTCAGGTGGTGAAGAGCAAACAAAACTGCACTTTATATTAGACATCACTCATTTGTCCTTCCTCCTCTTCTATTGCACTCCGGGTCCTGATCCTATTAGCCACTGTGTCCTTTTGTAATTTACAAAAGTAATGCTTCGTGCTGGGATTTGGGAGGTGATTTCCTGCGTTGCCTCCATCAGCATCACTCTTTTAACAGAGCCAGTGTCTGCAAATGGTCGAGCTGGGGCAAGCTCTTGCGGTTCCAGTGCATGCCAGAGACTGTTTTATTTGCTGGCTCAGATATAAATCTGTTTTCAATGGCCTCTCTCTCTTTCTCCAGCCCTGCAGAGGCAAACTGATGATATTCGAGGAAGGAGGAAATGCTGGGGGTGGGCAGAGGGCAGGAAACCCAATAAATGGTNGTGTCTGCAAATAGTCGAGCTGGGGCAAGCTCTTGCGGTTCCAGTGCATGCCAGAGACTGTTTTATTTGCTGGCTCAGATATAAATCTGTTTTCAATGGCCTCTCTCTCTTTCTCCAGCCCTGCAGAGGCAAACTGATGATATTCGAGGAAGGAGGAAATGCTGGGGGTGGGCAGAGGGCAGGAAACCCAATAAATGGTCATGCAATTTATCTCTGATTTTTCCCGGTTATTCTCCTCTTACCCGTTGCTGTGGTTAATTGGGGTTTTTTTGCCCAAATATGACCTCTCATCCCAATTCCCTTGTGCGTTGTTTTCAGAATGTCCGCGTAACTTCATTCCCCGCAGCCTCCGATGTGTGTTTAAGATCAAAGGTGTTAGGGCAGAACGGCGAGCATCGCAGTGTTTCCTGAAGGCGTCCCATCAGAGGCCATTCGTTTTGATGTATGATGCTCAGAAATTGAGAAGTTTCTTGACTTTTGCTAAAGGATCTGTTTTGATATCTTTTTTTTTTTTAAATTGAAGTCAGACCATCCTTAATAGAAGAACATGACTCATACTCTCAAGCCACTTACCTGCTCTTGGAAATGCCTGCGTGTTTGTTTCCAAATGCAGTTTTGTAGCACGTTGAAATTTCCGTAAGACTTAAAACCTTAGTGTTCTGCATTACTGACAGCAGTGAAAATTTTGCATCGCTATGAATGGGTTTGAANCATACTCTCAAGCCACTTACCAGCTCTTGGAAATGCCTGCGTGTTTGTTTCCAAATGCAGTTTTGTAGCACGTTGAAATTTCCGTAAGACTTAAAACCTTAGTGTTCTGCATTACTGACAGCAGTGAAAATTTTGCATCGCTATGAATGGGTTTGAAGACTGTCTCTTCTTAGGCAGATCAAGGAGCTCGCGTTTCCTTCCGTTTGCTTCTTTAAGGTGCATTTGAGTATTAGTTATTTTTCCCCCGAAATGCGTTTTAATCCAAATGTTAGAGCACAGTACGTACCTCCTGAAAAACATAGAGCTTTCTGGTTGCTTTAAGAAGATTTGAGCAACAACAGTGCTTGAGTTCAGCTCTCCCATCTCTCTTCCCCATCCTACCCGTGGAGAAATCAAAGGATGTATGGGGTGAGCTGACCTTTCCCAGTCAGCACAGAAACCTGGATTAGATTCCTGNGTTGCTTTAAGAAGATTTGAGCAGCAACAGTGCTTGAGTTCAGCTCTCCCGTCTCTCTTCCCCATCCTACCCGTGGAGAAATCAAAGGATGTATGGGGTGAGCTGACCTTTCCCAGTCAGCACAGAAACCTGGATTAGATTCCTGCAGAGGTTTCCCACCCCTGTCTTTGCCACAGGCAATATTTCTGGAAAACAAAACAGTCAACTTGTTTATAGCTGAGGTTCAAAACACTTGAAAAAGAGGACCCGAATAGAAATTCTCATTTGTTTCCCCTCCGTGTGCCCCTTCAATCACCACGTGTCAAAGACGGTGCTGCCGGAGTAGCTCTTCTCTTCCCAGCTACCAAGAAGGGACGTTGAATCTTCCTGTAGCACTAATTACTGAAAATGTCTTGGTGTCCTTTATCTGAATCTTCAAAGGGTGAAACTATTATTATAGAGAAATATCATATCACATGAAATATTGCAATTGAGTGTGCAAGGCCATGGATCAGGAAGATTGCCTGAATTAACTCGACTCGTTGATGAATGGGAAGGGTAATAACTTCTCAGAAGAGCCATAGGAGGCAGGCAGCAGCTTGATTAGCAGCGATATATCATGGGTAAGGATCTCGGGAAACGCAGATCCAGGGAAAAAATGTCAAAATACGACTCCTTCAAGAGGCTGTGTGCTGGGGAAGAAAGCGGCAGTGAAGGTAGGGGAGATGGAGCTTCACGGAAAGCAAGCGAAGCGTTTGCTGGATGCCAGGGCCAGCAGGACGCGCGCGTGGGAGCAGCGTGCACCTGGAAAAGGGAGAATAGGAGAGATCCGTTCTCTGCGGATCATGTTAGAATCTCTGTCCTAGGGATAACTATGAATTACGAGGCAGTGATAATCCCTCTGAAAGAGAGTCTGTGGCTTTCCTCTATCTTACCCAAAGGCAGATCAGCAACTCCACAGAAATCGGTGGAGTTTATTTTGATTTACTGAGTTTAAAGGAAAGGATTACGCCAAAGGGCCCAGAGTCTTTAAGCTGCTGTACTTTATTGAAATCACTGAGACAGCATCACATTATACCAGCTAAGGACGTGGCCTGATTTATTTTGTTTCTGAGATGCAAATACAAAATCTCTGAATGGGGACAGATATTTCGAGATCCTTCTCCATTTGCTCGAAGTGTGTCTCCTAATTACTCAGTTCTAAATAGTCCAGGAAAAAAATTCAGCTGTTGATTGCCGGGTTTGGATTTATTTATATTAATTTCTATTCATGACACAGTTTCAAACAGTTGGGGTTCTGGAGATACTGTAACATGGATTAACATTTCGTGCTCTCATCGAACTATCGTGATTTGTTGATTCATTGCTTCCTTTTTTTCTTTTATCTTATTTTATTTTGTTTTTACATCTAGTTAAGTCTCAAGATCCTTTGGGCTGGATTTTTCTGTTTTCTTATAGTACCATATATGCTTAATTAAAGCTCACTGAAGTTGATAGGGAACTTTTGCTAGAAGTTTGGTGCTTACTGTGATGTCCAGGGGCTGCTGAGCACAGGTGCCCAGCTGGGCCGATGGCACCGACCCACGCTCCAGGGACCTTGGGGATGACAAACTTGCAAACTGCAGTGAAAAATAGAGGGGTTTCCCTTCCTTCCCCAGTGTGTTAATGGTCTTTTCGTGTTCCATTGGGAAGCTTCTTCTGTGAGGTGGGAATAACCCTGGGGCGGCAGGGGATGGGCTGTCAAGCCCTGAGTGTCCCTGTTCCCAGCAGCAGGGTGGTCACCCCAAGACTCCTCTGAGTTAGGAGGGAATCGTAGCCTCCCTTGGTCTCTGCTCTGTGTCGATGGCTTTCCTGGTGCTCCTGCCTCACCTCCAGTTAAGCGTGTACCGAAGCGCTCCCGGGTAACGTGTGCTGTGGGCACATCGCCTCTGTTCAGTGCTGATTTTTCCTGATTATGTCACCGGACTCGGAGAAATCACACGGCGCTCTAATAGCTAAAAACTAGAGAGGGAGGGAGGGAATAAAGCAAGGCTCTTGATAAAGTGCTTGTAAGTAAGAGCAACCCACAGAGTCAATGGGTCCCTCCAGTGCTTGGAAGCACTTGACTTTCCTGCAGCGGGGTGAGAGCTCCTCTGCTTAAATGTTGAGCCGGTTCAGTGCTTCCCCCCCTTGCGCGCCTCCAGCAGATGCATCTTTAACAGCCAGCTCCTGAGCAGGTGGGGGGTTACAAGCTCCCATTTACTGATGTCTTTTTCTTAACGCATTAACCAGTTCACTGACACAAGGTTATCACTGAAACACAGACAATTCCGCTTTCTTCCCTGTGTGCAAAACTGCCAGAGTAACACGAATCCTGCTTCTTCCTTTCCGTAAAATCGGTGCAATGCGGAAAGCCACTGCGCTGTGACAATTTTTACGAAAAGTAATCCCGCAGATTGCACGTAATGTGTGTGTTGTAGTTCTGGGGGTGGTTTTTTTGTTCGTTTGTTATTGTTTTTACTCACGACGCATTCGGAAGACCACCCAGCGCGTATAAGTGCACTGCTTTTCAGGCTTGTTTTAGGTGTTTTGAGATGAAGCTCGTGGAGAGCTGTTCTGTATAAAGGCGCTTCGGTTTTGAAGAGCTGCGCGTGCTGTAGGGTGGGTGGCTGTACGAAGCCTTCCCAAGAAGCAGACGCGGCGAGGAACTGGGCGTGATGCTCCGCGTCCGAGTGCACGCGCCCAGCAAGCGCTTTCAGCGCGGCGCGGAAGCGGGAGAGTAACCTGTGTCATCCGCTGAAACGGGAGGCTGAAGGTCTGCGCTGAAGGGATTAGTTTATTGTGAAATATGTTAGTGGCGAATTCCGTGTCAAGGTTCCTTCCAGAAACGGGCCTTGAGCGAACACCCAAAGTGAGCTGCCAGTATTGTTCTGTTCTCTCGCCGTCCCTCCCCAGATNTGTTTGTTATTGTTTTTACTCACGATGCATTCGGAAGACCACCCAGCACGTATAAGTGCACTGCTTTTCAGGCTTGTTTTAGGTGTTTTGAGATGAAGCTCGTGGAGAGCTGTTCTGTATAAAGGCGCTTCGGTTTTGAAGAGCTGCGCGTGCTGTAGGGTGGGTGGCTGTACGAAGCCTTCCCAAGAAGCAGACGCGGCGAGGAACTGGGCGTGATGCTCCGCGTCCGAGTGCACGCGCCCAGCAAGCGCTTTCAGCGCGGCGCGGAAGCGGGAGAGTAACCTGTGTCATCCGCTGAAACGGGAGGCTGAAGGTCTGCGCTGAAGGGATTAGTTTATTGTGAAATATGTTAGTGGCGAATTCCGTGTCAAGGTTCCTTCCAGAAACGGGCCTTGAGCGAACACCCAAAGTGAGCTGCCAGTATTGTTCTGTTCTCTCGCCGTCCCTCCCCAGATAGACTCCGCTATTACACGCTTAACTTATTTCAACTCCTTGAGTACACGTGGGCTGGATGTGCTGAACGCCAGATTTTTCTGTCCTGCCTGTCTCTGCTTGTACGCTGTAAGGGGATACAGCTCTGGCAGCGTGCACCCAGTGCTCCTGGGCCTCGGGTCTACGTGTGATGCAGTCACCGCAAGCAATAGAAATTGCCACGGTCACGCTGGGCTGCCTTTGTTAGCTGTTGCAGCAGGAATTGCTCCGGAAGGTGCTACTTTGCTTTATCTCATTTGAGATCTGTAAGTAGTCTGTGCAATTAAAAGACAGAAGACGAAACGGCTGTCAGCGGTTCAGAGCACCAGCCTTTTGCTTGGAGCTTCAGAGACTAACGAAACCTCTATCCGGGGTTTAACTTCCAAAATGAGATGAGCTTTGGGAGGGTTATGCAAGAAGAGGCAGGCACCCAGCTCAGTGTGCAAGGATTAAAAAAGAAAAGACTTAGGCCATTGCAACTATCGCTTTGAGGACTTCCGACAGACCTAGAAAAATAACGGACAACGTTAAGGAGCGGGTTACGTTTAATAGAACAACACTTTATTTTCTGCCATGCAGAAGGCTTTTAGAGCCCAAAGATTTCTTAAGGTATAGTCCTGAACCTTAGCTTTGCCCTGATTAAGTTCTTATTTCTCGAGTTCTTGTAAAATGTGGTGAAGTTAAAAATTCAACGTTTTTACAGGTTATAATAATGAGTTTTAGATCCTTTTCCGGTTTATAGATAAAATGCCGTATTAACTGTAAGCAGTATTATGTTTCGTTATGCAATTCCGGATAGCTCTCACTCGAAGATGAATCGAAGTAGACTAAGGAAGAGTACTTTTTGTACTGTAGATTTATGGCAGCGCACAATAAAGTGCTGCTTCTCAGTTGCAGGTATTTTTGGCATTCTAGTTAAGAGTGTCAAAATAAATGATTAAATTTATATGACTCAGGAGCAGCTCTGCTACCCCCATCCCAATGTAAAAAAGCAAATATTAAAACCGTAAGAGACAAATCCAGTGGCGTGCTCCTGCTGTGTCATTAACTTTCTCCGAATTGCTGAGATACTTGCAAATCTTGCTCTGTGTCTTAAATACAGAGGAGGCAAAACAAGGATGCTTTTAGGCTGAGGGCAGCAGCGGGAGGTGCCGGGGGTTGCTCCCCCAGGGGAGAAGCAGGGAAGTCCCAAGGTAAGGATTTAGCTACGTCTGTGTCGTCCCCAAACCCGTCCCTGGATGGTGCGAGGTGGACACCGCCCTCCCGCGCGCTGCTTGCCGTCTCTTTAATGCGTGCTTGGCAACTGCAAAGGGAAAGGGACCTGGAATGACTCGGTGGGTTATGCCTGTGTTGAATTAGGATCTCTGTTTTGAATTATATACTCGATTGTAGTTCTTGGCCTGAGTGGGAGCTCTGGGCGGCGGGAAGAGGCGTAGGGTGGCAGTGCCCACCTTGAGGGGGACCGGCGAGTGGGAAGCCCATCACTGGGACATGTTCAAAACCAATAGCCTTTGTGGGCAGGGCGTGACCAGCTGGAAATATGGAGTCCTTTGATTTGAGGTGTAGATCCTGGGTTTGAGGACAGGAGCTTGCGGTTTGTTTGGATTTATAGTCCTTTGAGGAGAGCAGAAAGAGCACCATGTAAACTGCAGAGCAAGCAAAAGAAAAATAATTTGAATTTTAAGCCGGTAACATAATTTTGAGGCCCTGTCACGTAAATATTTTTCCTTTATTGTTTATTTTTACCCTTCCCGTTAATCCAAAAGCATTGGTGATACTGGCTACTTAAACCAGCGCTGGGCTAAATAGAAACTAATTCTCCGGAGAAATATTGTGACGAAGGTAAATCTGCCATGAGAACTGCCCGATGCTTGGGCTGGCAAATAGCCAGCGAGGGCGGAGGGGAGGTTATCCCGTCTGACGTCCCCGTTGCCGCCGAGCGCGTGGATCGGCTGGGGTGGCGATCGATGGTCCGGGTGTGGCAGAGGTGATCTCCGCCTTCTAAACTTGACACCAGAGAAAAACACGTCGGTCTGGGGTTTCAGTGACACGTGTGGAATGTGGAAGCTGATGATATTCTATGAAAATTCAGTAAACCTTGAGAACAGTATCAGGCCCAGTATCTGTAATTTAAAATAATGGATATCAAGAAATTGTTTCTCATTTATCTTTACTGCTGAGTTTCAGAGGCACCAAAGAGACTTCATTAGGCTTTTTCTTTTTTTTTTTTTTATTAAATAGCTTCATTTATCTCAATCAATGATGGGTTCCAGAGGGGGCTGACTATTATGTTTAATAATACACAGGATAAAAAAAAAAATCCCCATCCTTTCACGATTTTTGACATATGTGGGAAGGATGTATGAAATCTCTTCTCAGTGGGAGACAGAAATAGATTTTTTAAAGAAACCTTCATTATGCAAGATAAACGTGGGTTTTGTTGCACAACGTGATCTGTAGGCAGAGTATTTAAATCTTTGTTTCACATGGGTTGAAGTTTCATTAAAAAAATTGCTCAGGAAACTTGGGTTTAAGCAAAGGAGGGCAGAGGGCCACGAAGTTGATTAGGGGAGTGGAGCATCTCTTGTATGAGGAAAGGCTGAGAGAGCTGGGTCTGTTCAGCCTGGAAAAGAGAAGGCTGAGAGGAGA
>VZSC01005050.1:21724-69836 GCA_013398225.1 Steatornis caripensis
GCTGAGTCCAGTCCGGGACTTTCCCGGGCCGTGCCCCGCAGCGTCCGGGTGACGGATTTGTCATTGGAGGAGGTGGGGAGCTTGATACCGGTTTTGTATATATTTGTGTATAGTTCATTATTATTTTTTCTATTATTATACCTTATTATTAGAGTTACATTAAAGCTGGTTTAACTTTTCCAACCCATAAGTATCTTGACGTTTTCTCCTTCCCCTTTTGGGGAGGGGAAGGGGTTAACAAAGAGCATCTGTCATCCATTTAATACGGATGAGGTGCTGGTTGCTTCAGCCAGGGGTTGTTCAAGGAATTATGGGTTTAGTGTTATCCTCAGGCTAGGTAAGGTGAGCGTTGGACCTGCGTAGCTCCCTGCAGTGCCATGTCCCTTTCCCCTCTGCTGGGCCCTGTGCTCCGCTCCCAAATAAAATTGTTTCTTTTGCAGGCTTAAACTTGGGTCCTGCGTTTGGGTGAACCACAGAGCGGATGGTTATGTTCCTGCTGCTCTGGCTTGTTGCGGGCCGTTTCAGCTTCTTGTTGCATCTTGACTTGATGGAAGTTGAAATAAGTTTTGCAGCTTCTCTCTCCTCTCTCAGATAATTTCGTTACGGGTTTAGCACAGGTCAAGAAGCGGTTCTGAGGAATTAAACTTACTTTTGATCTTTGGCGTCCTTGAAAAATTTGCAAAACTGTCGAGAAGTGATGTTTCACCGGTTGCCAAAGGCAGGTTGCTTGCTGTGTCTGACCAAAGGAGCATTGCGTTTGGGAACGAGGTGAGACACAAACAAAGGGTCCGTCTAATGGAAAGGTGTAAAGAAAAATTACGTCCGGGAAACTAAGAAACCCAATAGATCTTACTGTTGTGGTCTTACAGCCAATGTGCTGCTCCCTGGGCTCAGAGGAATTGGGGGAGAAGAGATTAAAAAAAATAAAATAAAGTGAATTCTACAGCAAAAGTAACAAACCTGATGCCAAACATGGGTGGCAAGCTCGCGGCTCGCACCTGTGGCTCTGTACGGCGATTCGAAACGAACAGGCACTTCGACTAAAACAGGCGTTCTTTTGCTCGATAAAATGTTAGCCTGCTCTTGGCGTACAGTGTGCTCCAAAGGCCAGTGTATGAGCAGAATGAAAACCGAGAGTTTCTACGAAAGAGGTTTCTGAAAGGGATTGTCCTTCGTGGTTGTTAAAAGGAGACTTCACCTGGCGGATTTGAATCCCGAAGTCTGCCAGACGCGACACGTTCCTCCGTACATGAGTACGAGGAACTTGGGAAGATCCGTTTGTGCTCTAAAGTTATTTTGTTAGCTTTTGGCAGGGAAGAAAGACTTCTTTTTGGATGTGCAATGCCACTGGGGAATGGCTTAGTGGTATACGCTCTGTTTTGAAATCACTCAGACAGCGTGACAGCGACACGTAACTAGTTCTGTATGTAGGCAACAGATGGAAAATATGTCTTTCTTTAACTTTGATAAATTGTAGATGAAATATAGAGGAGCTGTGTAATTGCCAAGAGAGAAAAAATAATTTCTGAAGAGAGCTTTTGGAATAACTCTTCCTGCGAAGGGCTGGGCTGGCAATTTTCATGCTCCAGAAGCAGTTTATTTCCTCTTACTGCACAATCTGAATGTTTGGGGGCCCATGTTTGAAGGCCAGGAACATCAGTGGGTTAATTCAAAACTTGTGGATAATTTCTATGCAATTTTCAGGTTGAGTGGTCATGTTTCCAAAGGGTAAGGGACAGAGGGGCGGGGCGGGGGGGGAATAATTCAGAAGCATAAATAGTAAGAAGATCTTTTACTTCCATTGGCATGCAGGGGAATTAGGACATTTGGTCTGTTCCTGTGTAGCTGCAGTGGTCCCAGCCTTTGCATCAACAGAGCGTGAGACTGGGAGATGTTAACCCATACCCATAGTTCTGGCGGATGTAACTATGCCAGGGAGGTTGCAGGAGTACGTAAGCAGATGGAGTAGGTGGGTGATGGTGAGTTTGTGGCATGTAATGCTGCTGATTCCGGTTAGGATAAATATGAGTGCGATGATTATTCAAACACTAGGAGTATAAATGTCTAGATCTAAAATAGATGTTTACTTTAAGAGACGGCCATGTGCCTTGAGGCTTCCTGCATGAAGTACTGAAGTATCAGCAAAACCAATTCGATGAGGGCAGAGAGGTTTAAGCTAGTGCATAAATAGTATTGAGTCAGACAGGAAACATGTTAAAATAGGGATCCTTGGAGGTTTTGCTGTATCATCTGATGCAAATATGAAGGCCGGGGGTTTATCTTTGCGTTAAGAGGCCATGGAATAATTTACACGTTCTGGAGAAGGCTATTCCGCAGAAGCAGGGAGAGCGCAGTTAATGTGATGGTAATTAATGAGTTAACTGGAGCGTGGAATCGAGCCAGATGTGCGCTGCTTTGCGAGGTCCCATTAAACATTAGCACAGTTAACATCCAGCGATTAAGTGCTCCAAATAAGTGCAAAAGATCAGACCCCTCTCATAATTCACAGCGACAGTTTACCTGAATTGAGATAACCAGACTTGATCTTTCCTTTGCAAGTTACAGCTTCCTGAAATCGAACACGGTATTGCTTTTGAAAGTTGTTCCATTCTTAACACAAATAAATAATAAAGCCCTGGGAATCTGTTTGAAAGGGATCTAAGATACGGTGTTTTCTATCAGAGTTTATTTCTTTCAATTCACTCCTAAGAAGAACCCCATCACTTTCGGTCATGTAGGTTTATTGCATCATCTTCTTATTGCAGCTCGAACATGGATCTGCGCTGACAGCATGTTTTCGACAGGCTAGGCGGAGTGCCGTGCGCGAGCAGAGGTTTTCCCAGCGTATATTGTGGAACTGTCCGATTTAACCTGCTGGGCTTAAACCACATCTTCTGTTCTTGCGGCTTGTTAAAAATGGAAGACTGGCCTTCAGGTAGGTGGTCCAAGGAACTCTTGAAACACCAGAAAGTCAGGGCCAAGCTGTGTTTCCAGAGGCAAAGCTTCCATTGTTTCACTGAGAGGGCTGGGGCAAAAGGACGTCGTTAGTTTTAAAGGCAATGCATTTTTACATACGGTTTAAAAACGGCCTCTGCATTTCTCAGGCTTGTGGCTCTTTGAGATTCTATTTGTTCTCTTTGCTGAGTGCTATTGAGAAATATGGTTTCCAAAGGTTACAGCTGCTCCTGGGATCAATAACTCTGGCACAATTGTGTACAAAAAATAAGTAAATCTCAACTTCCCGACACGCTGGAGCAGAGATTTCTGTGCATGAGCAGGATGTGACTGACGTCCTGATTTGCAGGAGAGGGTGGTGTGCTCATACTGTGCTTACTCTGAAGCTAACTGCCATGTGTGCTTGCTTAATTATGAGCTCCAAGCAACAAGGGGGCAGGTTCATTTTGTTTCTCGTGGGGGAATAAGGGCTCGCGGCTACGTGTAGTGTGTGCTTGAGCCCTCGCGGGCTGTTTATCCGAGGAGCTGCCGTTGTATTGTGGGTAGGAAATTTTGTAGGCAAAATGATGGAAGAGACCTGGTGGTGTGGTTTAACCCCAGCTGGCGACTGAGCACCACGCAGCCGCTCGCTCACTCCTCCCCGCTGGGATGGGGGAGAGCATCAGAGAGCGAAAGTGGGGAACTCGTGGATTGAGGCAAAAACAGTTCAACAGGTAAAGCAAAAGCCGCATGCGCAAGCAAAGCGAACCAAGAAATTAATTCACCGCTTCCCATTGGCAGGCGGGTGTTCAGCCGTCTCCAGGAAAACAGGGTTCCATCACGCGTAGCGGTGACTTCGGAAGACAAATGCCATCGCTCAGAATGTCCCCCTTCCTTCCTCCTCCATACCCCAGCTGTATATGCTGAACATGACGCCATGTGGTATAGAATATCCCTGGGGTCAGTTGGGGTCAGCTATCCTGGCTGTGTCCCCTCCCAACTCCTTGTGCACCCCCAGCCCACTCGCTGGTGGGGTGGTGCGAGGAGCAGAAAAGGCCTTGGCTCTGTGCGAGCACTGCTCGGCAATAGCGAAAATACCTCTGCGTTATCAACGCTGTTTCCAGCAAAATCCAAAACGTAGCCCCATACCAGCTACGACGAAGAAAATTAACTCTGTCCGCACCCAAACCAGCACACCTGGTAGAACAAGGCTTGGGGCCGCTGGTCCCCAGTGGGTGCTGCGAGGCTGTAGAGATGCTCGGCGAGCAGAGTGCTCCCAAGGGCAAAAAGAGGAAACCAGGCAACGCGCAGTTATTTTCCCCCGTGTTTACAGTGGAATTATGACGTTTTGAGCAATGTGTCAGCTAGAAACACTACATTAACTGCTGTCACATCCAATAAACTGATCGTTAATCATCAGTCCTTGTCTACGCTCAGAACGTGTTCACTGTGTGTTTGTACATATTTCTAAGCTAATGGTTCTTGATACAGTTGTATTGGAGATCTGAGCATGTCACTTAAACTTGTAAAGTGCTTTTTATTAAGTTCATCTTTTCATGTTAGTGTTTTCAAGGGCTAGCCTGGAATTTTCTATGAAAATATTGAGCAAAACCTTTAAATTATTATTTTTTTTTTTTTAAACAAAACTGAATCGACCATCTGACAGTGTCCCAGACCACGTCACCGGGTTCTCGTATGGATGTCGTGTTTCAAACGCTCTTCCATCTTCTTGGTGAGGAAACCCATCCCACAGTGCCTCACAGCCCTACCAAAACTGGTACCATCATTTTGTACCACAGCGGGCCCATTCAGAGGGACGATCCACAGAATAATTTTTTTAACTATCGCTGTCTACACGTACATGCTGAAGACCACAGCTTTCATCCAGGCAGCTTACCCAAACTTTTTTGAGATTAGATTTTTTTTTTTTTTTAATCCTATGAAAACAGATTTGGGCAAAGGCCTGAAATCCAGCATTTCTTTCATTTGAAATAAATGGCCCATTTCCTCCCTGTTACTGATTATATTTTCCCTCCGAAGGACGCTGAGGACATACAGCTTCTCGTATGTACGCTGCTGTGTTTGGTTTTTTAGCAAGATGTTACGCATGGTTCCCACTGTGCTTGAACCCACCCGATGAAGTTTTCTGATGGAAAAAAATCACATTTACATGACTCATTCTACCAGATTCATATAAAAATATTACTCCTTTTGAGTGATAGTTACGATTCGGAAAACGAAATTCAGAGGAGGGCAGTCAGGGCTCTCCCGCTCCCCACCCCAGTGCTGTGACTCAGACTGGTTTTGGGTACAGGAACAGATGGCCTATAACATGGAAACAGGACATATTTTAAGATCTGTTGTAAGTCATCTGTGGCTCTGGCTGAACATGCATCTCTGCTGAGCTTTCTTCTCTATCTGCATTAGCAATGGGAGTTTGGCTAAACCAACAGGCTTGAAGGCTCTCTGATATGAATCCTGTCAGTATAAAATTTCTTCTCTCTCCCATTAAGATTTTTGCTTGTTGGTTTTTCCCTGAGATTTTTCTGATATATTTGAATTATTTCATCCTCTTAATTTTATAAGACTCCTTGTATGTGAGTAAATTTAAACTCTAAGACTGCAGCCGTTCATACTGATGGTAAATCACAAGGAAGCTCAAGAAGAGAGAAGCACCGTTCTCTGAAGATACATTCCACTTAATTTTCTCCTGTTATGTTTGTGTCATGTCCAGTGCGGCTGATTAAAGCTGTCTATGCAATATCATCGTGTAGTTAAAATAGAAGGGATTTTTAATACTGCAGTTACTAAGAGATTTTTGTGGCACTCACTAGCACACAAGGAAGTTAACCTGGAACACAGCTACTAGAGCTTACCCCTTCTTTCCGCTCGTTTTGGTGTGAAATTTGACTTAGCTTCAATAGGCTTTTGAGGCAAAATTTAAAATGAGCTACTTGCTGCAGAGGATTTTCTGTTGGGGATCTATTCTTGACCAGTTTTCATGCCACATATATACAGGGCTGATGGTGCGGGTCCCTATTCTGCTAATTAAACAATAATTCAAGCATGTCTTTATGGTATTGCTAAAGTAACACCTGCAAGATACTCTAAGTAAGGATTGAAGTTGCTCAGGGCAAGGAAGATCTATACAAAAAGCAATGTGGTGTTATTTCTGCAACAACCAGCAGTCTGGCAATTTCATTGGAAGAAAGTTTAAATGAAGTTATTTTAGTTGAAGATTTTTCTGTAGTTTTCTGGGCTTGGGACATTTTTCACTGGTGCTGTAGAGAGAATATAATGTATTGATTGTGCAAAATTGGTTTAAACCGATAAGGCATCTCAAAGATACTTAAGAATGGCCTTTCAGTCGAAGAGCCATCTTTGTTCTCCACAATTTGGAGAACGCTGCAGCTTTCATGACCTCCTGTTGGTCAAGCATTCCTCTTCATGGCACTGAGATAGATACTTTTCAATGGAATTTAGGATATGAGGTTTAGATACGGTACAGGTGTGTTTTTCTTAAATGTGTAGTATCTACAGCTGCTGGTGGATATTTACAGATAAAGATAACCACAATTCACCAAAGGGCTTTATGACTGTTCCTAAATGGTTTGTTGTGTTTGAAAGGGGACACTTCTCAGTTCAGGTTATTCGACACTTCTGAAAAGTTTCTGTTGTCCAGTAGTTCAAGTACCTCATGGGTTATCAAATCAAAGTTCTGTTTTGAGAATTGTCTAAGTGATCCTGGTTTACAAGGATCGTGGTCTGCACTGGGATGGAGTCGTATTCAGTGAGGTTCATTGAACTCTTCTGGAACTGAAAGGAAAGGATCAGAAAAGAGGTGGCAACGTAGCATTAAAACCTGAAAACGTTAACTTTATCAGTATAGGAGCTCTTCAATACTGCTGCAATAAGGGATGGGACAAAGAAAAAATAGAATGCCGGAAGAGATTGCAGGCTTGTTACTACTTTTTTGGAATCAGGTGGGACTAGTCTCTGTCCTCCGTGTGTACTGCTCTAGACACTTGCTCGAGTTTTACTTGGACATCTAATTGTTTTATTTTCCGATTTCACCTCAGACTTCCTGGGAAACCTTGGTTCTTTCTCGGTTCTCCCTCCCCTAAAGGTCACAAACGCTACAGCTCAGTAAGGCTGATTTTGTTACACAGACTCCTGCTCCATTAACGCAGTCCATAGGTTATTTCTAATCCCAAGAACTGATTTATTTAAGCCTCGTAGATGCCATTTGTTACACATTATTCTCTGCGTTTATTCACAGCACAAACAGATGGTCAACGAAACCAATTAACCTTTCCCGATCTCCCTTTCAGGCTTTCTACGTTTTTTTGAGTCTATGGACAAATGAACAAAAACTATCAGGAGACTTCATGCCAGAATGTGATGAATAGGAAAGCCGACTGGCACGCGTGGTGTGCTCAAATAAACCCTGGCCCCCCTGGGCTTGAGTGCTGGAGGAGGACTATTGCTGGCCAAATAGACGTAGGAGAAAAGAACTGCCAAGAGGTGGAGTGACCTAAGTCTGTCTGCTTGTTTAGTGGTGTGGAGGGCAGGGACAGGTGACAGCTTAACCTCCTTCCTCGGCTTGGGTTTTTGGGTTTTGTTTCTTTTTTTTTTTTTTTCGGATTTTTAAGATACGACGAACGCGTATTTTGAGGTTAAATGACAGGTTTTGTTACAAACGGTTCTTTCAATCATCAAAACCTTCACTAAGTGCCATGTGAACATAAAAAAGATGTATCTGTTTTATTAGCAATAAATGTAATATATGAGTAATTATAAATTGCATCCCTGTCCTTCACTGATAAACGAGAAGACAGACCAAGTAAATTTAGAACAGTAATAACTGTTGACTTTTATGATAAAGCTATAAATAAGTATTGAGGTGGACCCTACCTCAATCTAGTTATCCTTGTAATAAAAACATACCCACATTTGTGTTGTACAAAACACCCTTTGATTGTTTCATGGCCAATTAGTTTATTATCAGAGCATGTGGCTGTTGGATGGACACATCTAACTTGTCCTTTTGTCAAATCCTGAAAAAGCAGACTGAAGGGACTTGGCCAAGCGCAGTAGACATGTGTCAGCGTTCAGAGTGGGATTCCTCAGAGTTTCTTCAGTCTCCACGGGGTTTCCTGGTTCTACCAAGCATGTCCTATGTTCTGTGGAGAGCTGCAGTTATTCCGTCTGTAAAAGCTATGTCTGTGCAATGACCTCAGTGACGTTTCTTACCTGCCTAATGCTACCTGGGTATTCCGTGCAGATTTTGTGCGTGGTAAGCGGAGATAGGGTTTAAAAAACCTACCAAAAAAAAAAAATCTCACTCAAACTATAACTCTTCTGGTTTTAGCGAAGACAACGTATTCTGCCCCAGCTGGAATAACATCCTACACGAGTCCCTTACCGCTGAGCACCCTTAGCCTGTTGGAGGTGATAACTCTACCAGCGACAGCCATGTGCTTGTCTATATAGAGATACTTGCCTCCTTTTGCTAGGTTGTCAGGGTTATTTTAAGGTAGGAAGTAAAAAGCCAAAGGTGTTTCTCTTTATTTACACAGAGCATGCCAAAATAAGTGACTCTCGAAAGAGTGCAGAGTTTGTTATTGACCCAGTCCCCCGGTTGGTCAGATTGTGCTCCGGTAGCAGGCGAGGGACTGTGGGCTGTCGTCACTTGTTAGAGTTCGTTGTCGTCTCAGGTTGGTACTGAGAGAAGTGCGCAGGCCCGGGGCTGTACCTGCCCCGCATCGCGACGTGCACCGACGATCAACCCCAGGTTCCTCCTCTTGGAGAATGTGGGAAGTTGCATTTATTAATTCTGCAGATTCTTTTTCCTTTGTTTTCTCCTTGTGGTAGAAAAGCTGGATCTGCGCAGGGACAGCTGATACGGATATTTCCTTCTTCCTCCAGCCCTGTGCTTTGATGCCTGGGTGCGCGTTGGTGCTGAGCCAGGAGGCTGCATCCCGCTCTGCCGAAATGCGCGGCATAGTAATTCAAATGAAACTTCTGCATCTTGGGCCCCTCTCCAGTTATGGCAGGAAAGAGACAAATATTAAAGTAGAAGTGACTNTGCTTTGATGCCTGGGTGTGCGTTGGTGCTGAGCCAGGAGGCTGCATCCCGCTCTGCCGAAATGCGCGGCATAGTAATTCAAATGAAACTTCTGCATCTTGGGCCCCTCTCCAGTTATGGCAGGAAAGAGACAAATATTAAAGTAGAAGTGACTGTATTCTGCAAATCTGAGTCTGATCTCTTCGGTTTCACTGATTCCACTCGTAAAAAAAAAAAAAAAAAATGAAAAAAATCCTAGATTTTCAAGTGGAATTAGGGCTCTTGCGTCAGGCTGGATCTTAGCATTGCTTGGGAAGACTCTGTATAACAGAAGTAAACGTTTGAGGGCTTATTGTATTGCACTTCTGAAGCCCTTAATGCTGTGCACATCTGACAGCTGGGCGGCCTCTCTGAGCAGAGGTGAGTTCAGCTGGGGAAGCTTGCACCGCGGAACCCCGCGCGCCTGGGAAGGCCGTTTCCTTTCCTGGGTGTTCCAAAAATGGGCGCTTTCTGAAATGAAGGTTTTTCCAATTTTAATATCCGTGCTCTGCTTATATTTCCATTACAAACAGGCCTGTGCTTTTTCACGAATACGGAAGTTATTGTCTGAGAAGGAATTCTTAAAATCCCGTCATTGTACATAGCAAAAACAGATGAAGAAATCCTACCTAGGGTGGCAATGGTTAATGACACTCATAAACCAAACCGTAAACCTATGCAGTCCTCGTGACCAGAGGAGGGCACGGCGGGTGTTAAGTCTCCACCCTCACCTTCCCAAAGCGTGGGGATGGGGGAATGGCGCGTGAGTACGTCAGCAGAGGCGTTATCCCCACTGCCGCCTGCCCATCGCTCGACCTGCGACCTCCCCAAAACACCGCATCCTCAGGGCCGTGCTGGCTTTAGCTCAGGATCTGCCCTTTGCTCTTGTGACGGGTATGGTGGGTGGCCTGCAATTATATCGCGGTAATTGGAGGGTAGAAGCTCACGTGAAGTGGGAGAGGCGTCGGAGGGCCAGTGGTCTCATGGGCTGGGGGTCCGAGCACGGTGTTCCTCTGGTCTTGCATTATATGCGAGCGCATTAGCATTGACACTAAAGACTTGTCAGCAGTAGAAAGATTGGTTTGAGTTACGTTTGTTATTGTTAAGGTTTTGCATATGAAAGCATTAACTACGGTGGCTTTTTAGTTTTTATTTTACTTTATTTTTGAAAACCGAGTTGGCCTGGTGGTGTGATATCCTGCTTTGAGCCTTTTGCATGAAACCCCTGTGTTTTGTGAGGGATACAGGGGCAATCGCTTGCCCATGTGCCTGCCTTTTAATACGGGAATAACACTCCCTCTCCTTCTAATAAAGGACATTCACGGCTGGTAATGTATTTCATCTACCAAACCTTAAAACCCAAGGCTTAAGTCTAATTTTTGAACTTGACATTCTCTAATTAAAATTTAAAATTTAATAGAGCTCCGTATGTGTCCAGCTATAGGGAAAGTAGTATCTAACTTCCAACTGGGTGTTCCATCTGTTAAAATATCTCTGTGTAACTCGTGTGACTGTAAGCTAACATGGAAAACAGTGAGATTGGGTTTTTTTTTTTTTTTTTTAGGGGGGGATAAGCTGGGCTCAAGCTGTTATATAGCCGGTTCCTAACTTTTTTATTATTATTATTTTTCCTCTGAGAAAAAAAATAAACATTTTATTTATTTATTGATGACCCATGTTAAAATGCAAATAGATCCGGTGTNCTCGCTGTTGGGAGGTTCTCGCAGCCGTTCTTTGGCCACTGCACGTGGCTGAAACCAGAGCTCTGCTGCTCTTTGCCTGAAACTTCTTCTCGTGGGCATCGATCTCACCGGGGCCAACCGTACGGTGACGTGGCTGTGCGTGCAAAGGAGAGCTAAAAAAGCTTTCAGTGAGCTGCTGCTTTGACAGAAACACTTTAAGGCAAAGATATTTTTAATTTTTTTTTTTTTCCCCTTTTGTGGCCTACGTCTGGTTTAGAGAAAGGTAAAATGCAGTCATGTTTATTTGCCATCCCCTTACTGGTTCCCTCCCTTGTTTTTATCGTTACTTGCATGGTCAATGCCGCAGTTCCGGCAGTTGCAAAGCAAGCGTCTCATTCAGAGTGTACATCGAGGGTGTTTTTAAGACTCACACAATCCAGTAACTGGTGAATATTTATTTTTTAACTCCCATTTAAATCACACGTCAGAGCGAAATGGAAGCTGGTGAGCATGCTGTCCGGTGAAGAGCTGCTTGTTACGATTTGTGTACTTGATTTGTCGTGGGTTTTATTTTTCTGAGAAAAAGACTGAACTGGGCCTCCAGGTTGGGTTTAGGAATCCGTATATTTTGAATTTGGTAAAGAATGATGCTCGCAGTCCATCCACAGGTGAAAAGAGGATATTTATTGCAAGCAGATTAACCAGCTTGGTGTTTCGTGCCCGTGGATGGGAAACGACTCCCAGTTCTGCGACCAGAAGCTGCCGTGCATCGAGAAGGTGACGCAGGCAAAGGCTGCGTCAGGTGGGGCTGGGCGCTGAGTGTGTGCGAGCGCTGAGCCGGGAAACACGCTGCCGTGTTAGGCAAAGATGAAATCTGCCTCTTCGTGAGCAGCTTCGTTACTGAGCTGAATTTGTTGTGCTCTTTTCCTTTTAAAAGCTCCAGAGAATAACGACGGTCCGCCTTCACCCCTCTCCCCCAAGAAAACCCCACCCAACCCTTAGAAAGAACTCCAGGCCCCACAAACTGTCCTTCCTTCTGTCCTGTGCTTCCTGCTGAGGTCCAGTTCTCCCCAGCCGCAGCAGAGACGTAACCTGAGCAACACTCGCAGAGCTAGAAGACAATGTGCCAGTACTAGAATATTTATACAAGTAAAATAAATCTGTAAGTAACTCCAAATTTAGCTTCAGACAGTAAATTTCTTAATTCCCTTCATGAACAGTTCCTTGCAGGAGTTAATTACATTTTAAAGTGATGATTGATTATCCTGGTGTGGTTGAAACCGCTGCAATGAAGTATAAGAGCAGTCAGAACAGTAAGAGGGTATTAATATGCAAAATGCTCAAATAACTTTTTTTTTTTTCCCCCCAGCTCCCTCTTGAAACGTTTCCATACCTACATGTGCTTAGCTCCTTCTTTTTTTTATAGTAGGTAATTAGCAAGGTAACTTGACAAACATAGCCACTGTTTTATACGATAGTTCCGCGATATTTCAGTATCGATGTATTTCTGCTTGCATTTAATGTTTTTGGATTAAATCTAAGCTGCGCAGCTCCAGTGTTTTAGTGGCTCTAAAGCAAACTAGGTTTTTTCCTCCACAGTTTTATCCATTTGGATTTGTAGCTATTGATTTGTTGGAGAAATAAATATTTCGGGAAGTAACTGCTTAAACCGAGAGTTAGGTGCCGCGGTTCTCCCTGTTTTAAATCAGGCTTTGGTAGCTTTGCGGAAAATCCTGCTCGCTCCGCTGGATTCACAACCGGAGGAGACTTAAATTCTTTTGAAAGTTTGAAACCAGTCTGTCTTTTAGCGCAAGGGATCTGTTTGTAAACAAATACTGCTCGTAGCACTGAAGACGAGCTAGGATACATTGTGCCAGTTCCATTGAGCTCCATCAGTTTATTCCAGTTGGGAATATAGCTGACATGTTCGACAAAATCCTACATAAGACTCAATTAATGCACCAATGAGGGTTTTTTGAGGTAAAATCCGGCAGTGTTAGCACAAGCTCTTCTATTTTTATCTGTTGAAAGATTTGCTAATTGTTCTGCCTAATGAGGCCTTTAGAGTCTGGAAAAGTAGTCTCATTTCCTGCTTCACATGGGTTTTTTTGGTTTGTTTTTTTTCCTTGCTGTCAAAAATTCCCCAAACATCCATTAGTTTCATTTGCTGTATAGACAAGGAATTAATTTCCTATTTTTTCCCTGTCATTGTGCTCGCTGCAGATTTAATTAACGGTAAATAATCTCTCTCTGTTCTCCCTGCCTGTAACTTCTGTTTTGGTTTTTATTATTATTGCTCTTTTTCTTACAGGGGATCCAACCCCTAAGTCCTTTCTGGAGTCCCAAAGCGGTCTTTGGGAATGACAGACCTTCACGTCCGCTTACCTGTCCCTTGGGAAAAGGCTGTAAACACAGGCCCAGGACACTGCAGACCAATCAATGGTCGCTGCCTCTCTACTGACTGGAGACCCTAAGAAGCGCCAGTGCCGAGCGCCTGCCGCCGTTCGTTAACAGCTACTCCCATAAGCACCGCCTCACAAGAAAACTGTATAACTGCCAGGATGATTTATGGTTTTCTGTTGCGAAGCTCCCAGTCAGATAGCTTTTCAGAGTCTGCTTTTCGGCAGTCCTGCGTAAAATGGAATTAAAATTTAGAGTTCGGTTAGAGCCTTCACTTTGGGAAACGGCTTACTTGGGGAAATTACTTGGTTTTGGGAAGCAGACAGCAAGGGGCGCGGAGGGCTGGCAGCGTGCTCTGCAGCACGTGGACCCTGCGGTGGGCGTTGGGTCTGCTGAGATTTGGGGTGCCATTCCCTACGCACCCAGCTCTTGCTAGGGCTCAGATGTCCTGGGGAGCAACTGAAGTGGAGGCGTGCGCCGTGTCATTAAACTGAAAAGCTGCCCGGAGCGTCGAAGAGGGAGACCCCCGAGGTTTAGGTGTGAGTGAAGCAGCTTTCATTGCAGGAAGGCTTTAACGGGAAGTAGTGCCAGTGTAATCCTGGACCGGTAGGATTATCCAGCAGGGGTCTGGCGTACAACGTTGTAAGCGGAAAATTGGGGATGCGGTGCGGGGGCGGGGAAAGCCCACCTTTAAAATACAAACAATCCACGGGCACTTCTTGGGTCATCCTGCCCCGCACCTGCAAAATCTGAGCTTGCGGTTTCTCTGTCTTTTATGTTCTGGCTGTCCTCTGCTGCCAGACTGGAAGCTTCAGAAGTGAAAAGACTCAAATCAAGTGGCACGGGCATGTTTAATACCCAGTCGTTAACGCAAGAGCAGATGTTGGCAGAACTTGGTTCCTCCAGGCTGGCAGCTGGGGAATGCGCCAGGTCCTCTCCTCATGGGGCTCAGTGCCTTGGGAGGCCTGGAAGCGTTTGTAGTTACTTCTCTTGGCTGTTGCAAGGTGGGATTAAACCATGTTTGCAAACCCAAAAGCGTTATTTCGCTACGTCTCTAAGCTACTTTTCTGCAGCAGGTGATGGGAACAGCTCATCCCCCGTCAACTGGTATCGCGTCGTGCGCTGCTAAGTGTACTGCAACACCTCCTGTGCAGTATTTCAGAGTTTCTGCTGCCAGCTGGTGAGGGAGGATGCGTTTTTCTTGAGAGCGACAGATATTCGTTGCTATTGCGCTTTGTTTGTGATAAAGGTGCTGAGCATCCACCGGCAGCAGGAGCTGGTTGATGGCTCTTCTGAAATGAAGCGCTGAGATTTTCCTGGTGGGAACTTTTTCAGCATGTCATGTGGTGAAATTCCATCTTACGCACTTTTGCTCTCACTCTGGTTTCTGAGCTTTTATTATAACAGAGCACTGACTCCTCTGAATATTTGATTAATGAAAATTGGCCTTTTGCATGGGTGCATAGTGCAATATTTTATATTTTGTATTAGGCGCTGTAGCGAGCCCAGCAATTCTGCAGAGATAGAGATTATGCAGCACAATGACAAAGTATGAAAGGTGATGTGAAGTTCACAAGAGAGGAAGGAAGAATAAAAAAAAAGGAAACCATAGGCAAACGTGTCTGGGTTTTACAGCTTCTTAATCTAGCAGCCGCATTGCAACTCTGGTACACAAGTGCAGCAGAAGCACCGGAACACCAGATTGAATGAGACCAATTTGCCCTTAGGATAAACCTCCAATTTATTTACATTTGTGTAAGCATGTGGTGATCTGCAGATAAAAAAAAGATCCCTGGAGAGCTGTGCGGCGTTATTGTAACCGGAGCAGAAAGTTCCTGATGCAGGCAGCAGGGGCTGGGACGGGTGGATACCCTTTTGCTATCCTTGTGCCTCCTTAGAAAGGAAGAAATGCCTGGCTTAGGTAAAATCAGCGTATAAATCACTGCAAACGTGTATAATATTTATGGTGCTAAATTGTAACGTCGGATTTATCTCCTGCCTGGTGAGAGAGAGTTTTTTCTGATGCCTTCAGTGGCTGCTGCTTCTCAGTTTCTACCACTTGTTGTCATTTTATGCATCCCTTGAAAGGCTACGTGTGAAAGTGGAATGGGTACCAACATGTTACAGCACAGTTAAGAATAACTTTGGTGGTTGTCCAGGTTTCTGGAGGAACAGAGGGCTTTCTCTCGGAGGACAGGTTAATTGGGACTCTGTCTAAAGGTGTAAGTTTATTTCAAGAGTTAGAACGCGCGCTGTGAAGGACTCGGCAAGGCAGAATATGAAACAGGATAAAACGTAAACCTAAATTTTGAAACTGCACCCGGTTTCCAAACTTGGTTGTTCCTGGGAAGAGCTTGGTAAGATAACTTCCCCCTAAGAAATGCGTTTTCCCTTGTGATCTGGAGGATTGTGATCAGAACCCCTACAATTTGTCTTGTCACCTTGGTGAGAATTTGTGGTCCAGGTTTTCTCTGAAGCATAATGCTGTAAAGTTATGCTGGTGCAAGCACTGATGGGCACGGGCAAGCTTGGCGGGCCAGGGTTGAAGGAAAGCCATCTCGCCTGCAGTGCTGGCGCTGCAAGTTTTACACAACCGTGAGCGAGCTTTGATTTTTAAATACCTCTAGACAAATTAACATCTAAAACCTGGATTATGTTCAGATCTTGTTCTTTGAGATAATATTCCTGAGGCCAGCAAGATAGCACAACTACTAAGGTATCGGGTTAAACCGTTTTACCTTGAACCCCGAGTATGAATTATTCAAATCTTTCTCATTAGTATTCATCCGTGTAACCTCCCTTGTCACTCATCAAAGGTTACATTTTCCATCTATGCCAAATTCTTCTTGTCCCTGGCTAGACCTCCCAAGCCCTTGTATTTTTTAATAAGCACTGGATTACAGGGGCACAACCGATGGTGTCTCTTCCTCTCTCTAACTTCGGCTGGCGGTGGAGCTTTTCGATTTTATGCAGGCCTCCGAAATGCCAAGCCAACAGCAACACAAGCGTTTGTAGTTAAGCAAACCCACGACGAACGCGGACAAGCAGTTTGCTGGTGAGTGCGTGTTTTCTCCAAGGTTGCACTCTGCAGCGGATTCCATCGGAAATCGAATGGTGCAGACTGGAGTGTTTTGGTCCCGTCGGGTCTAGAGAGAGAAGTAATCTGGAGGAAGCAGTGAGGGACAGGTTGGTGGCAAGTGATTGAAGTAGGAGGTGATGCGTGAAGGTAGGGACAGATGGAGCGCGCAGGTGTTCAGGTGCCAAGGGCTTGGCTGGGAGCTGGGAAGACTTGAGACTGTTTTACTGAGAAGTTGCAGGTATTCTGACATAGCAGGTTTTGCTAGGTTGGTTGTTTTCCTTCGTTACTTGGAAGCTCTGTTTCTATGTGTGCCTTATCGGATGCACGAGAGCCCCTTCTTGCAAAGTCATCGGGTGATAAAAAGGACGTTGCTGGGGTCAGTGGGTGCTTCCCACAGCTCCAGCTTGACTTTTCCTGGCGCCGACAGCGATGGATGGCGCCTGTCTGGTTTCTTTTCTTTTGATTTGGATGTTAATTTCCTTTCAGGAAGAAGGACTTCTGGTCGACTGCTCCCCAGAGACTTAGCAAGGTCCCAAATGGAGTGGGGAAGGGAGAGGGTTTCAAGGACCATTTAAAAATGTATTAAAGAGCTTGCACCCACGAGACCCTGATCAAATTGTTTGCTCATTCGGTGGCAGACTTCTCTGAGTTATTCAGACTTATCCTTGGGTAAAAGGAGGTGGAAGGGGCCTTTTCAATTACTTTTATTTCAACATTTCATTTCACCTTTAAGGTAATGTGGAAGCTGATGATTCAACTTGATTGCTATTGCGATGGTGACACAATTTGTTTTCATTGGACATTATGAATATATAATAAGAAATCTGCTCTGCTGATGATGTTCTTTGTGTAACGTGTTGCTTGCTTCAACGTGTTTGCGGGTTTGTGTCCTTGTCTGAAGCAGGGCAGACATACGCACGGGCTTCTTGTGCTGTCCGCGGCCAGATCTACCTCTTCTCTAACCTGGGTCGCTCCTGCGGCCAGAGTCGTTTCAGGGACTCTCCTAGGGGAGTCCCATACCTGGTCATTTCCTCCACGCAGAATCTGGACCCGTTCTTGTGTTCGTTAAAAATTACAGCAAAGCTTTCGTTGGTGAAATTAAGAGCTGGGGCTGGACTGGAGCGGGGGAGTTTGTCCCATTTAACTTCAGGACTGACACCTCTGTGGCAGGGAGAACAGAGAAAGCAGCAGCTGGACATGGGGTGCAAGAATCGGTGATCGCTGGGATTGATTCCAAGATATGGATGCTCTTAATTTAACAGTAGTAGGGCAGGGGAATTCCTGATAACAGCAAATTGCTGAAGAGTTTAATATCCCTATTGCAATCTGCTGCTTAGCCGCGTTGCCTCCCCACCGTCCTGGGGCCGTGCCGCTGTGGTTTTCCTCTCCTTACGCCATGATGCATTGGTGCAGCGAGTCGAGAGGAGTAAGCAGGCACCAGCTGAAGGCTGGGCACCGCCGCTCCCATTACAAGAAGATCGAACCCATGACATCTGAGCAACTACCAATTTTTTTTTCCAGAATCGGCTGCTATTATCCTTGCTTCTCTGGCTGAATGCACCGACACAATTTTATTAAATTAGCCATTTGTTATGTCTCATGTACACCATAGAAAGCAATTTCGGAGACTAATGACTGCAAGGTCCCTCACAATAGCAGGTGTGAACTCTCCGTGCTGCAGCCAGTCTTGCTGAGGACCGTGTCACCAGCCCTGGCATCCAGCGGGCAGAGACGACAGAGCGCTGGTGACATGCCGCGTCTGCCCTTCACACAGAAAGCACCTGAACCCAGGTCACACGTTAGTGGGGAGACGTCCCTTTACTTCAGATCAGATCCTGAAAGAGGTCGGATTATTTTCATCCATCTCTCACCCCAGTGCGGTGTTACTGGGCCAGCTGCCATTTGGAAAGGGGGCTGTGGCTTACCCAGGGAGTGGATGTGTGACTTCTGCTGGCCTCTCGAAACCGCATCCGTTAGCAAGGTAAAACAGCCTGGGCTCAAGGAAAGTATTCCTCGTCTCCTCCCGTTATGATAGAGTGCTGTCCTTGAAGACAAGAAATTAGAGATTGAAAATAGGAAAATACCATTTTATAAAAGCAACAGACGGAAGGAAGGATGGCAAACTGTGTCGTAAAGTCAGGAAACGTCTTTCCTTGAGGGAGGGAAGTACGTGCAGGTCTGGAGGAGATGGCAGCAGGTAGGCACCATTTGTGCTCCTGGATCTTGTTTGCTTTAATGTGGAGCTTTGCTTCTCCCTGCTGCAGCAACCACCCATTTGTTGCCCAGCTCTTCAGAGAGAGAGGTAAGAAGGTGCAAGAGCTACGTGGCTGCCAGCCGCTGCACCGTGCTATTTTCCTCCTTCCAGCAAGCTATCAGTCGTCATCCTTCTTCTGTAGCACCCGTGAATCAGCTTTTACATTCCCCGAAATCTCCAGAGATGGTGGCTCTAAAAATGATGCCTTATGCTGGGTGCTGCCCCTGCAAGCAGGTGGAGTTAGAATTGCACTCCTTCCAGAAGGTCGCCGGGTTCCTCAGCTACAGGGGGCACCGAGATATTTACGGGGCTCCTCAAAGTGTTTCTGTCAGGATCCTTTCTCCTAATATATCCATTAGAGATTTTGAGCCTGGTGTGCAAGAAAGATTACAGAGCCCGCACGATAAATCTGCGTGTATTAATTCAATAGCTCTCTTGTGCGAAACCTTTTACTGCTGCTGGTACTGAATAAACACAAAGCCAAGCCAAAGCACGATCATATTTTGAAAGAACTCGTGGGTGATGCAGAATGCTGAGGAAGCCCACGCGGACAACATCGGAGTGAAATCACGTGAGACGTTAAGCCCTAACGAATGACTGGGCTTTTTCCTGCGAGCTAAGGCGGAGGATGTCTAGCAGTGCTTCGGGTGGTCTGGTAGGCTGTTTCCAATAGAGGACACTGTTGCACAGTCACACCGGCTGCTTATTAATTAGGATTCACAGAATCCAAAGTTAAAAAATTACCCGGTTTAAAAATCCTAGCCGGATTCCTTAATGAGCTTAGCTCTCCTGTTTTTTAAATTCTCGCTGTTGTGGTGTTCAACCCCGAACCTTGCCCGCAGCAGGAGCCGCGCTGTGTTGGGCTTTCTGGCATCTCTGTCCGCTGTTAGTTCTTTGCCTCTTTTTTTGGTGAATCTCGTTAAATCTCACTGTCTGACAAGGAGGATGACCAGGTTGAAAGGAAAGAGCGTCAGAGGAGGTGATGCTGCCCAAACTGCTGTGAGTGACTGAGCAGGCGTAGCTACCGGGCTGTACCCGTGGGCAGGGTGCTGGGCAAGGTTCACGGACAGCGACGCCTGCTGAGAAGCTCTCGTTAAAGGATCGTTCAGTTCCTNCTCTTTTTTTGGTGAATCTCATTAAATCTCACTGTCTGACAAGGAGGAAGACCAGGTTGAAAGGAAAGAGCGTCAGAGGAGGTGATGCTGCCCAAACTGCTGTGAGTGACTGAGCAGGCGTAGCTACCGGGCTGTACCCGTGGGCAGGGTGCTGGGCAAGGTTCACGGACAGCGACGCCTGCTGAGAAGCTCTCGTTAAAGGATCGTTCAGTTCCTTGAGGGTACCTGGGCTGAAGTTGTCGTGTTCCCTGCTAGCATGGATCCTGGTCCGCTCCTTCGGACCATTCAAGTGCTCTGCCTAACAAATTCTTTGCTGTCGAAAAAGCTTTGAGCACTGACGTGTACGCCTGTTTCTCTTCTCCTGGGACATTTTGACTGGTCTCTTCAGTAAAGTCTTAGGTGCGTCAGACTGTGGGGAAGCGGTTTGCATCTTTGTCCAGGGAGGTATGCTGGAGGCTTTCGGTGGACTTCTCCGATTCAAACATGCATTACGAGGCTGTTTGTGATCGCCAGAATGGCATTTGTAAGGGTCTTGCTTCCACAGAACGGCCTGAGGAGTTCATAAACTAGCACTGGACTGCTAATTTAGGACCTAAACTATGTGTTTGTGACTCTGGCGTGAAAAGCAGCCTCTGTCCCTAGCGCTGGGGTTTCACGCCTTTCAGGAGCACGGGGGAACCCTGCTGCTGGGAGGCTGTTTGTCTCGGGAAGTGAGGCGTTCTGAATTTTAACCAGAAAAGTAGCTGGTTTTCCTTCTGGGAAAAGGTTCTCGCAGCATCCATTCGCCCCTAACCTGGAGGGACGGGCGCTTCGCTGTGCCATCGGTCACTGCCGGATACCTGGGGAGAAGCCGGTGACATCTGGCACGGGATCACGCATTGCTTTCTTATCGTATTTCCATACGGGAGTGTTTTTGGCTATAGTATCAGAAACCTGGGGAAAACCTCCTGACAGATTGAGCGAGTAGGTGCTGCCAATAAACCCGTAAGCAACAAAGCCTTTTTTATTGTATTATTAGGCCACATTTCGTCGGTGAATTAATAGGAATAACCGAACTATTTTAGTGGCTAACTGGGAGCGGTGTATTAGTAGCAGTGTTAATAAGTGTGGAGTGACAGGAGGCTTGTAAGGGTGGGAAAATGAGATACAGTATTCATCCCTTGTGCAAAATCTCTTTTATTATTAAAGACATTGGGTTAACTAGGGATAGATTTACTACTTCAACTCGATTTTTTTATTGGATAATTAGCAGTGAGCAATCCCAGCCCCGGGATAAGGGCAGAAATCTGAAAATCAAGGAAGTCACAAAAGGAGGGGAAAGAAAAAGAAAACAGGTAGCAGGTTTGGGTTTTTTTTTTTGCCTTGCACCTTTTTACGTAGTCAGCCGCAATGTAAAACTTTTCTGGGGCAGGCGGAGGGGCAGCTCCTCGCTCCAGGGACACGTGTGGGGAGGAAGGACGTGGGTGCCGCTTTGCAGCCCAGGGCTCTGCCTGTCTCTGAGAGAAACCCTTGGAGGAGTTTGCTGACTCTTCATGAAACGCCCCGCCGCCCGCCAGCTTGTGCACTGCCAGGTCCGTTACAAGGCAGAACAAAACAATTGCATCAGTTGTGCGATGGCGAAGGTCTTACTTCATTTTTAGCTTCCCAGATAAAAGCACGTACCGAGAATACTAAATGTAAAACATAATTTTCTAAGAATTCGAAGAAGATTTTAGAAACTTGGGGCTGAAGTTTTGAAAGGCTCCGGAGACGTTAAGTGTTAACGAAGGGCACGCGGGATGCCAGCGGTTTGGCGCAGGGGTGAAATGTAAACCACGCTTCCGTGGGCTAATCGTGCAGAAAAAGAGCCTAGTGCTGCAGTTTTCTCTGCAAAATGGTGTGATTGTGCAGCGGTACTAACAGTTACTGACTATGGAGTCTGCTTATTCCCCCCATTTTTTATTATCAGCAAAACTTTAATTACAACTTACCTACCACCTTCTGCCTACGTTTACAATGCAATAAATTTTCCGTCTCCCTATGCGATCTGCATCTCAAACAGTGCAGTGCTCTGGCAATGGACGTTATTGATTCCTCGAAGAAATTATAATAGCGTTTGTTCCAAGGATAACAGGAACGCAGGCATCCACGTGGGCATGCCGGGTATTAAAATGTCCCCTCGCTCCGCCAGCACTCACCTGCCGGTGCTTTATTGAGCAACACCACCGCAGGTTAGAAACCCAGTACAATTATTTGGAAGTGTTTGGTGGGAGTCTGGAGGAGCAGAAGCAGGAACAGAAATTTGGACTGAACTTGGTTCTTGGCTTCTCCAAAAACAGAAGCAGATTTTTTTTGTTGTTGTGTTTTTTTTCACCCCCAGGGCTGTAGGACTATTTAAACCCGGTATGCAGTAAAAGATGATTGCTTAATGACTTAAAAAGTAACTGTGAAACTGCTTTGTGGTGTTTATCTGATTTTTCTGTTTGAATGTCTGGAACAGATGTGGCTGTGAACAGTAATTACAGGTGGAATCAATGGGCTCTTAGCTGTTGGGAAGGCAAAAATAGCTAGAAATGGAGTAAATGAAATATTTGAAAAATGTTGTCTGTCAGATTACTGCTGGCTTGAAAATATGTACAGCAGAATTCATCGAAAGAGTCTGACGGTGGAAAATACGCTTCTCACTTATAGTTTGTGTTAATTTGTCATTAATATTCAGTGGCTTAATGAACGCCGTAACTGCTGCAGCGTCTGGCTGACCTCAGATGAAGCTCTGCGTGCTCCAGCATGCTTTACGGAGAAGGCTTCCCGAATACTTTCCTTTAATAAACGTGTTGGTCACATTCTCGTGTGACGTGAATTAGTTTGAAGTGGAATCAGTAGAGCCGCAGCGACTAACACCCAGTGGCGATCGCCACGTGTTGGAAGATGCCCAGTGCTAAGGTGTAACGCAGCGGGTGCGGTGCTGGCGTGCGGGAGCTTTCTGGCGCTGTCCAGGGATGGAATAGCTAAAATGCTCCTAACGGGAGAAAAATGGAACTGTTCGGGTGACGAGCGAAACGCAGCGCCTGCGACTTTGCTATTCTTAGCGCGGTGATGAAGAGATCAGTCGGAAGGGCGGTGTGATTCGCTCAATCACCGAGCGCCGAAAGCTGCGCCGCGGCTGTCTCGCGGCTCCTGCTCCTTCGAAAACATGAGCGGGACCTGCACGCACGTGTGGGGCGAGGTGTAAAACCGCAGCGATGCACGGCTGCACGCCAGGGATCACGTCGCAGCTCACGAGTGTTTGTCCTAAGCAAGAAAAATGTCCCTGTTCTTTTATAGTGCCAAGTATTGAATGACCATAATGATGATTTATCTCTAGAGTTAGGCTGGAGGAATATTAAAAGATTGTAATTGTTGGAGAACAAGCCTGATTTTAAACATACTGCATCTTATTCCTCTCTGGAATGAGGGGACGAAGAGAACTTTCTTCTTTCTGAACCTCCTGCGTTTGTGTCGTGCCGTAATCTGTCCCAAAGCAACATCCTGCAACGTTATCAGATAAGACAGCTTTGAATAAAATTAAAGAAAAAAGGCCAGAGGTGAGGGATGCGGATTTATTTACAAAAATATCTCTGAAATTAAAGGTAATGTTGGTGCCGGTCGGGTTGTCTCTGCCAGCCTCCATGACCGCCATCACGGGTACGGGGCCCGCGGGAGGGGTGGTGAGATGCCGACACCGGGTATTTCTGCTCTGTGTGGGGATGTGCATCGTGTACGGGCTGTGCCTGGTGCTCCCTGTCAGATGCTGCTTGTACGGATGAGAGTGTGCTTGTGTGTTTACCCTAGTACTCCTGCCTGGAGTAGGAGTAAGGGCAGGAGCTGGAGGACGGGTTTGGCTGAAGACATGCCCCAGTTTGCAGAGAAATTAATTCAGTTTCCTTCTATTGTGTGATTTTTTTTTTTTTAAATTTTCATTTTTTTCAGATTTCCGCAGTATCTTCTGCTTCAGTTCTCAACCTGAGTGACACGGTGAGGGTTAAATTTAAGGATTTTTCAGAATCTCAGGTATTGCTGATGTGCGAAAGGCTGGAGTTTTTTTGTGAGCGGTGGTTTTTTGGTTTTGTTTTGGTTTTGTTCTTTCTTCTTCTTTTTTTTTAATGTAAGATGTGATTCTTGGCTGTAGCACTAGATGGTGTTTAACCAAGTAGGAGTGGGGAGATAAACTGGAATCCCAAACGGGAATTCAGTGGGCTTGAATAAAGGAGAATTATGGGTCAGGTACTACCCAGGTGAATGAGCACTGCGTTCTTGACTCTGAAATTTGTTTGAAAAATTCAGGTTTCAGCATCTCTCTTATTCTGAGAATCAATAGCACTGACATGTAACCTGCTCTTAAAAAAAATAAAGTCTAGATTCCGACTCAGCCCCATCTTCAGCCCTTATATAATCAATAACAACAAAGTAATAAATCTAACAAAAAACCTTATGGATTCTGAGAAAATGAAAAATATCATCCCTGGTTCCCCGGAGGAATTTCAATTTATAGTAACTCTTAAACAGGAGGAAGATGTTTCTCAAAATGAATTACACTGTCCTTGTCCGAAAGGTTCCCCTCAGAGTGCGTGGTATATATGTGAGCATAAACCCTGCTATAAACAAGGGCCAGGTGGAGCGCAATTACGCCAGCCCGGCGTTCCGGGGCAATATTTTAATCTTCTAGGTGAGATAGAAATTGGATGTTGTGTCTTTATAGCAATAACGGGACATGGGAGGCCAGCAGATGAGCAGACTTGGGAAAAACCAAAACAAAATAACAAAAAAACCCGAAAGGGAAGCAAAACCCCCCCCACGTCAACAGTCCCCGGAGTGCTTCAGGACACTTAGGCAAATTGAGTGGAGTTAGCTTAATACAGTACACTTTGTGTGCTCACTTGGCGTGCAAGCTAAAAATAACCGCCACAAGGTCTGTTCTAGGAAACTCATTTACAAAAATCATACAAGGAGCGTTTAGTTTGGCAAGACAAGTGTTTTCCCGGGTGTTGGTGCTGCTTAATATCTTGTGTTACAGTGTAAACCCCAGAAAACTCCAGATCGGGTCAATCTCAAATTGGGTTCTGATTCTCCAATAAACAAAACATGCACGATGTTAGTAAGAGGTTGGGAACAACTGAAGCGATCCTCCTTCAGCTGGATCTCAGTCTTAAAATACATTTATAGCGATAGAATTAGCAACTCTCTTATTTTCATTTAAGTTTAGCATTACTAGATGTTTTCTAAACCCGGCATACGACGGTGTGTGTACAGCTGAGATTAATCATCGCAGTACACGGAAGTAGCACAAGTTACCCCCAATCACTGTGATAGAGTAAATGTTTTCAGCGCTAGATGCATTCCATTTTCCTCGTCTTACTGTGAAACAACAGAAAACAGCTGGAAACAGCAACATTTAAAAAAAAAGTAAAAATTAGGCATCACGAACAGCAGCGAAGCCCTGGTGGCAGGCGGTGGCAGGTCGTGGTGCCGGAGCTCTGGGGGCACCGCCACCCCTTTTGTCTTTGGGACGTCTCCTCTGAACGTGCCACCACGACTGTGAGCAACATCTGCTGCAACCTGATGGGTGCCAAACCCAAAGCTGGTTTGGTAATTCCAATTTGGTAATTCCAAGCCTATTTCACAGCAAATGCTGGCGGCTGTCGGTGGGAGACGGGTGGGCTCTAACCCCACAGCCAGCCGGGGTGACTCTGTGCTCCCTGTGTGCCGGTCAGGCATCCAGCATCGCTACCTTTTCCAGCATCCGTCCTTTCACCTACCTCCTTGTCTGGTCTCCCTGTCCTCAGGGAGGGATGCTGTGTCCCACCTCCCAGCACGAGCAAGAAGGTTCCCCGGGCTCAAGCCTGCCTTGTTGCCTTTTGGGCTGGAGCAAGTGCCAGGTGGCTCTTCCTATGGACCGGGGCTTCTCGTTTCGTGCCCCACACGTGCTTGTGTCCCTGCAGAGAGACGACTTAGGGTTGTGTATGCCCAGGCTGAAATACTCTGAGCCATTTATCCATTTTTTCCCCTTAATAACCTTCTCATAAACACTTTGCCCTTACATTAAGGTTTGTCCTTGTAGCTCTCCAAATGCTCCAAGTACGTGAATTACGCCTGAGGTCGCTTCTGTGGGGTGAATCGCCAGGTGACTCAGGGAGAAAGCTGGGAGCAGGGTACAGAGCTCCAGATCCAGCCTCGAGCCCAGCCCACGGCTTGGCAGCCTATGGTGTTGTCCATGGTTTGGGAAGATGCTACTGAACTCTGGGCCTGGAATAGTGAAGTGCAAGGCTTACCACATGGGAACAGAACCTCTGTCTTCTTTGAATAGCCTAACTCCTTCTGTGATGATGCAAACTGAGTCCCAGTTTCAAAAGACCCTCTGTCTAATCAACCTATTCCTCTTTTTTTATTTTATTGTTGCTTTACACATTTCTGTACGTTGTTTTGCATTACTCCTTTCAAGCCAGCGTTTCTTCCCCTACAGCTAGGACAATCAAGTGATGTACGAAATACATAATGCTCTTTGATTAATATTAAATGTGGAGAACAAACACGTTTGGAAGATCCTTGCCTTCCGATCGACTCAACTTTTTTGTGGTGCTGAGGCTGGGGATTGTGACAACTCGTTGGGGACACGTGGGGTCTCCTCCTTGTTTTCCGAAGCCTCGTTATGATTGAGCAAAACTCAGACTTTTTCTGTGTTGCTTTTTTTTTTTTGTTGCGTTTCTAATATTTTAGATATTTCTTGGTTCTTTAATGTCTCACAGTTATATTAAGTTTTGAAACTGCTGCTTTTAAAAAGCAAGAGTTTGTGATTATTAAAGCTCCATCCTCCATTGCTTTGTCCTTCCTGATGCAGCAGAAAAAAGGCTCCTCTATGCTTTGGAAGTCAGGATTTGCTGTATGTGCAGTATCGTATTAGGTGAATTTTTGCCCAAAATAATAAACAGGTATCTATAACAGCTCGGCTTTATTGTATTTTAGATTAATTTCATATTCTTTGGGGATGACAAATGTTAGGAGGAAAGGCGTATTTTTGTGAATGAAAGATGTATTAAGTATATATGAAAAGAAATGTAATGCTTGCACAAGGTTCTGCAAATCTGTTATTTTCTGGCCAGAAATAGCTTTCTCCTGCTTACAAATTGCTTTGAACACAATCAGTGGTATTACCACCAGTCATTAGGTATTTCTGTTGTGTCTCTTCTTTCACAGCTTTGCTTGGCGTTTTGTGTCCAACTGTTTGCTCCGTGAGATAAGGGAAGTGCCATAGCTGTGAGTAAATATTCCAGACTGTGGGGGATTTGGGAATATAGCACACTTCTGCTTGCATTGACCAGGGTCGGAGGTTATCAGAGAGGAAAGAGAGGATACTCGACAGCGATAAGTACTAATGTTTTCAATGCGTTTTGACTTTAGAGTCGATGACGTTGGCTGTGGTGAATCGATAGCATGTCTTTGGGCTGGGGCTGACCTTGGGCACATTTGTGTGACTTTTGGTGCGTACTCTCGCCCAAGGCAGGTGGGTGGGTCCGTGCGTTGCTAGCTTATGCTTTCATTAACCTGTGCTAGCAATTAAAAACAAACAAAACTTAAGACTGAGATAAAACCTGGATGTGTCAGAGGGACTGGGACCCTTCCCCATGCTGTAGAGAAGAGCTGAAGGCAAAGACTGAAAGCCGGCGGTGCTCCCAACCATCATTTCTTCTAACATCCACTGCTGGACACCAGATTGATGGAGCTTTCACCACAGCTTCACAGGGTGAGCGGGGTTATCCATTACAGCAAATCTTCTCTTTTCGACGCTCACCTTTACAAGTTATTTGTAAATAAAAGAGCCTTCTTTTCGCCTATAATAGAATTACACAGATAAATTGGTGTTCAGTTCCTTCCCTTTGCTGTAGCCTCCTGCAATTTTCTCTGTGAAGTCTTCACATTGGGTGGCCTCTCTGGAGGCTTAAAATGAATCACAGAACAAAACAAAACCTGATCTTATGCCGTATGTATTTTTTATGAATAGAGCTTATCTTATCAGGCATGGTTGCCTACCTTGTGCTGGAAATAAATTCTGGCTGATGGTTCCTAGCCAAAAGAAAGGCTGTTTCTTCAGGGAATGATAACGCCGTCAACCTTGTATATATGTTTCACCCAAGCATGGCCTTGCTTAAGAACGAAGCTATTTCTGAGCTCTGTTTTAAGTGTGGCCTAGCAGAAGCCCAATTGCTTGGTGGCAGTTGAGCGTGGAGGGAAGGGGTGTTGCAGCAGGGCTGACGGCGCCACTTTTTCTGCTTGGTGTTGACAGTAATTGGGTCTGGCAGATGTCTCCGACAACTGCGGCTAATGGGCTGCCATGCTGGGCAGGGACCAGACCTGGAAACTTTTGCTGCTCCGACACAAATGCGCAGGCCTGAGTGCATGGGAAAATAAAACCTCTTCTGCATTTACCATTATTATTAAATTGTGCTCTCACTACTAAATCAACAAATTGTTGGTGCTTTACACTTGTAAGTTGGCCTTTTCTGCCTAAGGTTCAGGTTGGGGGTTTTTTTGTTGTTTGTTGTGTTTTCTCTATTTTATTTGTTTGAAATGGCTGTTTAAATTATTGATAGGATCTTAAAACTGAGCTAATTCACTTCAATTTATCCAACAGACAAAACTATTTATAATTAACGGAGAAGCAGAGGTCACTTCAGTGTGTAATACCTGCCAAGCCAAATGAATAACAATTAGGCAGTTTTTTATGCTAAGCTAAAAATTATGCAGGGACTACCTTCCAAATAGCCTTGAAATGATTAGCAAGAGATTCAGGTGGCAAGCCCTGGGGAAGGAGGAAAGAAATCCAGGGGGGTCTCAAAACTGTGCACTTATTTATCTGGTTAGACTAGCTGTGTTGGCACTGGAAACAAATGGTCGTTTTAAATAAACCTTATCTTCAAATCATAGTGACAGCAGAAGCTATTGTAAGAACATGACCATACATAATTGAAAAGGACAAAGGGTGAGGGTTTTACATAAAAAGAATAGGATCTAATTGATGGCTTGCTTCACCTGTCAGCATTTGCCCGGGCAGTTCCTAGGGCTGTTGGTATGCTTAGCTCGGGTGGAGACTACTGTTATTAGTCACATAACCTTTTGTTTTTCTTTAATGTTAAGACCGGGAGAAAACGTACCTAAAATGTGTCTGCCACTTTGCTATAGGCTCCTCTGGGGCTTGCATGCTATTTGAGGAAGCAAGACATGAAGCAATGGATTTGGTCATACGCTGTCTGGGTGATGCACTTTTGTTTGCACGACGTATTTTATTACTGTGAAACAATGAATGGTTAAAAGGAAAAAAAATTAATGTAGGCTACAATGCAGAGTTATTGCACCAAAGCTGAAACAAGTATAAAAAGTAGCAACAATTGCATAATGGAACAATAAAAAACACTCCTTACCTTTGCTTGCAGGACATAATACCACTTCACAACACAATATAATTAGATTGCCACATCACCCCTTGTAAAACTAGAAAGAAAAGAAATGTAGAGGTGCATTAAAACTCCTTTCGTTTTCTAATGCCTTTAGAGAGCTATTGGACATAGAGGACTTGCTCTGGCAAAAAGCTCTAGTGAGCTATTAGGTTTTTAACTATTTTAAAGGGTTTTTTATTGTTGACAGGCCTAGTTTTTCAGTGCAATGACTTTGTCCTCTCTCCCCCTTCCAGCCTGTCGCCCATTTATCAATCTTACAGATAACATTCGCTGTAAGTCCAGGCTCTTACGAAGCACTGTGTCCTGCTGACATATCCTTCCTTTCCCCTGCTTTCTTTAGCGAGTCTCACATGACTTCTTTTATCTGATGATCTTCTGATACAAATTTCTTGTGTCAGCTCCAGATCCCATAGACAACAGGAACAAAACCCTGTTACGCGAGGAAGTGGACACCACCACCTCTGGGCCGGGTTTAAGTGGGACACAGCAGAGGAGGGCAAGAGACCCGTCTGGGCAGAAAGCTGACCTTTCTGAAACTGTTAACCCCAAGAAGAACACCCGCTCTTGGTTCCCGTTAATGAATGTGATTTTATTTTTACTCCCCATTGGGACTCCAAGGCTAAAATGCAAGTGGTCGGAAAGGAGGGACTGAATGTTGAAAAGCAGCTCTATTCTCTTGGTGAAGCTGATGAAATTTACTTCTAGAAAAGGACATTTTGCCGTGGACAAATGGATGCAAAAATCACTATGTTGCCGTGGGTTGATTAGAATTGGGTCTATTCAAAGAAAAACAATATTACTTATTAGTGGACCTGCCAAATTTTGTCCTGACTCAAATTTTTCAAAATCTGGGGAAATGTCAGAGCTGCTATAAGTGTGCACGGCTGACAATGATAAGTTGTGTATATCTCTAACCAGGAGTTTTAAAATGATGCATAGGGAGGCCAGCTGAAAGAAAACTTGCAAACTGATACAAGGAAGAAAAATGTTCCTGATTAATGCAGTGGAAAAAAAGACAATTGAAACTTCCTCGTGTTTATCGTTTTTGTGGCAGTGGGAGACATAGGCTTAGCTGGGAGTTAAGGATTGATCATGAGGGTCACCATCCACGACGAGCCCTTCAAGGCTTCCCAGGCGACTTGGGAGTGCGCTACCAAAAGCACACTGAGAAACAGATAGGATGCCGACCTGGTAAGTGAATGTGGCTTAATGTGTCCTAGTTCACCTCTTTTCACGTTTGATCGGCTGTGACCGGTCTCCAGAGCAGTGTTCTCAGATCCATGATAAACAAATTCATGTTGCTGTAGAGAGAACAGGACAAGCCTGTCTGGTTTCTTCCTCATCCAGCCATTCATCCATCCCGAGAGCTGGCCCCTGGGAGCTGAGATGAGGTTACTTCCAAGCCACCGCGGCGGCTTCTGGGGCTAGGGCTGGACTGCCACGTCTGCTGGCTTCCCAGAAGTGTTTCAGTGACTTTTTCCTGGACAGCATTGTTTTGGCACTAATGGAGACCTCAGCTGAGCACTTCAGTTTAGATCTACGTTTTGCAGTGAAAAGGACACGGATCAAGAGGAATCTGCTCTTCGCTCCATAGGTTGAATTTCCTACCTGATTTACAGGATTTTTAGCAGGTTAAGGATGCCGAGCTGACAGAATAAGGCTGGACCTCACAGTTCCAGAGACATTTCCAGCTGGCTGAGGCTGACAAGATCTGTATATTAAATTAAATTCAACGCCACAAATATCTGACAAGGCAGCGTGAGGCACCTCTAATAAACTTTAGCCTAAGCAAGTACTACACGTGCATGAGTGTACATGCATGTATATGACATAGTTTTTATGTATTTATTTGTAATATATCTATGTTGTTCAATTATCCCTGCTATTGTTGAATTTTATTTAACCCAGTGTATTGACTCTCACTGCCTGCAGTGCAGCAATTGAACAGAGTATCTGTAGGCATACAGAAGATAATAAGAGGAAAAAATAATTAACAGGAAATCATGTCAGACCTATTCAGTTTTCATTTATAGCAGCAACAAACCTTGTGGGTAGCGAGCCGGTTTCACATAACGTTACCATAAGCAAACATTTACAGGGTAAGTACAAAACCGACAAGAAAATTTTGCTCCAGCACTGGAATATACCCTGCAAGTGCAGCCTGCTCTGCACAGAGCAGAGTGGACGAGAGGAGGGCCAAGGGGACAGTTTTCGAGCCCCAAATCCTGTTACACAAAACCCAACCCTGAACAGTGTGGTCTTAGAGTAGGATAGAATATTTCAGTTGGAAGGGACCTTGTGACTGAGAAGTCTTCATGTGGATAAGACCAAGGAAGAACAGGCTCAAATTGAAATAAGGACAAATCAGGCTGGATGAGCAAGACGACAACCCCAAACAACAAACCAGAAGAGCAAAAGCTGTGGGACATCAGAGGGGTTTGCCCAGGAAGGTGAGGACTGTCGCTGGGGACAGGTGAAGAAGATGCTTACTCTTTTCTCTCTATAGGGAAAAACAGCGCTGTTGCCCAACGAGGGGCTGGGGTCTAGCTCCCCTTTTTCTTGCTTTATGTGTCCCTTTTGCTGGACAAGACCACCGAGGTTCCCGAGCCACCGAGCGGCGTGACCTGCGAGTGGCAGCAATGGTGCTGGCGGTGCAGGAGGCAGGGGGCACGGGAACTGGCCCAGCTACGCGCGCAGGTTCGGTCCAGCCATCGAGTTGATGCTTTGAGATGTGAACTAATGACCGTATAAATGCCTGGGAATGGAGCCAGCATTTCTATAAGGAGTCGAAACAAGAGGAAATACCAGAGAAAATCCAATGGAACTTTAAAAGTGACGTGTCTCTTAATTGTTCAGCGGTCACCACCTCTCTCCATCAGCCCCCCTCCCCAAATAATGAGTTTCTCTTGAGCCCTGTTTGGCCTTGTCTTTCCAAGGTAAAAATCTGAGCTTGGGACACGAGTGACAAAAGCACGAGTGACAAAATTGTCAGCGTTGCCTAGATTTATGCGAAAGGACATGCTTTTGCTGTGTACGATAGCTCCTAAAAAGAGGAACTTACCCCAGTTTAGGGCAATTTTTCTCTGTGACAACAGCTCAGCAGAATAGGAAACGGCCTAAGGAAAACAACTTTCAGAACAGGCATTAACATGTTAATTATTACAGTGTTTCTGCACTAAATCACATTAAGTTTACCCAGAACATAAAGCCTAGTGCTCAAGCACTGCTGAGTGATCAGCTTCCAGAAACAACTAAGGATGACTTTTTTATTTATGCTTGATGTTTCCTGCTAATTTAAATGTCACAGCTCATATCTATGTCTCTGTTACCTCAAGGGTAGGCTGCTCAAGTGTGAACTGTAATAGAGCCACATCTCAAACAGACTTGAAAAGGTGCTTCAATGTGGAATGCCTCTGTTTACATTTAAAATTATATATTATTATTATTTATATTGAAGTAATACACAGCAGCTCCAGACATCTATTAGGAAGCCTTTATGGTCAGTGCAAAACATACCATAAAGTAATGTCCCTACCTTGGTAGCTTTCATTTATAAGTAAATCCAGCCATGAATATATCAGCACGTCTTCACAGAAACCAGATACACCTGTGTCACGCAGCGCTGTGGTGTTAGTTTTCAGTTATACAGCTGCCAATGGGCTGAGATTTTACTACCCAACTGGCTCCATCTTCCTTATTCCACAGCTGAAATCATCTCAGGCGTTCAGGCTTGGGGCCGCTCAGGTAAATGAGACAAAGTAGTTGAAAGAGTATTTATGGTTTGTCTTTTAAATTGGCCTCATCCGGTGCAAATAACAACAACTTGGTAATAGGTAAGTCACTTTGCAAATGTCCTGTGAGACTTTTGGGACGTTAGCGATGGAGGAGTACTACTGGGGTATTCTCTCTTTCTCCCTCTTTGTTTCCTGGAGCTGGAAGGTTAGAAGACCACACCACATGGAAACCTTTTAGGTCGATTTACCCAGAGATTTTTTTTTTTTTTCTCGTACAGACGTGTACAGACTGATTGGCTTTGACAGACAGTACAGCCTCTGCCTCATCTGATGAGAAAGGCTGTGTGCTAATACGCTAATATTCTCAGTTGCACTCATAAATGATGCAGTGATCCTAATGGGCTTTCCAGCTGCGACCAAAGGTCCCTAATCCCATATGTTTAAGTGTGCTCATAAATGCTGCAGGAATAGGGAAGGTTTGCTGCTCGTTTCAGGGAGCAGATATGGTTGTTAATATGTTGTTGCCCTTTTCTATTCTTCTGTACACCTTTTGTACATCTTTAGCTTCTGGCTGGTGTCATGGAAGAAAAAAGGCAATAGTACTGAGCGTGGAAAGACATTGTATCTGTTTCCTCTTGAATGAGATGGCAATCTGATGTTGTGCTGGCAATACTTGATACCTAGTAGATGGAAGGCAGGTTCTTTAATATCGTATGCGTGTGGGAGGATGTGGCACCCCTACTCAGGAGGTGGTATGTGAGTTGGGCTGAGGTCTTGGAGACTTTGGGCTGGGGCCCAAGATTGACTCATGTTTTCTAAGACCCATACGTAGCTCTGAAATATGTCATAGAAGATACGTTGGACAGGCTTCTTTATATGGAGAGACCAAAATTGCCACCTCTCCTTGTTAAACTTGCTAAATGCTTGGTGGCATGGTCAGGGTTGCTGCTGGGGCAGCCAGGGGCCCTTGTGTTTTGTAAAATTAAGGCTTTCCAGAAACGTTATATTTTATGCACTTGTCAGCATCTCAAGCAAGTTGTGCTGTCTGCCACCCGAGCTGGGCTCTTGCTCCTCCTTTGTATCGTGTATTATAGTTTTTCTGTTCAGAAAAAAAGGAGATCGTTAAAAACAGTATTTGAACTGGGTTTATTTAATATGCATCTGTTCAATATGCAGAGGCATATCTTTTCACAAAATTCCCTTTGTTTTCTTTCCTTGACACAAAGTTATTTCCTTGACAATCTTGACAAAAGCAAGGCTCCACTGAAGTTGTCATCACCAGCCCGGATGTTCATCCCGCCCCGAGCCAAAGCTTGTGTCTCCAGCTTCCCACGTGGTCGGTAGGAGACAGCTGTGTGGAAGATGGAGAGCAAGAGACTCTTTGCATCCACTAACTGTACTGGAGGTCTGGGGAGACTGGTGTCCTCATGTGTATGTTCACCTTGCATACCCAATCACCAGTCACTTGCACATCACACCCATACCCACGCCAACTATCACGGTCATGTGAAGATAAGCACAAAATCTGCCTTTCCTTACTTTTAGCTGCCAAAATTATCTCCCCTCTGAGTCCTCCCTTTCTACCTCGAAAAAAAAAAAATCCCCACTTGGTAACCTGGAGCCTTCTGTTTTGTGCGGTTTTTCTGTTGACAAGAAGATATATTTTCAGGCTAAATTGTTGCTTTCCTACACTACTCCAAGAGCAGATGAAGGCACAGTTTGTTCCTCTCTTCTCTTTCTGCTGCCTGAGAGAATGCCTGTGTTTAAAAGCATTTGCCTGAATTGAACCCAGTAAATTCACTCGCAGTATTTAAGAAGAGCTGTCAGCGGTGCTGCGTTCCTTGTATTTAATCCAATAAGTATCATGTATGTTCTGAAGCACAGAATTCACTGCAAGGTGTCTTTGTGCGCCTTTGGAGGTGCATCTGGCTATTTATCTTCTGTTTTTCTGACTGCTCTTCAGTAGCTTGGGCATTAACGTGATCTGGCCTGCAACCGAAATTCCTTTGTCACCCTATACTCATCGGAGTTGGATTTGGTGCAAGGGCTGTGAGTGCCTGCTTTATGCTTAGCAGTGGATTCAGCAGGGCACTGGAAGATGGAGCCAGCGGTGGCTGATGGTGATAGTTCCTAGAGGTTCCTCCATGGGCTGGAGCGCTCTCCACAACGGCCCCAGTTCCACCACACCATCCCTGTGAAGGGAAGAAGTAATAGGAACTTATAATATGAGAGAACATGGGCATTTGGTTGATTTGTGTGGCTTTTGGATTACCAGAGTTGAGGATTGAGCGAAACGAAAGCCCTACAGCTGGTGCCTCCTCACCAGCGGCGGTACCATGAGTCCTTCCCAAGGATGGCAAAACACTTTTTTGGAAGTACAGAAGTCAAGGCTACAAGTAGCAAGTATAAATCTGTGATAATTTGTAGCTGGATCAATGAGAGTCACACTGAAAAGCCTTTAAAATCTCTCTTCTCCCCTTCCCCACCTCCCCCAGCTGTTCCTGTACCGAACTGTATTTTGGACTCTATTTTCAAAGGATTTTTTTTTTATGTTGTGCCTTACAAGTCTTCTGAAAACACACAAGCAGGTGGTTAGGCTTTAGCTACTGTTGGTTTTAATAAGGCTCAAGTATCTAATCATTTTATGTATGTGTGAGTTTTTCAAAAATGTGTATTCGTGTTGTTAAGCACTTAAACGTCACTGGAAGAAATTTGGCCCTTCAGATGGTAAATATTCATTTGCACAGTCCGTATTGATGGCTGGTTGTGGTTATTGGCATGGTGAAAAAACTGACTTCACAGGTATTTCTTTAAAAAATCTCGGAAATGGAAATATGGCTGTTAATCAAGATTGTTGTTAGGAATGGTGTCATGATGGGGAGACTTTACTTTGCAGGTAATGTCAGAGGAACATACAGTGGAGCTCAACTGTTCCTTGGTGTAATAGCTCATGGATTTCTTATCCAACATTCCTTGAACCCATAGGAAGAAGTGCTTTCCTACTCTTGACGTTGTAGACTTATTGGAGAAAATAACCTTTAACAAAGTGACATGAATAACCCCATTTAAATTAGAAGGAATAATGAGAAAGGGGAAATCTCTAGCTAATATTTTGCTTCAGAAAGGCAAACCCGAGAAGATAATCTGTTGGAATAAGGCACTCGTGAGAGAGGCTTTGAGCATCTCTGTGCCAGAGGTCTAAAACCTGCCTGCCAGTGGCATTGCTCCCCTGCATGAAAAACAATCGTATGTAAGGCCTCCGGACAAGCTTAGCTTTCCTGTGGATATGTAGGAAACTCGAAAGGGAAGGAAGAGTGAGATTGATGATGGGCTTAGAGACTTGCAGCAAGGAATGGCGCTATAAGGCAGAAACTCATCAGCTAGAAATATCTAATGAGGAGAAAGATTCTGGCATAGCGTTTGATAATAGGGTGATTATGAACCACTGAAACTGTATGGCTGTAGAAAAACCAAATGTACTGTAAGATTAAACAGCTGAAGTATTTCCTCCATTTATACAGAGGCATTAATGTCTTTGTGGAAATTATCAGTAAGGGTACCGAATGCAGCACCGATCCCCCATCGTCAAAATAGGTGGATTCAAGCTGAAAAGAACGCAAAGCAAAGTGTGGAGAGTTTGATGTTTATGTGGCAGAAAGTATCATACTGGATTAAACTAAGAGCCAAACCCATAGCTTATTTGGCCCAGCAAAATGAAACCTTTGGAAGTTGCTCTATATAGAGAGCAAGAGTAAGGGAAGAACTTTTTAACGTAAAAGATGATGCTGTGGGGACAGCAAATGAGTATAGGTGACCCATAAATTAATGGCAGCCAGGAGCAGCATGGTTCTGGGAAGCCCTTGCAGGAACTGGCAGGGTAAAAGAGAAAAGTCATTTAAGATAGCGTTTAACCCAAGTGACGCGGTTACCTGCCTCTCAGGGGACGAAGTGACCCAGGAGAGTCCTGCCAGTCTCACGTTCTGACTTTTTTTCTTCTTTTACTTGATCAAGTAATAAGTACCTTCACTTATTATTTGGATGACTTTGTCACCGGTTGCAAAGTAATTCAATTGAGATATCTGTTCAGTAGCCACAAATATTCATGAATCCTGATTGTTTTGTGGATTTCAGTGCTGTAATCAGTCAAATAAGATGTGTTACACCTTGATGACTAGGCAGTAAAACACTAGTTCTTTGCTCCATATAAAGTGACAGAGATTTTAATTGCACACTTGAAAGGTCTGGGTTTGTTTCTGAACGAGTGAATGAATCTATTAGTGCTGTTGTCTTTGACAATAAATGCTCTTGCATAATGATGAGGCAAAGCTATTACACTCACTTGTACGGAGCACTCCCACTCCGTGTTGTTCAAGTTTTTTTTTTAGTCAGTGGTCAACACTGTGTTGAAATCGTGATCTTAAAAAGCGAAGCGGGAAACTAACAGCAGGTACCACTGACCCTTTCAAAATTTAAATGGTTTTCAGATTATTAGAGGAAGTATACCTTCACCTTACCCGCACCTCATTCCCTGGCTGCAGAGAGTGTATCTTGCATGGGTTTAACGTGAAGCCTTGTTTATACCGATATGTTTACTATACTAGTGGGATTGGTCATCTTAAGGGATCAAAGCCACTTTTTCTCCTCAAAAATAAGGAATATATTTTATTTGGCTGTATCTAGTACGATAACTTTGTAAAAGGCAATCTGCAGGTGCAAAGCCCTGTGATACATGGAAATCCTAAGCACTGGCTGTAGGATTTTCTGGGCATGCTGGAGAGCTTTGCTAAAACAGCTGGAATAAACAAGAGTATATCCTCACTGCCAAAAATGTACATTTTTCATCTTACAAGTGAATGTTTAATATAAAGTAATAGGTATGAATGATGCCAGTACAAAAATCACCCCGAAGGATGGATGCATTAATTGCGGTGCCTTGACTAACAGCAAGTTTATTTGTGGTAAAACCGATGTGGTTTGCTTCTGCTGGAGTCTGCGTGCTGAGTGCTTTTGGGCTAAAAAGACACATCCTTTTTGTTCAGTCTTGACAAGCCCCTGCTGTAGCCACAGTTAACGTCAACCAAAGAACCCTTTGGGCACTGTTATTATTTATATCAGTTCTGTAACCAGGCTCTTGCTGGGATAACTGGATCTTCAGTGTGGTTTTTATTGCTGCAAAATATCATGCTCATTATGGTATGCTTGTCTGGAACAGTTACCTAGCCAGGACTTAAGTGTCCCAGTAAGAGTGAAGGGTCTGCAGACTGGGAGGAAATACCCCAGGTTGTGGGCTGACAGCGTGAGGCTTGAGCAATGAAGAAATGGGCAAAATGACTTCAGCAAAGGTTGTTCCCTGCTGCCCTGCATCGGGGCGGGATTCCTGCTGCTGAATCCAAATGTTTTCCTCCGCTTTGTGCCGTAAAACACATAAAACGTCTCTATATGTCAGCGCAAAACTCAGCAAGTGGCTGTCATAGACCATAGGTAGAGCAGAACGGTAAAAAGAAGATATTTAAGGACATAGGATTGTTTTCATGGAAAATCCTACAGTCAAGAATAATGGGGAAGCAGGGAGGGAGAGATTTCCATTTAATAATGTTCTGTCTGGGTCAAAGGGACAGACAAAAATTTGGAGTTAGTCCTGAGCCCCTCTTGAGTACGTGTCTGCATATCTAGGAGCCTTAAATAGGCTCCTAACATCCGAAGTTCTGCTCCCACTACTGCAGATTTGTAGTTTTTCTGCTCTCATTTCTTCTTTAGTGCATATATATATATATATATCCTGAGCAACAGCAAGCCTGAAATTACATCTGTCATTTCTACCTGCACAAAACCAGTAAGACTAAAGCACTGAAATACAACATTATGGAACAAAAGCTTCCTCCTCCCTCATTTTCTTCCTACATGACACAAGCTAATGACGCGTCCTCAGAATTATTATACAGAAGGATATAATCTATGGAAGAAACCCCAAGGATCACTTCTTTGCTTTGTGATATGGGGAAGTGCTGTCTCCATGGCACAAAATCGGTGCAACTGGGCATGGAGTCAGGTTCCAAATGTGTGATGATGTCCTGGTGTAATAGGATAAATGAATTCTTGCAAAAGAGAGCAGCACGCTCTTTGTCAAGGGTATCAACAAATTTCTGCCTATGTTTCCTTTGGTGAGCGGAAAGCCGGCAACAAGAGAACTAGCAAATGGTTGCTCTCCTTCAGTGCCTCAAACATCATCACTATAACGATGGGAAAACAATGGCAATTTCTATAACCATCACGAAACTAAGAGCGTACTGTCATGTTTCTCATGGGATCTAATTTAAAACAGTATTCTCAGAGAAACTCAGGTCAAGAGTAAAGAAGAAAAAGTTGATGGAGATGTGATTTGACAGCTGGAATATCACAGAGCAGACCAGGTTAAACTCTGAAGGGTTTTTGGAAAAGGAATTCTTACAGGGAACGCGCTTGAATCCCAACTACCTGGAAATAAATAGCAAAGCTTTTCTGTTTCTTTGTATGTATTTCTCCTTACGCATGCGCGCTGTAAGTGCAGACAATTTTGCCAAAAATGTGCTCCCCATCTGCTGTCTGCTCACACTAGCCCCAGGACGTGAGTCTTGCCTTTCCTTAGGAAAAAGTTCAAGGTTTTGCTGTAGGGTCAGTGAGCAGCTACTGCAATAGCTCTTTGAAGAGAATGCAATCGGAAGGCAGAACATCCCTCAGTCTGTTGGTGTCCGTCTCTCACAAAGATTTCTTACCTCTTGCTGGTTCGTAAATCCTGTAGCTAACACGAATTAAGAAACAACGTTTCTGAACGGTGGAGGTGTGGCTTCAGTCATTTTGTTTAATCCATCTTCTGGATTTCAGCACTTCTCTGCCAAAGTCAAAAAAAATGCTGTAAATGCCTAAATTAAGCATCTTTGCCTAAATTTGACATCTTTGCTTTAGGTTTCCGTGCACCGTGTAAAATTCCTTCCACATTTACTCTGGGACTAAATTTGGTACAAACGTTTGTCGGAAGCACAACAGGCAAATAGGTTTTTTTCTGACTTCTCTGAAAGGATGGGAAAAGAACAAACTCTTTAGCTTTAGTCAATATTCCTAACTTCATAGAAGCAAAGAGGTATCCATCAGCTCACAATTCCTTGTAATTTGTTTTAAACTTTTGCAAAGGTCGCTTAAGTGTAGGGATGGTGGGTGCCTGCAGAGAAATGTCTCTTTTTCACAGTGAAAACAGGAACCCACAGTTAAGGCTATTTTTGTGGGTTTTTTTCTAACAGAACAGGGGTTTTAACTGCCTTTATATTCTGGATTTTTTTTTTTATTATTGCTAAAGATAGCGGACCACTGTAGCAATATTAAAAAAAAAAATCCACATAGGGTCTTTGAATCAAATGCTCCTATTGCTTTAAAAGGTTCAAGACTGAAATAATGGCTGGTGAGACCTCCTGGATTTGAGGGCTTACCTTTTTGAAGCATCGCTTTTGTTTTGCTATCCTCAAAACACTTTTATGAAGCATGACTCCAAAAGTCACTTGCTCATGGCAAAAGTCCTCTCCAGAGGGGAGGAATAAGTGAAACTGAAGTATTTCACCTCAAATAAAGATAAAAATGGACACAAATAGTATCGAGTTTTAATAAAGATTAAATGTTGCCGGGCTGCAGAGGATGAGGAAGAGAGTGAGGATCATTAAAGAGCAGGATCTCATCCTGGAGGGTGATCGTCCATTTATTGATGTTGCTCATTTCAAGGGCAAGCACTGTCAGCTGTGCAGGCTGAGCCCGCTCTTCCTCCCGCCAGCAGAGGCCCTGCCGCAAGGTGATATTAAAGATCGTGAACATTAGAGACATCGCTGTTCTGCAATCAGGAACTGGCTGGTTGCCATCGACCCAAATCCAGAACAAAACCTCAGAAAAAGCTGACGGGGATCACCCTGTCGTTACAACGTAAACGTCTGCTGTGCCTTTTAACGGCATTAATGTAAAAAGCAAGCGATGTCAAAAATAAAGGTCAGGACAAAAGTATAAAGTGGAAACTGAGAGCGCTTCTTTTGAAGCTTTATAGTCTTCGTTTTTTTAAAGAGAAGCTGTGTAAGTGGGGTGCCAGACCTCGTCTTTTCCATGAATATAATGTCATTGAGAAATATTTTTTTCTTTCCCTAGTGTGGCATATTTGCTTAGAAACGTCAGAATTTTTCATGGGTTATAATCAACAAACTCATGAACTAATTCTACTGAACTTTCCCACACCTTGGCCATATTGTGTTTTCCCTAAACAGACCCGTGCTCAGGAGCTGCCGTAAGCTGGTAAAGCTGAAAGGGATGTGTCTACAGGAAAGTACAGTTTTGCTGTCTTTATTTTTGTGATTTAAATGGAGTAGCAAGAGCTGCTGCGCATGACCCAAATTTTCTCTTGCTGAAGTGGGACGTCAGGAGGCGGTTATTCTCTGTGAAGAAAATAGCTCAAGGCCGGCCAGAGAGAGATGCTTTCAGCCATTAATGAGGCCAAGCTTCATCCCAGCTCTTCAGGGCTTTGCTTTCAGTTCAGGCAAAGGACATCTGCTTTGGCATGCACAGTTTAAAAATAATTCGTTTGATGTGCATTGGGGCAGGGACATCCAAACACAGGGACGCGGAGTACCCCTGAACACGTCCTCTCCTGGAGAAAGCCCTTCCTCGGGTCACCAGGAGTCCTTCGCTTTGACCTCCTCTGTACGCTCTGGTCTTACATCTCATTGTATATAAAGTGCATTTTTTTCACATAACGAAACCCATGTTGTAATATAAAAGTGTATTTTTTCCAAAAAGGCATTTTTGACAAGCTGACAAAGGTCATCTACACACACCAGCTGTTCCTTTAAAACCTCAAATTCTCCGCTACAATAATGAAGCTCAAATATGTTTTCATGCTTTAGAAACTTGTTTGTTGGGTCTTTTAGTTTGGCTGCTCCGGAATGAAAAAGATTCCCTTCAGATTGATTTGAAGTCTTAGATAAAGTCTCCTTGGATATACAGGTTTGTTAATGTGGTAAGTTTGGGAGTTTCCAAGGTTTTAGTCTGTGAATGGGAATTCTAGAAATCTTAACAGCAGTGCATTAATGGGTTAAATTAAAAAAAAAAAGGAGCTTTTTCTAAAGAAGGATATAATGCACAGCTGTTATCCAAAGTTTATCGAAAGAAGATGAAAACAATCTCAGCAATGTGATGGAAAAGGTTGCATCTGAAGCGGATGCTCGGCTTTGCAATTCTGAATGGAGGCTTCTGTTGGGAGACTTCACATCCAGCAGCTCACCCTGCGTGTTCCTTGCACGTAGAGCTGCAGCTGGAATGAATGCGTCCCAGGTAGTGCTGTAGTTTCGATGTGTCAATCCCCTTATGAAAAACAAAATGAAAATGTTCGTCAACTAAGAAGGCCTAATTTCATCATCTTTAAGGACTAGAGATGAATAAGCGGTATAATTAGACTAACGCTGTCGGTGGCCTTCAGAGGAGGATTGTTCGTAAGCAAAGCCAACAGAACCTGAATAAGAAAATAATTGGGTTTATGGGCTTTGGGATGTAGATTTGATAGCCCTTTTTGATGAAATGGCTAGTGTATAAATGAGGGGTCAGGCATAGGAAGGGCCTGAAAGGAAGGTGCACAGCAATGTACAGCACCATATAGCTTCTTTTCAGAAGCTATAGCGATCTGGCCTTATTGCTGTATGTCTCTTCTTGAGAAGCACCTGCATATTTTCTCCAAATTTTACAGTGATTTCCATATGCTGATCAGCTAAGAGTAAATGTAACCTTAAAGTTAGAAATATGCAGGTCTGTTCAGGGAGCTGATAGCTCAGGTAGAGCACGTTGACCTGGTCCTTCAGTAGGTTTTGCCGCCTGCCTAGTGGCAAATCAGTAGGTGCGTGTGACATCTCTTCCCCCAAAAAAGTTACTTGTAAATGAACTTAATTAGCAAATGACCTACCATTAAAGTACAATGCTGTTTTCCACCCAAAGAATTTCACTGACAGGTCTCAAGGTACCAGAACGTTTTTATCTACAAATCAATAGCAAAGCTCCCCAGCACTTGTACTATCAGACAATCAAAGCTCTGATAGCGCGGCAATCAGTCATAGCCACGGAGAGCACAATGCTGGCTTCTAATGACACGAGTGTTATCTGAGATTTGCAGGACCTGATCAATTGAATGAGACGTGGTTGGCAATCAATAGTTTTCTATCATTACAGCAACCCCATTCATACTGCTGGAGTAAGAGGTTTGTCTGCATTTTCATTTCATGCGTTTTGCTGGGTTTTTATCCACTCAGATGTTTGAACTCAAATTCGATTTACCAGATGTGTGCTTGAAAGCAGACTTTGCTTGCATCCCAAATAGCGGAGTGATTTTTTTGTGATTACTTTTTATTGAAAATCCTTTTTTTCTGCCTGTCCAAAAGGGAAGGCTAATGAGCAGTTACCTTAGACAACACCTCTTTGGGGGAGAGTTGCAGAGGGGATAACGCTGCCTGAGGGCCACAACTGCAGTTGTCGGTATCGGTACCCAGGGCAAGGTGGCCCATATTCCACAAAACCTCGACCCCCTCAGTTGCTACGCCATCTGTCTCTCATATCCATGGGTGTGCTTACATCGGTACTGGAGTACAGAGTTGAAAACCTTGAATTTTGGTATTTATTTTATGAATAGTTCTGTGCAAGTAGAGCATGACGTGAAAGTCTTCTCAGCCAATATTTTTCAAAAATAGAAGCGAAATTCAGTCTCCTAAATCTGTAGCCAGGCTCTGAAATAGAGGACCTGTTTTTCTCAATGCCAAGCCCCGGCCAGCTCCTTTTAATTGGATACTCAGCAGTCTTGGAATCAACTTATTTATGAGCTGAATTACACATTTGAGAGCTTAAGTTCGGGTTTCTCTTTCCAACACCCCAGTTTTTGTTATGCCCGTATTTTTAAATTTGGTTTTCCAGTCATGCTGAATGTTTGGTTGAGAGACTGACCCCATCTGCAGCAAACGTCTGCATCTTCACCCTTGGGTTAGCAGCTCTGAGGTTGCTTCTACCCTTCCTCATGGAAGCTGGGCTGAGCAAGGGGCTGTTGTTTTGCCCCCCTGCCCAAAATAACCCGAGTCTCGCCTCCACTTACCAAAGAGACCGAGAATATTTGTATCGCCTTTAGTAGGGGCTGGAGCAAGACTTTGGTGATGATAACAGCTCTGCCAGGACTAGCTTCTCCATTCAATTTAGGGCAAGGTGGTTGGATTCAATAAAGAGGAGGTAAAACACTCATATGCCCTGGAACTACTTTGTGCCTTTGCTTGCTGCTGGCTCGTTAGCTGAGGTCTTTTAACACGGCTGCTGGCCTAAAGTAACCCAAAACTTTCATCTGGGAAAGGAGTGCTTAGTGCTTGCTTTCTGGCAGAAATAATATGTTCCAGCAGAGAAGGAGGCCCGGGAGAGTGATTCTGGGGCCAGCAGGTGCCTGCAGGGCAGGATGGGACCCGTAAGTTACCTTCAGCTCCAAAGCGGCTTTCTTTGCTCGGCGCACAAACCATCACCTCTGTTTGATGGGAGCTAAAGTTCATGGTCTGCTTTATAAGACCAATGGAAAAAATGGTTCTTATTACATAGGGTCGTATAGTTGTCCTTGCCTGTTAAAAAAATAATGGAGGTTTAGGATCAGACTCCCACCGTTGGCTGAAGTTAAACTGCTGACCGTGTGGAAAGCTCCATGCCCTGCTTTCATTCATTATTTTGTTGTGTAAATAATTCAGTTTAATATTTCCTCATGATCTCTTGCCTTTGCTGCAGTTTGCTTATCCCCACAGCCATCAATTTAATCACATATTACAGCTGGATTTGGGTTGCTGGCTGGATATTATTTTTGGGCTCCCAGATAGGAGCGTATCTCTTTATAAATTCTTTATCATATTTGTAGAGAAATATGCGATCTCGTTTGAATGTAATTAACTTAGTCACTACACAATTAGCTTATAGGATTTATTAATGCAACTATTAAAGGCAGCTAACAAGCTCTGGCAAGCCCTATGTGGATTTTAAACCACAACACAGGCAGGCATCATAATAAAAGGGAAACTTTTTAATATTCTCCTGTGGGTGGAATCCTGGCTCCCCTACACGTTTTACGCTGCCTTCAAATTAAAGTGCCTGCCAGCAGTTCAAACCCTGAGGTCTTCGCTCGGTTTTTACTTTGGCTGCTTTAGGCAAATTCCTCTTGCCTTTTGGTTTTGGAGGGAATATTTTCTGTATGTGTAAGTAAGGGTGGAATTTGAGACAAGTCTTTCCGATAGGACTTTCCCCGTGTTTAAGCTGACATGATTATGGGAATTATCTTACTCAGAAAGATTATTATTTGTGGATTTGGGTTTGGCCCTGACCGTTGCTTTAGCAGGAGTCGGTGTACCTTGAAAGGAAAATTAACACTGCGCTGAATTAACAAGAACAGACTCGGAGCATGGAAATGTTTATGATCTCAGTGTTAAGTTTGAAAGATTTGTTCCTGTTCTGTGTTACATATTCATAGCAGTTTATATATAGGATAGAATAAAAAAAAAAAAAGCAAAAAGCAAAAAGAAAACCCTAAACCCAAAGCTTCTACTTACCACATTTTTTTATTTAGGAGGAAATTAGAGAATGCTAGCCTTTTTATCTCCAAGATTTCTACTTGAGGTGAAATGGCAAAGATCAGGTTTTCAGTGCGAGTTTATTAGATTTGGCTTTATGTGGATTCCGTTCACACAAATTAAAGGAAATCTTAACCGCGCGCCTTGCCTTGCCCCTGTGGCTCTCGTGGCAGAGAAAGATATGTGATTTTTTTTTCCCCAGAACAATCAATTATGCCCTTAAACAAAATACAAAATGATGTAGTCACGGGTAAGGGACTGCGTGGTCCAACCCAGAGAACAAGCGCCTTGGTGCAGGGGGACAGCGTCCGTAGCTGCAGTGACCCCAGCCCCGTGGCCATCGTCGCCCCGGCTGGACGGGGACGTCTCCTTTCGGCAAAGCAACACGGCGCAGGGCTGCGACCCGTGACTGGAGGAGAGGAAACTTGATTGTTGTAATTAAATCACAGGATGCCTAATGCCTTTGAAAACAGCAACGCCTTGGCAAGCCGCGGCGTGTATTTCTGTGCCTCGGTTTGTCTATAAATTGAAAAGAGCGTGACTTTACATTAAGAGGTCTAAGCGATGCTCGTCTCTTGCTGTGAAATCTGTAGATGAGGAATGGTGCGTGGTGTGAATGCAAAGAGTATGGTGGATGTTTATTGCCAAACGTGGAGAGAATTGATGGATACATCTGATTATCCACCGAAAAAAGCAGGTTTCCTGCTGGCCAGGCAAAGACCGCGCTCTTTGCATGAGCCTGGCCACTCTGAGCCCTCTGCTTCATACACGTCAGGCTGCTTGTCTTGCACGGGGCTTGCTCTGCTCTTGGGCTTGAGTGAGAGGTTGTCCCTGAAGACCAAGGATATCTCAGACGGGCCCAGGTTTTCCCCTGAGAGCAGAGGATAACTGCAGGGATTACTGAGTTTATGGGGCTGTGTGCCTCCTTCTAGGGCAGGAGCTGTGATTTCCCTGATTTAGACGAGTGTTTGCTCTCTTTCAAAGCCTGTTATGCAGATCTGTCATGTGCGAACGGGTGCTCCCAGCTGCGTTGGAGGTGCTTTGCCGGATGTCACGAAATGAGATTTCTGACTTTACTCCAGGTGCAGCATCAAATTGATTTTAATTTTCTATTGAGAGATGGAAGTTATTTTCAGAATAATATTTTCCTGTTTTCTCTCTACTGGATTGTTATTTTCACAAAAAGATACAGGAGAAACGGTTACTGGAAAAATAAGTGCAGTCTTTGAATGGAAAACCAGAGGATTAATGTTTACATAAATAAACACAGAGGGTAACTAGGCCGTTAGTTAGAAATTTCAGGTTTTGAATCAACGTACATTGAAGAAATGACTGAAGTCATAAGCATTAAAAATAAATAAGTTTCATAAGCCCAGGTCGTTCTCTGTAGTTTAGAGCTTCAGGTTTGGATGCAGAGGATGAAATTCTGGCCGTGCTGAAGTTAAAGGCAGCTCTGCCATCACCTTCAGTGTGGCCAGAATTTTAGCCTGACGGGAAACTGCTAGGAGAGCACACGAAGATTTTCCATGGCAAACTCAGATTTTCCTCTCATTAAAGTATTCAGTTCAGAGCAGAGTAATAAATGGGAATTTCAGCTATTTGTACATCTGAAAAGTGGTGAGAACGGTTTCCCTTCTCCCCGTCCTGGCACCTGGAAAGTCAGTCTCAGCTATACGAGGAGCAGACGGAAAAAATACGCAGTAAATTCTTCCTTGGAAGTGTTTGTGTAAAACAACAATCGTATAGATGTGACAAAACATTTGAAGTTAACACAGTAGCCGAGAGCCTGATTCTTGATAGATAATGCAATTTAAATACTCATTATTATATTGCTGTATTTTTCTAAAGTTAGGCAAACTTTCAGGTTTGATTCAATAACAGTGCCTTGAAAAGCTGGCTGTATTGCTGCTTGCTTTTCTCCTTATACTGAATAATTCTATTTGCTCTTTGGTAGAGGCTTGTATTTTATATCAATCATTGCTCCCTGAAAAAATAATTTCCGTGGAAGTGAGTTAAACTTAATTAAAAAGACTGACTTAATTCTGACAGAAGCTGTCCATCTAGAGTTGTAATGCTGTTTAATTTACCCATTTTAACCTGCTTTAGCAGGGGGGTTGGACTAGATGATCTCTAGAGGTCCCTTCCAACCCCTACCATTGTATGATTCTATGATTCTCATGTTGCCCTTTAGTTAACTCAGAAGCTCTTCCTTGGGAAGCTCGGTCTGGTTTGAAAGGTTTTGAAGAGAGAAGTTGTACCAAGTCATGCTCATGGAAGGTGCTTTTTCACTCTCCATCATTTAGAAAGGAGATAAAAAGGCTGCACGGAGAGTATAACGGGTTTTGTCCCAATGTGGGCTGCCCACGACAAGGCAGGCGTGTTCGCTGCTGCCTCTTGAACTGTGGCCTCCTACCTTCAGTCAAGTTTATGGTGGCTGCGACCCCCAGGACTTCTGCATGGGGCTCAACGAAGGACACAGACCCAGAGAAGAGTCTCAGCGGGGCTGGGAACAACCTGTCCTTAGCCAGGCTCCTTAGGTGTGAAATTAATTGCTGGCGTAATTTGGATGGAGACAAACCCTATCAGGACATGCCCATCTGTGAGGTAAGGAGACTCTTCAACAAGTGAAAAGGTAAAAGGTGTAAAAAAAAAAAACAAAACCCAAAACCAAAACAAGCCCCCCCCCCCCCCCCCAAACCACCAAAAAAAAAA
>VZSC01005050.1:69979-89121 GCA_013398225.1 Steatornis caripensis
AAACCAGCAAACAAAAAACTGGGAGAGTTTCCAAACCTCTGGAGTGAAGGGTGTTAGCAAAGTTTTGCACTGCAGGCCTGGCTTACTTAGGTGTGCTTGGGACTGCGCTAATCTTCCTTTCGACTCAATGGTTATTGAGCAGTAAGAAAAAGTGCCCCAAAGTGTAAGTCAAGACACAAATTCACCAAATAGCATTTTGGTTGTATGTTGTGCACGGGGACAGAGTCAAAGAGCAGGGTGGCACTTGAGCTAATGGGAAACCCAATGCTTTGTTGCGGTGTATTATTCTAGCGATGTTTCCTGAAGGGCCTGACGACTATTGCAATCTTCCTTCTTCTCGTTTTGCGGGTGATTTTGAGAGGGTCTGTAATTTTGGAAAGCGGCTGCTTCATGGAAGGCAGGAGCACCTTAACGCTGTAAGCGCGGTCTCCCTGACAGCCCCTGGAAGACCCTCCAGTATGTTATCAGCCAGCGCACCTCTGCGAGCTCCTCCTGAGCCTCCCGCTCCCATCTGCTTCATTCCCCTTTCCGTTGCTGTTTGCTTTTACCTGCTCTGTGCGTTTCTGAAACGACCTGCGACGAAACCAAACCTCTAAAGAAAACAGTTGCTTCTCGGGCCGGAGAGCTGTCATCGCGTCCTGTAAACCACATTTCCACCTGGGTTATGCTGACATGCATTATTTTGTTTACTCAGTTAACGTCGAGCTGTCTTTCGCATGTATTGTCTTTGGTCTTAAGTGATCTTATCAAATTTTAAATGATCTGCATCTATTACGGTTTTGGCAGCATCTGTCTGCGCTATCTGTGGTGAGTCTATTAACCCGCTCTAAAGGCAGCTGTCTTCTCTCTTAATTTCCCGAGTCACACATCAGCACAAAATCGCAGATCTCTATGAAGTTAAAATCCAGAAAAATCCGTATTTTTTTCCACATCAAATGACGTTAGGAGAGATTTGTATTGTATTTGCACTGACGTTTACCTATAAACTTCTGCATCAATGAGCTGTGCTAGTTTGCTTTTATTTGTAATGAAACAAAAACGGCTGCAGGCACTGAGGCATTGAAAAAACTCCATTCCTGGGCTTCTTTCCTGCTGATCTTTTTTTTCAAAAGGAAATCTTCTTATGTAAACTCAAAATCCTGTCCTGCAAATAGCATATACTACACCCAAATCCAATTTAATATGCACAAGTGAGCGGTTTTGTACGTGCACGTGAAGCAGCTGAGTTGAAGTCCCTTTGGAAAAACATCATGCTCCAAGGTAGAGAAGCGTAAAGGTTAGATTTCCATGTTGTTTTCCTCAGCTACATCTTCAGGAACTGAGAATCCCATCTACTTAAACGTGTAAGCTATCACATTATTCACGCCATGTGTTCCGACGGAGGTTTTCCAGGCGCAAATGGTAATTCCAGCTGGCCCCGGTGGGCATATTGCTGACAGCCGGGCGTTGTCCGTAGAACAAAATAATTCCAATCTTAGTATTCGAAGTTATAGCTCTTTAGCCAGTACCTTATTTCAGGTATCTGTTGCTTAGAGAGCAGGCTTTCTACTATGTAGGTGGATTAGTATGGTGCAAGCTTGCGCTGACATCCAGGCGAGACAGGTACCACCTGGGAGAAAAAAGAGTTATTGACCCCGTTTTACAGTGGAAGAACTGAGGCACAGAGCGAACCGATGCCTTATCTGAAAACAGAGTGGAAGCCTACAGCAGAGCTGAAATTGGACCTTGGTCATTTAAAAGCAATACGTAACTCCTGAATGCCCATCTGTATTTTCCCGTGCCCCTCTTGGGGTGTCAGAGGTGCTTTCTGCAGTTTCACCATGGCTATTTGCAAAGTCATCCTGAAGTGCTCAGGCTGGTGCGGCGTAGCTCAACTTTTCTCTCTGGTTTTACACTGAGCGTCTCACCCGGAGCTCCCTTAACATCTGGGCTTCCAGCTGGAAGACTTTCACTTCGCTCCCCCTCTCCCACGTTTGCTGCTGAACCTGAATTATTTTCATGATGAGATGACGACAGCCATGCCCGTTTACAGCTAATTTGTTCTGACTACCAAGACAGAGACCAAAGGTTTAGGTTTCCCATGACGGAAACGCCCCTTGGTGTCTTTTGAAATGTGCAGTAATGCTCGNTGCTGCTGAACCTGAATTATTTCATGATGAGATGACGACAGCCATGCCCGTTTACAGCTAATTTGTTCTGACTACCAAGACAGAGACCAAAGGTTTAGGTTTCCCATGACGGAAACGCCCCTTGGTGTCTTTTGAAATGTGCAGTAATGCTCGGTTTCCTTCTAGCAAGCTTCTCTACTTAGAGCACAAGTACAGGATCTCTTTCCAACAAGGTATTTAGCGTGTAACTCCCCTTTGTGTGTCCTTGTATTGAAAATCTCCTCAGATAGTCACTAGATCAGGGAATATAAACACATTTTCCTTTTAGTCTTCCTCCTTTACCTGAGCTCTTGCCTTGCTCACATACTTACTGCTTTTATGGTCTTTTAAATTTAAGAGTAAGAGCAGATTCCTCGATATTCCTTATTTGTCTGATTAAAACAGGACTGCATGAATAGAGAGTCGCATTTTGTATTCTGAACATAAAGGAAATCGGATTGGTCTCGAAAATTACAACAGGAAATTGAAATTAAAATCAAATTTCAGCCTTTAATTAATCTGATCAACGGGAAACAACTGAGTTGGTGAAGGGCAGCCAGACTGCCGCGTGACATCAAGTCGCACAACTGCTGCGCTCCTACGGTTCTGCGCCTTTAGGTTGGTCAAGGGAACCCCGTCCCCGACACCGCCGGCATTGCGAGGTGAAACACCGCTGCGCTAATGCGAACGTGAGCAGCTGCTCAGTAGAGCTTGAGTTTTAAAATCTGCTTAATTCCCTTTGTCTCTCCTTCTGTACAAGTACAGCTGCCAGTGCTGTGCCGCTTGCCAGGTGGTGAGCTGCTTTGCAGGTTCTCCCCTCTGAAGGGAGCTAAAAATAGCACTGAGCCTTGCGGGATCGAACCTAGAGATTTGCTGAATTGTCGAAGCCAGCAGCACCGAGTACGTCTAAATCCTCGAAGCAGAAGTTTCCTTTGGAAGTTCACTGGCAGATGTAAGGAAAATCCGTAGTTTCTCGGAGTAACTCGTGCTGGTGGTGGTGGGGATGTTAGCGAGGTGTCGTGCACATGCGTGCGTCGATCTAGCGCGCTTTATGCAGCCTCTGCAAATGCTGAGCGGCTCCTGCGTTCCTTGCAGGTCATTCACAGTGGTGATTATTCCAGGTCAGGTGCTCCCAGAAGAACGTTATTTCCAGGTGGCAGACCAACAGGAACTTTTGTCGGCTATTCTTCTGCACCCCAGCACAGCAATGGGGTACTCCAGAGCACGGAGCTGGAGCAATCACACAGACTTTACTCTTATCGGCAGACCACGAAGGACATGGCAATGGTTTGTTACCTTCGGGGCACTCTTGGGACAAAAAGGTTTCTAATGAGAAAGCCAAAGCCACCACTGCTGATGTAGGACAGCCTAATTCTCTACATTTTGACATTTGCACGCACAGATACTGCTGTCAAAACCCAAAGCTTTTTTCCCCCAGCGTCAGGTTTGGCAACCTCACATCTCGGGGAAGAAGGGCCTTATTGACATTTCCATCAAGAAAAGGTTCTCTGCCCAGGTTTTCACACCTGCTTTTAAAATAATTGTTCTTCCTGACGTGCCGCACACAGGTTTCCCTTTGCGTGCTCGGTTGCTGACCTCATCCTTGATGTCTGGCTTTCCTCTCTGTGCGTGGGTAGAAACGCACACCCGCGCCTTGTGTACACAGTCGTCGCGTTTTACACCGTGTGCGTGGGGATGCTGGTTACTAACCCTTTACTCTTCCGCACGCTGATAACTGTTTTGGCCGAGCTACTCCCGCTGCGTTAACGTGCTCCCGACCTCCCCACCAAGGTTCATCCTTAAGGATTCAAATGGCTTTATCCAGCAGCTCCAGGAAGAAATAAGGTGGGATAAGATAGCATTTTGTTGGATTATTATTCAGCATCTTGAGCAATTTGAGCACTTTTCTCCGTGGAATTAAGTGAAGGAAAGCGGAAAGGAACTGGAGGGCTGTATTTCTGTGGGAAAACACACGGTCCGTTTTCTTTACATTATCTCCTCTGAGGTCATGAAAGGCTGACGAAGCAGGTCCCACGGGATGTGCTTGAAGCGATTATGTTCTCAGGTTATTTAGTGAGCGGGGTCTCTTTTTACTTACAGCTCTGCTATTTAGAATTAAATAAATAATTTGCTTTAATAGTTAGTCTCCAATAATTGTATGAATTATGTTTGCCGTGCATAATGAGAAAATTGCGCTGTGCAATTTTAATGTGTACGTTAGCATATTTATCGTTGGACTAGGTTTATGTTTAAAGAGATGAGTAATCATCTGAAAACATGTCAAAATGATATTTGAAAATTTTTTGGTGGCTTAACAACTAAGCCAAGACTCCAGCCCCCTTCTCTCTCGGATAAGTAGAGAAGATTTGCAGTCGTTTGAGAACGGTGCTGATGTTGTTTGACCACTGTTTATCTGCTCGGTTTAACCCTGCGTTTTTCAGCACGGGTCTGTGCGTGATGATAAAACCAGAGGGGTGGGGAACAATACGTAAGACCAGGTTTTAGTAATGATGCCCAGTGCGGAGAGAAGTGAACGCAGCAGCAGGGCACCGAGGCACTGTGAGCGGGGAAGCCGGGAGACACTGAACTGATTTCAAGGGTGCAGCCCCTTCCTCATGCCAGCCAAGCTCGTCCTGGGATTGGTACTGGGGAAAGGGAGAGAAAGAAGGAGGGTGGAGAACAATAAAAAGAAAAAAAAAGAGAGGAGGGGAAATCCATGAGGCAATGGAGGATGCTGTGCACGGCGTCAGAGCTGCGCTCGGTAAAGGCTTGGGCTGAGAAAACCAGGCTAGAAGAACTGGGAATTCGTGTCACTTTAATATAGCTGTATTCATTTCCTTGGGCTGGTGATAATTCACCATACGCGACGTATTCGGCGGTGATAGGGCAAGTACCTTTGAGAGCCACGGCTGTGATGCTGCAGCCGGCTGCAGCTGTCTGTATTACAGCTGGGGGTAAGGCACTTCCCCTGGCCTCGGCGGGCTGCCGCGGTGAGCCGCGCTCGTGCGGCTCTGCCTTCCCACCAGCCTGCGGTGCTTGCGCACAGGATCAGCTCCCACGAGTCACCTTCCCTCAGTTCCTAGCCAACGCGTTAAGGGAAGCAAAGAACGAATATCTTAGGAATTTTAATCAATTCGGGAGGAAGATAAATCCATTCCTTTCCCCCCAATCCCAGCACCAATCCCCACCAAACGAGGGGCTTACGCAGGTCTCATCCTCCAGAACTATGAAATCAGCAAACGGAGGAACATCAAGAAAGCAGCCTTTTCCACTAGGGGAAGTTTTCCCTCCATCACTGAGCACACGCTGCCAGGCGAGGAGAAATCCCTCCCGCTTGTGCAGCCAGCGGAGCATCTCCTTGAACCATTTCACATAAAAAACTTCTTAAAAAGAATAATCCGCGGTTCTCTTTATTAAGCCGATTCTTGATCTGGACCAGTCGAACCTTGGGGCGATGTGGGCTGCTTTTCCTGTAAGCCTTTGGCTCCCAGGCTTGAGGAAGAGGGGTTTAGGTCTCCTGCCCTCCTCCTCCAACAGCTGTACGGGCAGAAGTGCTGCAGCCCAGCTCACATCTCGGGTAAGTTTTATTTCCAAAAGGGATGAAAGCACTAAGGTTTAATCCCCATGGGAAAGAAATCAGACTATGCAAGTCTAATACAAACGATCCTTTAGCTTTAAAAATCTCCCATCTCTCGTGCATATAGATGCATGCAGGCCCCGCACGCGCGCTAAGAAGGGCTTTAGTAGCCTAATGGAAATGGCTGATGGTGCCTAAAAAGGTCTGAATCGGTGGGGACCGTAGCAATCCAATAGGGCATCGCAGAAATTTCTCTTAAGCTTTCACCAAACTCTATGGAGAAGCTGATCCGTTTGCTGGCGTGGGAGCTCTGCCCGATTCCCGATCCCTCCCGATTCCTATACAAGGGTATAATTTTCTGTCGAGCTCTGCATTATAGGCCAAAAGCTGCTGTTTTCTAGCCACCAAACTGCTCTTTAAAAGTCGTCACCGAGGTTAATAGTTGTATCTCTGGGGATCTAAGGTTAGGAATGTGATTTTTCTGTCAGTATAATAAAGTCTGCTCAAATTCATGGATTTAGCTCTGCGTTGAGATCAGCAGAGAATATCCCCAAGTGCGTAAGGAACAAAACAGAGATCAATATAATTTCCAACTAATGAAAGACAACTATTTTGCCTTCATATGCTTTCTGCGGCTGTCACTCCCTGCTATGCACAGTGAATTTAGATCTCGTTTCGTGTTACTAGGGGGTTTTTTGTAGCATAGCAAAACAAAGCAAAAACTTGGTTATTTAACCATGAGCACGTCTCACTCTGAGGCAGCGATCATTATGTTAAACCAGCGTGTGTAAGCAGGTGTAATCTTTTCCGTATGCTTGCTATGCTTCTATAGCTCTGGGAAGTTGAATGAAGAGAAAGGGGTTGTCGTTTTCCAGGATACACTTAGTTTCACTGTTTTCCTCCTATAAAACTACTGGATTGTGAAATGACCCTGCCAGGGATTTTTTTTGCCCATTTAAGCTCACCTGCTGCAAGCTGAGACCTGACGTGCCACAGCGCTCATCACGTCGGGCTCATTCCGGGGCCGGGCAGGGAGGAAAGGTCAGGCGGGCGTGGAGGTTTCCCCATCACCCAGGACTCCTGCGTTTGCCAAAGCCTCTGCTCACAGGTACTCGGAGTTGCGTGTTTGCCCGTGCACGAAGACAAAAAACCATATGAATTTAGTTTTCTCGTCCTTCGAACGTTAGTGATTTATCATCGCGTCTGTGAAATCTTTTAACGCGGACTATCTGGGGCTGTGCCAGCTGCCCGAGGTGGGAAGCTGTGGGGGATCTGGTGGACAGCTGCGTGGCTGGGAATTCAGAAGGGCTGGGAAAAGAGGTGTGGCAGGGACAGGGAGGTCACAGGCACTCTTGGCAAGCATAGAATGAACTATTAAGACCACAATTAATTGCCAGGACTAACAGCGGGATATTGAGGGGGCCTTGGCAAACTCTACCTGTGAGTGTGTATCGTGATCTGGCTCCAAAAACGGGCTTCCTGGTATTCGTGGGCTTCTGGAAACAGAGGCGATGGAGCAGAATTTCCTTGGGCGCGTTACGACACGGAAATGCGCCACTGTCCTACTTCACATGCCTCGGAGCTCTCCAGTAGCCTGGAACAGGAAGAAAATTATTTCCGTGTCTGCCGAAATGGTGGAGGAGCGAAAGCAAGAGTCGTGTACGCTAATGTCGTGATCTGGCTCATTGAACATTTCTATTCATGACTCCTGTGAGAGACTGAGGACACGAACTAAATATGTTCCACTGATACAAGAGGTTTCAGCCTGTGTCTGGAAAGGTGACCTTTTGGATCCAGGGGCTTGGCTATGAGGAATTGTTTGCTGGTCTGGCATTATCTGTGTTTTCAGTGCTGCAGAGATGCAGGAAGCTATGAATATAAATCTTCGCTAAAAAGAAATGAAACAAGAGTAGCAGAACAGCGAGCCTCCTAGTGAAAAACTGTCCGTCTTAGCACTAGGATGTGCATGTACAGTGTGTCCTTATTTATTAGAGCTGTCTGAAATTTAGCATTTCTGTTCTGTGGAAGACTGACATTTCAAAATTCAATGAAAAATTAGGAATCGCAAATATAATTGAAAAAAATGTTCCCACGCAACCAAAATATTTTTTTTGTCAAAGAAGTCAAAATGTTTCGTTTTGATGTTGGTGCTTTAGCAATGCATATTCTTGTTTTACCTGGAATTCCAAGTTACTGTTCCGAGACACACTTTAAATGGTGGTCTACTTGGAATCGGTCATCTAATAATAAATTTTTGCATCATTTTTAATTGGTATTCTAAGTAATTGGTCATCGATATTTTACTTGGATCAGCAATTGGTGCTTGGTTTTCATGTGTGATTGGTATCCAAAGTGTCCTTTGTAACTGATACCTAATCCCGTTAGGGTGGAAGAGGGTGACACTGATTTTGGGTTATGTTCCTGTTCAGCTGCCATGGTTAATGAGGGAAGAGAGCAGAAACAAAGTCCCAGGGTCTTCTTAAAAAAAAAAAAAATTATTTTTTTTTGTCTTTCCTACTCTGCATTTATTCTCACAGGATGATAATAGCAAAGGGATTAAGTTTCAAAACACACCTGGAAACCAGTAGTCTCTTCCAAAAAGTTGCACAGGATGCAGTTTATTCACTTTTTGCTATCTAGCTCAAGTCATTAAAACCAAATATAATTTACTCCCCCCCAATAATATCTAAATAATCCCTTGAATTCATTGCTGCTACTTTTTATTTGAGGCACAAAAATTATACTCTGTAAAATACTAGCAGCATCTTGGCACTCTGAGGACAGTGAACGTTCTTACCGAAATATTTTATTCTGTGCCTGGTTTCAAGCCTTTGTAATACAATGAAACAGGGCCTGGCTATGAAGCGAACCTTAATTCAAGCAGACACATCTCTCTCTTGAGGGGGACACGCTTTCCTGATCGGTGTGTGTGTTGTTTTAGCCTTTAATATCGGGGGTTTGCTTCAGTGGTAGACGTCCAACGTTGAGTGGAACGTGAGGGAAGTTCCCTCCCGGCAGATACTGTCTGGCGAAGACTGCCTGTGATGCACGGTCCCTGGCTTGCCTTACTCAGGAAAAAAATGCCTTTGAGGAGGAAACTTCTGAGACAGTCCGTGGGAATGGCAGGTGCTGGTGGAGCTGCAGAAGGTGCTGTGACGGTACATGCCTAAAATCTTTACCAAAGGCAACTTGCAGCACTTCTTGTTTGCTTTGATTAATGCAATGAACTTCAAAATGCAGATTTAGAAAGCATGCCTCATACAAATAGCATTTTCGTACTCATTTCTGCAACAGATATCGATGAAATCCAACTGAGTGGCTAGAGAGGACGGACACATTCCCTGCGTTGCAATTGCAGGGGCAGATTTTGGTCAGGATTCAGCTTAGTGGTGCCCTGCTGATGTCAGCGAGGGTGGGAGCTCACCGGCAGCGTCTCTCTCACTGGGAATGAGCCGAACGCCAGCAATAACTATGCTGTACTTTTGAATTCCAGGTTGAGGTTATGGGCCGCTCAGGTTGCGGGTTTTTCATATAGACTTGCCGTGAAGTTCCTGAAAGACAGTAAAAATGCGATAGTGCGTGGTTTTATCTCTAGAGCAGCGCCTCAGACTTGCGGTACCCTTTTAGAGGTGGGGTCTTGCATCTTCCTTTTTCTCATGCTGGAGTCGGTAAAGAATTGTAAACTTCCCCAACGGTGTGAAATCCAACACATAAAAATATGTTTTATGAATTTTTATGGATTTATGAAAAAACAGTCAGAGATGAAAGTGGTATTTACTCTTCTGCAAAGCAGCCTTATGTGATGGAGCCAGGAGATACTGTGACCATTAGTAGTGTCGGCATGTCCACACTGCAAACGTACAGAGTTGCTAAGCAACATCCAGAAATGCATTCATATCTTGGCACGCGGGCATCGCTCCTGCAAATTTTCTCCTGTGTACCCAAGCAGTTCAATTACAATTGACCGGTCTACCCATGCGGTGCCAGATACCGACCCGTATGCAGAAGCTGGGCCCTATCTGCTGGACTAACTGGTTCTTTAGGGGCAGGTGATGGGTGTTGCAGCCTGCGTCCCCTGAGGGGCTGTCCACGTGGCCTTATGGTGCTCCTGAGGCACAGCCATGCGCGTCCTCCCTAAAATCCTGTCGTCAACGGAAGCTGGTAAGTGGCTCATTGGGTTTTGGCGTCCTCAGCTTGAGGGTAAAACGAGGGGTACGCAAGTAGAGGAACCCCACTTACATTTCAGTGGTAGGTTCAGAAGCTCCCAACCTAATCAGTTTGTACTCTGTGATCTTTGGCTGAAAATTACCGAATAAATGTCAGTCTGTGTCACCCTCTGCAGATCTTTGCAAATGCATAAATGTTGCTGTTTAATACGTTGCTTATTCTGAACTCTTACAAGTTTCTATTTTTAAAGGTATTGAAATCAAACTAGATTAGCTAAAATTTAGACTGCCAAGACAACTAAAAGAACATTTTATTATCAGTTATTACTGTAGCACTGAGCTTTTAAGATTCAATTATTGTTTTACTTTGCTGCTGACAGCTCCTACACCCTTCATCCCTTCCGATGTAACTTCTCAGCGGTCCCTTTCGGTTTCCCTTGTCTGCCATGCATTGTTTCAAAAATACTGAGGAGAAGAGCTTGCTTTCAACAGATAGACAATGGGTGGAAGGAAACCCTTGGGAATCTATCAACTTCAGATCAGGGAAATGTAAATGAATTATTAGCATTTTGAGTACACACTTGGAAGGATAGACATTGGCACATTAACAATTTGTTATTTAATGCAGGCAAAGAATTCAGGTTGAAAAGGATTTCTGTGAAAATCCTAAGCTTGATTTACTAAATTTTCTACCTAGCTCTTGGTCAAATCTTGCATACCAGCTATGACACCAAAACTCCTGGTAAAGCTAATAACACGTCTGTGTCTGCATCAAGCACAGGATCGTGCCTTTAGCACAGTAGCCCCCGACGTGAATGTTACTGTTGACTTGCCGGGGGCTCCTGACCTTCCCTGGAGCTCTGCTCTGTGAAGGATAAATAGCTGAGTAGATTTAAACCAACTGAAAGAGAGGAAATTCATAATACGGTTTGTTCCACGTTCTGCCTAGTTTGTTTGGCAATAATCAGAGTTACGAAAAGTTTTATACCAGCTATTCTGGTAACCCTACTTTTTACGTAAATAAGGAACAGAGAGATCAAGGTCCAGAGGGTGTTCAAATCTGATTGACCTCACCCCTTAACCGTGCCAGGATTCACGCCGGCATGCAGCGAGTACAAGAGAGGAAAGCACAGCTGATGATAACCATCACAGAAAATTCTCCAGGAGCTCGTGGTAGCCAATTCATCATACCAGGAGAATTTCACCCCGGCACTGAGTGTCACTACAAGCCCTATTCATCATTTATGTCTCAAAACGCTGTATTTGGAGGAGGTAAGTAAGTGGTGCGTAGGCATTTTGCTGGCTTGCCGCTCAGGATGAATTTTGACCTACACGCTCAGACTTACTCTAAGTATGAAGAGTAGAAAGCGAGTGTATCTAGCACAGAGAAAGAAGCTCTCCTCCTTGTGATAAGAGTTTCAGAGGTGGCAGGTCGAAACGATGAACGGTGCATACTGCAAACCACCGAAGATTAATTAAAAAGAGAGGGTTAATATTCTGCACTATTTCATAATGACATTCTCCTTGAAATATGTACAGCATCTGCATGCTGAAGTTCAGCCAGGCACAAGACATTAATAAATACTCTGCTTTGGAAAATACAACTTCTTGATAAATATTGCATTAAAGAAGATGATGCTGGTGTCTGCTCAGTGTCTGTTGGGTAGCCTGGCAAGACAATATTGAAGTTATGTGCTGCACTCTCTGCATGTGTTGTGTCAATTAGGGCTCAATCCATCACCCGCTGAAGTCACTGCTTCGTTATTACTGTGGCTGGAGTACCCTTTGCTTTATAGCACCTCCTTCGGTGTGGTTCCCATCCAGAAAGGAGCCCAGAAGAGCCTTCTAGAGAAGAACGCTTCTTCGTCGATTCTGCAAGCATTATTTCCATCAATATCGAACTAATTAAAACCTCAGTGGTCAATATTCTAGCCTATGTATTAGTTTTTCTTATCTATTTAAACATTTGTTCTTGCTCTCTCTCTTCCATTTGCCCATGAGGTCTTAATTAAAGATTAACAAATCAGCTGGAATCGAGTAAGAGCAACTGAGTCAAAGTGAAAATATGAGCTCGTAGAAACCCCAACGCAACCTTGGAAAAATTATTGGGTTGTGGGTTTCTTTACCACTTACAAAACGTCGTCTTCATCTCATCTTCGTGGCGCCCTGTAGAGAGAGAAGCAGAAGCTCATGGGTGCTGGGGGAGAGGCTGCTCCTCTGTGTTTCTCCCGATGCAAATAATGGCATCGAGAGTGCTGTGGCTACCACTACTGATACCAGGAAAACATTTCACTGTTTACTTCAGTGAAGTGAGTCTTTGAACGTAGGAAGTGATTTGTTTTGATTTAACAAGGTTGTCTGAAATGTAACAAATTCAAGTGTATCCACAGTGCCTGTCAGTAACGCGCGGCACGGGAAAAAGAACCAAAACCACCGAGTCGAGTGTGGGAAGACAGCAAAGACGGGGAGATTGTCAGAGGAGAGCTGCGGGTGTGGGTTGCAGATTATGAGAAGTGTGTCATTCCAGGGGACTGCTAAATTATTGTTAGTGTTAATTAGCGACTATGAAACACGAGCATTTGTTTTCACTGAGGCTTCTTAGCCTGACTCAGCAACACTTTCAAAGGTTTTTGAAAACTAGAATAAACCTCCTTGTTTCTCTTGGACAACGTCAAGGCAAAGCCCAGTGCTTCAAAACTGCCTACCAATAAAAGCTATTTGGGATTGGAACCTAATTCTGAATTTTGCCAGTAGTCTCGATGGTGTCCCCCACCGCACGGATACGGGGAGTTCAAGCTGTAGCGAGCACGAAGAAGAGTCTCCCTGGGCTGGAAGCTGTTCTTTCTGAGCCACACGAGATCTCGGTGGTTTCCCAAACCCCGACCTAGACCTTGAACTGATGGAGATCTCTGCCCTGCAGATCAGCCGCTGCCTTTGTAAAGGGGTGTTACAGCCATGGCCAGCTGGAGCCGTGGCGGGTGGGAGATGGGCCAACCCTACATCTCAATTTCACCTCCCCCCAGCGTGAAGAGCTGACCCATGCAAATGCTCTTATTTTATTTATCCTTTTATTTGAAGAATCAGATCACTTGGCAGTTGATAACGTTTCTCTCTTCAGCTGCACAGACACAGTGCCAAAAGCGAAGCTTCTTCTGCTCCTTTTTTTAACCTGTGTTTTTTTACTTCTTTGGCTGGAAGCAATGAACAGATAAATGTGTTGACAAGCAGTAGCTCAGCAGAGAACAAAAGTGGGAAAGAACAGCTTGAAAGAGGTAATCTTCTCCTGTGTGAGAAGCAAATGCACACGGGAGTGAGAGATGAGCAGGTAATAAAGGTACTTTTGCCTTTAACGCATCCAGCTCCTGGTATGCAAGCAGAAATGAAACGAGAGAGAAGCTATTTCTTACCCAGACAGAACAAACGTGTAGCAGCATGGGCCACATACATGCAGTGCTGCTGGGTCTGGCGTGGACTGACTTCTTTCTCGGTATCAAGCCCATTTAGGTTATCAACAAGAAGAGACAGATGGAAGTCTTGGGGTATTTTTTTTTCCTTTTTAGTATGTATACGCAACTGTGAAAAATTTGCAATAAAGCTTGCAGCAGTAAAGCAGAGAGGAGTTGCAGGTGCTGGACAGAGTGACTCGATGAGGAGACGATGAGAGGGATCAACCCACCAAGTAGGATTTCCCACCAGCACTATTTTCAGTGTTTTCCTCATAATTGGTAGGTTTTGTCCTCTGAGACGGACCTGTGGGATACGCACATTGCATTCATCCACCACCATCGTCTATAACCTCCCTGCTATCTGCTCCTTCTCTTTCACCCTCCTTCCCTCTCCTCTTCTCCTTCACCCTCAGGAAAAAAGAGGTAGAATTTGTGTTACACACAGATTTACGCTCCAGTCTGTGCCGAGGTTGTGTCCTGCTTAGATTAAAATGTGTTTCCGGTTACGGTTGTGGCTGCAAGTAGAAAGGAATACTAGTAGCCAAGGAACCCAAAAATCTCTGGGAGAAATACCAGCTGGAACAGCAACACTAAAATAAGAATTCATTTTAGATGTCCCTGCCCGCTGTGGGTGGTGCCAATACACAAGCCAAATGTATTTGGAAGTGGCAAGATCTACGTGTAGCCCTATGTGCCTCTGAGTGGTCTCTAAATCTAAATGCTTTTCGAATCCGTACCTGTCTTGCTGTGGTCAGACATGCTTCTCTTATTCTGAGTAGACAAGTGGTAGGATTTTTTTTTGTTCTGTTGAATCACGTTTATGAAAGTTCGTGCTTGCTTTCTAGCTGGCGGGGCCATGGTTAATAGTGCTTGTTTGGACTCTGAACAGGAGAACGTTCAGCTTGAACCCTTCTCAAACTGGAAATGAACTTGCAAAAAAGAAAGCTGAGCTGACCAGCGTTTCGCAGATCCAGAGATTCCTGAGACGGTCTGTTCCCTGCACTAACTGACCTTGGCACCCACTGTACCTCCATGCCAATTAAAGGTTCTGCAGCCATCTGGGCTGGCAGGTAAGAAAACCATTCTCACACATTACTTTTTTCTCCTCTATTTCCTTTGGTTTCTAAGGAGATTAAATTTCCTGCTCTAATATTTCCAGTTTCCATTGGAAATGTCTCCCTCAAACAACCTATAAACATAAATAACAATGCACAGAGACTGGAAATAAATATATATAAAACCCTAATATGTACATGCACAAAATGTAACAAAAGAGATTTTTAAAAAAACCCATAAAACATAATGTAATCTCGCTATTGATTTAGAATTATGCCACCCCTTCTCCAAAGCCCACCGGGCAAAGTTTACATTTACAAATCTAATATATGTCCATGCAAATGAGTAATTGCTTATAGACTTACCTGGCTTGTGCCTGCAGCTTCCTTTCCATAGCACAAATGTAGCAGATGAGTGTAATGGGTGCTCTCCGGCTGGCACGGAGCTGTTGCGAAAAACAAGTAGACCAAGATTTTGCCGTTAATAAGACTCCATCCGCAGTTGCTTAAGGCTATCATCCAGAGTAAATTTGGATAAACAGGTCGTGCTGTTGCGGGTAAATATAATATCTCCAAAAAGTTTCGGTTGTCTTTCTGAAAAGCTGAAGAGTCGCCTGAAGGTGGCCCGGGGAGAAGAAAGCGGTGTCTCAGCCGGTAGCAGGGCTCTGCGGGCACCTGGAGAAAGGGGCACCAGCAGCAGCTCTGAAGAGGTCAGCAACACCTGTACAAGACCAGAGCTGCAGCAATTGAGATTCCAAGGGGACCGAAGATACGAACCAGTCCTGTGGGTGCAGGTCTCAACCCCAGCAGAGGTGGACGTCTGTGTCGTTTCCGTCTCTGCTTTGTTCAGGTCTCGGTTATCTCTTGACGGTTTCTGCTACATGGGAGAGCCCGGTCTACAGCCTGTGTGTACGTGAGACCTGCAAAATGGATGAGTAACGCCCCATGATTTTGAGGGGAATTCGGACATCTAAAAGTTTTCCTAAGGTTGAGGTATCTCTTACCTTTGCACCGCGTGGAAGTGGGACCTAGGCGGTCAGACTGGGTAAGGGCAGTCATTCAGCTTGTCCCACTATGATTTTCTCCCAATCAACCTGTTTTGGAAAAAAGCCGGGGGAGTATCTTGTTCAGAAGGCCCTTGCAAGGCTTATGTGCTCTTTAAGCCCTCCAAATAGGGCGTAAGTAGAACTTAAATAGTTCACGGACGTTGGCCCAAGGGAGGAATGTCACACCAGTAGCATTCAAATCTCCCCATCTTCTTGGCTGGGCCTTTAGCTTTCATTCTGCTTAATAGCATTGGTGAAAAGCCAAAGAAATGATCCAAAAATCTGAGTAAAGAATCAGCAAAAACTCCCAGTAATGGATATAAGACTTCTTTTCCCCTCCTTAGACCTTGCGTGTAAAAGAAACATCAGCAGTTTGCCTGTGCTGAGGACCAGAATTGGGCAGCGTGACCGGAGAGGTAGATCAGTTATCCCTTCCGCACTGTTACAATACTGATACGGGTTGTCACAGTGAGAATTATTTATTTAAGGAGATTGAAATGGAGGGGGGGAAAAAAAAGTGTATCGCAAACTGCATTTTTTTTTTTTTATGTTTAGTAGGATGGGGGACTTAAGCCCTTAGTAATTTTCAGTGGCTTAAATCTTTTCCCTACTACACAGCAAAGCAAAGCTCTTGGCAATGTGTAAAATTTGACAGCTGCTCTTGAGCACGTATACGTTGACAGCAGATCTGTCTGTTACAGGTAGCTTCGCCGTTAGGAACCGATACGAATCTCAAACTGATAGGGAGAGGTTAAGCCAGCAAGTTTTCTAGAAGGGATTTAACAAAGATCTTGAATGAAATCTGGGGATAATAAAAAATTATTTATAAGCTTAACCAGGATCCTGTGAAAAGGTGATAAGTATTGTGCGGTTCCTGCTAGATTGAGGGGTGTTTTTGTGCTGGCTTAGAAAGAGATAGTATTCGTCTTTATTTGTGCTACAGCTTCGATGGAATGAGCTTAAAAGGGACAATGTATATGAGCTGTGCTCAGTCTCCAGTAGCAATGACGGTTTGATTTTATCACTGCCAGATGCAATATGCAGTTTTGTGTTCAGTAACCCTCCAGAAATCAAGATGCATTTTAAATGCAGGTGTAAAGGATTTTTATTTATTTTTTTCTTATAAGAAGCATCAAAGAGCATGGCAAATGCTGTGCCTCTTGCAGAACTTGATCATTACTTGGTGGCGCGGCTGCCGGTGGGATTTGTGTTTCTCTGTATAAGTGACTTTGGGAGATGCAGAAACGTGGCTTCCAGTCCGTGGGCTATGGTAGCTAAAACCTGACTTAGCGGAGCACGTATCCTTGGATTACTGTTGTACGGCCTCTTGGTTACATCAGAGCAGTTGGCATACAGATAATAGTCACTGTCCTGAGTTTGAATGGGGTTATTGAATCGGTGCAAGCTACTGTAAATCGAAGTGAGCGCGGCTTTTCAGGGATCCTACGAGGGAAGGGAATAGCTAGGCTGAATCTTCGGGTGGTAAGAACACGTGCACATACCATTTGGGAGGAAATAAATATGTTCCCATCCAATTCCCTTAAAACGAAAATCTTCCTCTTGCCAGCTTTGAAATAGGTAAAGGGACCGTGTACTCTTGAGACAGAGACGTTAGTAATTGCCAAGAGAACTGCTCTGAGATAAAACATGTGGTTGTTTTTGAAACCTAATGTTGGAAATGAAGCAATTTGGATTCCGTCCTTGACTCTGGCCCAAACATTCAATTATAGAAAAGTTATTTGAAACCCAGTAAAATTTCCTTTCTTTCAGTTTCGTGATATATAAAATGGGAATGAGTGCACAGGTTCTTTGACGCTATGTTAAATATTAACTGACAACATTATCATAGCTATTGATATTTGTGAAGCATGTGGAAATCTTTGAATATGTGGCTGTATTCTTGCTGGGTAATGTTGATGTTGTAAAGCGTAAGTAAACGAAGAAACAAATAAAGGGAAATAACAACTTTGCAAGATGTTGCCGATATTTGCTTCCCATGGACGTTTTAGGTGATACAGCTCAGAGTTTGGATTTCTGGGAGTAAATATAGCCTGGCTCTGCAGTGCCTGATTTGTGTGCGTGTTTTGGGGAAACAAACAAGATTTTGAATATTCTCTGATAAAAATGGAAACTGCAGTGTCACAAATATTTCCAGCAAGGCAACCGCCGTATGTCAGTGCATATATACACAAGTTTGCAAAAGGAAATAATGATCGGCTCCCTGTTGTTTTAATTAATTACGACATGGCAGGTGGTGTAATATTTTACATATTGCAGTAACATGAGAAAATTATGTTTCACAACTTTTGCTACCAGGAAAGTACGTTATATGCTTGAGCGAGTGAGAGGTTTTCCTTAGGGGAGGCCGGATACCGGGTAGATAGTCCATGCTGGAGTGTCTGTTGAGCTGTCATTATATGCCTTTAGAATACGGTTTAGACAGAGAAACTTATTTGGTGTCAAGGTCGATAAAATCCTGTTTAAGTTGGGTATGGTTAAATACTACTGAAATGGGTAGGAAGAACTTGAATTGAAGGAGCCCGTAGAGATCACTTGCTGCCAGTGTTGGAGAGGCACGCTTTCCAGACGTTTCAGTTAAACAGAGTAAAAAAATTTGTCTTTGTGAGCGTGATTGATCTTGGTGAATCTTCCTTCAGAATAATTGCAATCTTTTCCCTCCGACCTTTTTGGCTTTTTCATTCACTCACATCTCAGGGCAACGCTGATGGTGAATCCGTGGTGTTTGCCTTTTCCCCCTCTCCCTTCCGGGTGGTTACGTACAACGAGCATCAGATCGCAGTCCCCATAGCTGACTCCATGCCCTGCTTGCTCTGCCCTCCTTTACCTCACTTCTAGATTTTACTCTTTTGGGGGAGTCTCATTTGCAAAAATATCCTTTTCTTATGCAACATTATATGCAGGCCTGCTATTAAACTCTCACTGCATTTATATTTTTGACAGTGTGCACCAAATTGCTCATAATTCCATTATGCTCTCTATATCACCGAGTTGGGAGAGTAATTCCGGCATATGCTAATGCCTCTTGGTTTACACGTATAAAATGCTATTCTGGTAACAAAGTAGTGAGTATGTTTTACAATGAGATATATATCATTATGAATGGAACACTGGTTTTACAAAATATTTTAAGAGGAAGGTAAATTAGATCATGAAAAGTGCATAAGGGCTATAAATTATGCAGTAGCCTAAAGAATTATTATAAAGAGATTTGGTTGTGGCCTGATCCCATGAAACCTTTAACTGTGGCCATTAAAATAAACCATATCAACTGCTCACAGCCACAGAAAATTTATTACATCCCGTGGAATGGTCACCTGAAACTTCAGAATTGCATACTGCATGAAAATAATGGTCACCCCTAACTCTTGATGCAAATATTTTTAATGAGTGATATTAAACGGGAAATGGTGGTAGTTGGAACTGGAGTTTTTATCGTTCTCTCTCTTGACATTCAAAACATTTTTCCCTTAAGAGGTGCCTAGAATTTTTGGATAGGAAGAGCTTTAATGTCTGATTTGGCTTGTGAAAGATGCTCGGGGGTGACACACTGAAGCGCATGAGATGGAGCAGTGCATTTGAAACCATTGCCCTCATTGAAGTTCTTCCTTGGGTATTGTGAAAAAACCTTCAATTTTCCTCCTGTCTGAATGAGGCATCTCTTAATCTTTCTGCCCCCCCCCTCCC
>VZSC01005050.1:93255-108241 GCA_013398225.1 Steatornis caripensis
TCCCAGCTCAGAGGGAGATACACGGTCACAGCCTGCTGTGGTCCCGGAGAGCTCAAAGGGTCTCGCGTTAGAACCATTATTTATAGAAGTGCAAGATTATTGGCTTTGGTCAGTGTTACCATTTCGTGGCCACAATTCTTATCAGATAATCAGTCTTGGCACCTCTCAGATGTGTGGGCTGCGACCCATGCAGGAGAAGATTTAGGTACGTTTCCTGGGTAACAGGAGTTCCGGAGATGGTCAGGGAGCGCCTGATCACTTCAACTCACTGTGATTGCATCAGGAGTTCCAGGTGCAGTCAGGGAGTGCCTCATTGTCCCAACTCGCTGTGCTCAGCCCGGGACAGAGAGGTACCGTATTACTTCTTATCTTGGCTCACTGTACCAACAGGCAGGGTCGGAGAGTGCCCAATAATCCCAGCTCTGTGTTCTCATATGGTGCTGAATGATCTGGCATTGCAATGCGGCTTGTTAGTAGGGGGAAGCAGGGTCTACACCACAACAATATCTGTATAATTTAACATTAATTGTGTATGTATGAACCCTTACTACATTTGTAAGACTACCTTAGCTAATTAGAGCTGTAGATTGGGTCCAGATACTCTCTGCTCCTTTTCTGTCAGAACCGCCCTTTTGCTCACGTCTCCCTCCGAACGGCAATGTGGAAGGTTGAAACAGCTCCAGCCCCCAGCTTCTTGCTGCCCTAAACGGTGCGTCATAACCATCAGATTCTTGGCGGCCTGCCCTGCCTTCATCAGTCTCTGCCTTGCCGTGTCCTCTGAACGCCTTGACGCTCGTTTCTTTGAAGCCCTGGCCATCTATGACCTGATTGTGCATTCACGGGGTTTTAACTTTTTTTTTTTTTCTTCCTCCAGGTGGTGAATCTCTTTGTTTAGAAGCTCAGGGGACAGACGTGTGACTATAGGGTTAACTGGTAACCAAGTTAACTCTAGCTCAGTACATGTCCAACCAGTGAGCCCACGTAGCTCCTGAGACCCTGCCCTAACCCCAAATCTAACCCTACTCCAGAAATTCCTGTAGATATCAGAACAGGCCATGAAATCCCCAATTTCCCTAATGCAACCAGTGCACAGACACCGGCCGGCCCCTGACCTAACTTTAGCAGCTGGCTAAATAGTCCAGGATGAAGGAGACCACAACACATCTTTATAAACTTATCTGTCCAGTGATTCCAGGGAAATCACGGTTGCTTTTTCAAGCACTGGTGATGGAGGAGAACGTGAGGAAGCCTGGAGTTGGGGACTATGACATGAGCCACTCCTGACACTTGTCAAATCTAATTTTCTCCAACTGGTCATCCAGTATCCATGGAGTAGGTCACATATCTGGAGGGAAAATGAATTATCTGGTTTCTGAGCTCTGCAGGAGGCAGCAGCTCAACCATGGTATCAAGATGCTTTTCAGCCACCGTCAAAAATAAGGTAGGAAAAGGCCTGAGGTAAAATACCAGAGCAGAGAGATAGTATGGCACATCTGGAGGAGAAGACAGGCTTGTATCCTGAAAGGCGCAACTCAGCCTCCCTTGATCTCCTTTAGCAAGGGAGAGGGAGCAGCTTGAATGCAAGGGGAGGACGGGCAAAAGGTCACCTACATCTACGCGAGTATGGCAGCTCTTGACTTACCATCACCAGGGCCTTAGGCAGATTTTTACAGCCCAGGGAGCAAAAAACCAGTACTGTGATGGAAGAACGAGTGGAGCCATTTGCAGCTTGGTGAGGGGACAGTGTCTCTGCTGGTGTTTTCGGTGTGTCTGTTGGGCTTTCGCTGATGCGACCGTGTCACTGAGTGAATACATCGCACGCTTTTTATGACAACACCTATGAGGGTATAAGAGACCCAGCCAGCATGGATCTTTCTGACCCAGGCACCCTAGAGAAGAGGCAGCTCCAGACTGTCAGATGGCCTTGGGGAGCTTGTTAAATGGACTGAAGGTTTTGGGTCCTTCTTTTCCACGCATGAACTGGACTTGAGCAAAACTTGCAGTGAATTTGAGATCTTCAGTAAACTTCTCAGCTTCAAGCCTCATGTTGGTATCCGCCTCCTTCTGAGCAATCAAAATGGTCAGGTAAAGAAAATAAGGCTACCATGTGAGATAGGGATTGCTTTCCTTGCGCACCTTGCAGCTCTCAGACTGTAACATTGCAGCCAATGTCAAGTAGGAGCTCTTACCAGGAGCTTGTTAGGAAGGATTTGGGGCAGGGCTCTGTCCCTTCGTTTCTAGAACACTCTCTGTCTCTTAGACCTTTCCGTGTTTATAGTTGTTTCTAAATCTTAAAGACTACTCTGAAAAGAAAATCGTTGAGGAAAGGGGTAATTGAAATTTCCCAGAGGGAATGCCTTAAGGTGGCAATGACTCAATGGTTGGCCAACACTGCTACGAGGCTTCCCATCCCGTTGTCAAAGCTGGTTAACTAAAAGGCGTTCTCCCATCGTGGACTGTCAGGCTGAATTTGTCAAGTAGCATGAGGGTGAATCAATGAACTGATTAGCAATTGTTGAGTAGGGTATTTTTGGAATTAGCACCGTTATGATTTCCGTGGCTTTGTTTGTGTTTTTAAATGTAAAGGACTATGACCAGGCCAAGTATAAATAGGCAAAGCTCTTGTAATTTCTGTGGCTGGATTTGTGCCAGGGGAGGTTTTGGCCCACTGTGCAGCAGAGGAGACATTGGAGTAGAAGGCTTTGAAATAAAGTAAATAAATTACCCTTCCTTCCTGTATTCCCTTCCCTTTTCTGTTCTAATAGTATTGATGAAGTGACCAAAGTGGTATCTGGGCATATCTGAAAAATCAATGAAAAGTAAATCTTAAAAAAAAAAAAAAATCAATTGTCGTGCAGTGTGAATATAAATGTGACCTGGTTTTTCTGTACTGTGTATACGCTACATAAAATACCTGGCTGTCAAGAGATGCATTTTGCTTTACTTCTTTCAACGGGATTTTTGTAGGTGCTAATTTCTTCAGAGGGGAAGAGGCTGTTAATTTTAGGGTTTTGAGCAAAGGTCCCAAGACCAAGCTCCCTACATCAGAGCTCTTCTGAACTTTTGAGTCCTCTGAGGACTTCCAAGAGCTTCCTAATTGCTTTCAGTTAGGTAACGATTTAACCAGCTTTATTTAGATTTCCTTCCTGTCTGTTTTTCCTGAACTTTGTTCTCCTTTTCAGCTGCACCTCTCAGACCACTGTACAGTATTTTATACTTTATGAGATCAGTTTGTTTTGGCTTAATCTTCCAGTTTCTATGTCTTTATTATCAATGGGCAGGTTCACCCCTTCTCCATGCAATCTCCCTCTGATTGCTGCCCAGGCTTGTCTCTGCTCGCGGCTGCCAGCATCGCCCATCTTCTGCCGTCCTGCACCACAACTGCTGTTTCCACACTTTCTGGCTGTGCCTCAGAGCTCAGGTCACAAGGATTTACACAAACTACGAAGGGGACGTTTCATATAAAGTAGAACAAAATTAAAAAGATATGAGATCTGCTGTGACTATCGCTGCCAATGGAATTGCACTGGGGAGGTCTCAGAGCCCACGTGGAAATATGTATTTTCCATATTTGTTATTGATGATACAGATGTGCACAGAAGCACACTTGTAAATCCCTGCTTAGAGAGCACTGCTCAAAAAGTACGTTCTTCACATGAGGGTCTTTCACGAGCACTTATCGCTTTGACCAAACCTTCATGTTTGATCGGGAACCAGAGGGTGCGTAGCAGGTCCTGGCCAATGATGGCTGGAAGGGTGCATTTTTAAATGTATAGGGAATGTGGTCTCTGCTTGTCCAAAACGGGTCTTGTGCATGCAAAGAGGAGCTGTCTCAGCCTGAGGACTCCATTATAGAGGGTATATACTGGATTTTAAAGAACGGCAAGGAATTTCACAAGAAATTCTGACGCTGGCCTTGTGCAAGGGTGGGGTACGCACCGGTCGTCATTTTTCCTTTGCCCACTCTTCCTGACAGGCAAAGCCAAGCACAGAAGCAACTTGTCCAGATTTAGCCAGTGCCAGGAGCCGAAGTCAGGTCTTCTGAGCACAAAGGCGGTATTCAGTTCAACAGTTTCCCTTTCTATAGGGATGTGACAGCATAATTTAGCTGTACTGTAATTTACTGTGCCCTGCTACGTGTTCTACATCGCAGTGAGGGTGACCAAGTTGGTAATTTTAGTGTAGGTGATCAACATGCCGCTCATTTTTCCATTATCAGGGAAGTCTGTAATTCATCTCCCTCACTTGTGTCTCATACTGGAGCATTAATTTCCATGACTGTGAATTATCAGCATCCAATCCTGAAAAGTATGCTTGGAGATAATAGCCTAAAGTTTCCCAGGTGAATAATTACTTCATCTGTCCAACTTGTAGCATCTTTGAGGGCCTTTTTTTCCCCCCCTATAGAGGAAAGTGTTCAGCATTTTCTGAAGCCCGTGACCTTCTACAGGGACTAAAACCTATTTCGTTTGTACTCTTATTTGTCTAAGGTCAGTTATGATGTGTCCTCAGTTTAGTTCTCCCACTCAGCCTCCAAGATGTTAATAAATGCATGGCAGAAAAATGAACAGTGCTTGTGCTGCTAGCCACTTTTTCCAGGTTGCGGCCTGCAATATGTATTTTGAAGTTAGATTTTGCAAAACTACCCAAATTCCTCTGGAGCATAAGCATAAGTTCTTGGGATATGAGCTTCTTCATTTGTGTTTGTTTAAAAATCCTGTCCTTATTGCCTGGCAATCTCTTCTTACAACAGTCGGAACAAAACCATCAGTTTGATATTTTGAAGGCATAAAGGCAATTAACTTCTCATTTTGCACTCAAAAGGAATCAGGTGCTGTTAACGAAGTCCCCTTTCTATCTTTGAAACTCTCCCCTAGCATGGAAACATGTTATTTGGTGCAAACATTTGTCCCAATTCTACTATATATATAGTGCAATAAATACCTGAGGCCATCCGTACATGAATTCAACCTCTCCAGGGCTTTTGACACAGCAGCATCCTCTAAATATGCGGTGGTCTTAATATCCTTGTCACAAATATGATTTATCCTGAGTGCAGAGCCCCAGATGATGCCTGCCGGACATCTGGGAACACGCGTGTTAAAGTCCAATGAACCTTGTTCTTGATCAGATGCTGGTTACCCCAGCTACGCTTGGTCTGCCTTATACAAAAGCTCCATTTTTTTAAGAGAAACAATGTTTGGGCATTTGGTGCAGGCCAGGCTAATTTCTAGCAAGCAGATGTTGTCAAGGGATTGCTTTATCTTCTCAGCTTGTGGGAGTTTCAAAAGAAGAAGTTTTGAGTTTTAAGGATCCTATAAAAGTGCTCTGTGAGGTGTTAATGAAGGGCACATTGAAATGCTGAACACATGGAGAGCGCGTGTTATTCCGATACGCTTTGCACGTGGCTACTGTGATTTCGGAGACTTCACTCGTTATGTATGCAAGCCTTACGTATGAGCCGTTCAACTGGCCAGTAGCGTGCGCAACTGCCGGGTACCTGTTGTTTTGTATGCACATCTCCATGCCCGCATTTAAAAATTGGGCAGAGTTTTAGTATGTCAACAAACACGATGAGCTGTACTGAGCCGTTCACAAGGTTTTCCTCCTGTTGGTACAGATAGCAGCAAGCACAGTATTTCTCCGGAAGGACAATTTTCATGGTCTATCATCTGTGGAATTGAGACGATTTTAAATGCTCCATCGTGAAGTACAGGAAAGCGCAGGCGCTGATGCTGTGGGACTGTCGGGGCTCGCGCAGGGCGTAGTGGATGTCTTCAGTGTTTCGCTTATCTTCCCGGGTACATCTGTTCAAAATTCATTTCTTCTAACTGTGCGTCTTTGTTCCGTGACTTGTCAGGTTTACTAATGTTGATCACTTGCTGCCATTAATGTCAAGACAACACCCGTTGCCATAACCGGACAGACTTGTCGCTATAATTGGTCAAAACATCTCAGAAAAGTAGGCATTTTTCTGAAAATGGCTGTTACTTGTTCTAGGGGTAAAATATTATTCAGGTTTGTTTTAAGAAAGTGGAACCAAGAAAAGCACTTACCTTGATCTTGCAGAGATTTTGACTAAGGGACACGACTAGATTTAAGAAAAGTGGCTGACTACAAACATTCACTCACATGTCTTTTATTAGAAAATAACAAGAATTTCACTTTTCTTGTTTTTAAAATGCCTCAGCTTTTTATTTGCCTGCCTGTAAATGCAATGTAAAATTCACTGTTTGTGAGAGGTTAAGTATTTCCTGGATATTTTAAAATCCGCAAAAATGCATTTGCTGTATCATAGCCTAGTGTTTTTATTGCAACTTATAACGGCATAGGTGTTTTATTGATTACAGAGCAGCTCTGACTCCAGAGAGTGTCGTGGTTTGCCAGGAGGGTGCCGCTGGATCTTAAGTACAGCTAAAGGTGCGCTGACAATCCTTTTCTGCCGAGGACATGACCACAAGGAGCTGGACAGAGCCCATAAACTTCTCTTAATGGTCATCAAGTAGTCATCACTTGTAATGGCTTTTTGTTACTGACCCATAGGCTAAAATTTCCAAAATCAAGTCAGCCTCTTGACCCCATGCCCTGGCGAGCTGCTTGTGTATAGCCCCTGTAATCCTCAAGGGTCGTTGTTTTAGAGGTGTGAAGTCAGTGCAAATCTGGCACATAAATGCTTGTAAAGGTCTGCCCTAGCATCGGTTTCGAAAACACTCGAGAGCTGGAGTGAATTATACTGATTCATTGACAAGCAACACAGCGCTCTCCTATCCCCACCCACATAATAAAGAGAGCCATTAATTTTCATACGCCAATTTGTGAACTGTGGTCTCCTGGGAGCTGCTACACGCTCATTTTGTGGGAGCAGAAAGCTATGGGGCGGGTAAGGTGGAGACCAAGTGCCAGGAGTTGGCTCAGCCCTTGCAGTAAAACCAGCCACCGTACCTGAACCCACTCCAGAACACTGTGCCGGGGAAATGCTTAGCCGATGTAGGCACCATGGACTGGAAAATAAGGTGGGAGCTCTCCTATTGCACCCCGAAGCAGTCCATTCCTTGGCTGATTTAGCTCTTGATTTTTATTTTTTTTTTTGTTATATCCTGGCAGTTTGCTGCTTTTGCAAATAGCCACACCATCATTATTGCAATTAATGGATACAAGCATCCCTAAAGTAGTACACTTTTTAGTCAATATTTGGAGACGTCTACTTAGAATTACAGCAGAGTCACAAAAATGTATTAAAAAAATACACTTTTAATCAAGAGCTAAGCCAGCAACGCATGATTATAATGGAACGACTAACTGTTGTAATTGGGTATTGTATCACATTGTGTGGCTTTAATTCAAGAAAACAAGCAGCAATTCAATAACACAGATGCTGGTATTGCTTCTGAAACACACCTGGAGGATAAGTAAATATCTTAAAAGAATTCTGGATTGTTTCTCATAAAATACCTACAACAAAAGAAGGAGCAGAAATGGCTGAGTCTTAAAAGGGCCTGGTTCTTGGTCAGGGAAGGCATCCCGCACCCCACACCCTCCGGGGAGAGCTGCGGTGTGATGCGGAAAGGGCAGGCTAAGGCAAAATGCCTGTCCGTGACAATCGCCCAGCAGAGCTCACGTAGCCGCACGTATCATATTCTTCTATATCCAGCCTTTGGAAAAAAGCTTTTTTAAAAATTGCTTTGGAAAAGTAAACCGTTGCGAGCAGCAGCGCGCCGTTACTTTCCTAGCAAGGCTGAATGCTTGTGTTGGTATTCAGTATGGGCGTTGGTATTTAAGCCACTTCAAATTCAAATTTTATATCGTGGATTGCCTTTGCACCCCATTCATCACGTCTGTGAAAGAACAGATGGATAGTATGGAATTGAAGGCAGCTTTTTTTTTTTTTGAGATCAAAGTTGAGGCCTGTGGTGCAGCCGTTATGGCCCAGCAAAAGCACAACCTCTGCTGGCGCATTCCCTTCTTCTCATGTGGCAGGACCCGTAATATTTGCATCGCGTGGTGAAGGGATGAGGTAAAAATCTAGCACAAGCTCGAAGGGCTGCTACGTGCGTAAGAACACAGCAAGAGAGAAAGGGAAAGGGGTTGGGGTTGGGTTCTTTTAAGGGAGTTTATTTCACTGAGGGGTACCAGCAGGTGAGAGTGGAGACCAAAGTCGGAAACGGTACAGCTTAGCCAGCAGATTAGCACAAAGTTCTCTAACAAATGTGCCTCAGCCCTGCTTGTGACATGCACTCACATCACTGTCACTGCCTGTTTCTGCTGCACTGCATCACTCCCCTTACTGCATGTCCATCACCGCCTGCACGCCTAACAGCGGTGTGCTCTCTCCTCTGCCGCTTCCTCCGCGCGGCTGGAATGAGGATGATAGGCTGTGAAGCTAAAAGTGATGCATTGGATGAACAAAGCTCGATATAAATAAATTAGCCTCCGTGTTGCTTAAATTAATGATGCTGTTGATGATGACAAGCCAAGGTAAACTGGGAAGGCTCACTTTTCGTGAACAGGAGCTCACATCATGCTTTTTAGGTCTTTGAACTGGAAAATTAGTATGAGGTTTTACAACCTCCTGTTGTGCTTGGAAAGGGAGGGCTATGATACGCTTCTCAGAAATACGTATTTTTAAAACTGTGCTTTAAAAATATTGATTTCTTCAGAAGAACTTTTTATTTCATATTAATGATTTTTGCCATACAATTTATTTAAGGGCATAAATAATATTAACAAAGTTATATGATATTTTATAATGTCAAATTTAGGCCAGTACTCAAAAGCATTTTCGAGCAGTGTGAAAACTGTTATCGCTATACGAGCTATTCACTTGCACATATAAATCTACCTTCCAGGTTGTTTTTTGGTACCCTGTCGGGCTACTGCAGCATTTAATTTCTTTCTCAGTCTCAATGTACCTTAATTTTAATTGGGAATCGTAAATTAGCACGGTAATTTGAGATATTTTCAGGCAGAGATTTACAAATAGCAGGAGGTGATCAGCATTGTTTGTTACTCACCACTGGGAAAGAGGCCTGGGAAGATGATGGTATGAGGAAAACCGAAGAAAAGCAAATTATATGTTGCATCTAAATTAGAAATGTGAAAGCTAGGAAAACAGCTTATGAAGGCATTGGCTTTTTTCAAGGAAGGGGAATGCAGCGCAGATGCGCAAAGCGGAGAGGAAAATAACAAGCACAAGCCTGTCCTCGTCCTCCTCTGACTACCAGCGCTTTCTCTAATGCATGGGCTTCCTGCATGATTTAATTTCTTCCACCAGTGATTATTTCAGCGACTACCATGCTGAAATCTAAAGGCATTCTGCTGTCTTAAGTGAGAAAAAACTGTGAGTCTTGGTCCCAATTGTTTCTGATGTGTGCTTCGCTCTGGATTTCTAGCATTATTAATCTTTTTTACCCTGCAAACTTATCCACGGTTTATGGGTATGGTATGAAAAAGAAAGGCCCAGCAGCCTATGGTTGATGACACCTAGTTGGTTATTCCACTGTCTACCTAACTGGTTCATATCTTCACCTGCTCACATTATTCTTGGTTTTATTTCTTCTGCTGCTAGTCTAGAAGGGGAATTAAACTTCTCATTATTCTCCATTGACTTTTGAATAACAGTTCTGTTGGGCTTGTTTGTCATTCTTGCAGCTGTACACATCCTGTACTGTTCTCGTGGAAACTCGTTTCCGCCTCTTTTCAGTCCTCCCCTATATCACCCAATGTTTGGTGTCCGCTTGCTTCTTGTACGCAGAAAATGAGAAGTCTGCCTTACTGTCGGCGAAGTCGTGGCTTGTTGACTTCCTTCTTCCAGTAATTTTCTAACGAACAAATGCACGGGCGCTGGAAAAGCTTGACTCCAGTTGCTATTGTGAGTCTCTTACACCAGTCAGGATCTCCATAAAGGTTTGCTATTCTTCTCGCTATCTCCTGAGATAATCTACATTCAGCCTTTATCTTCTGGAAGCGTTTTTGTCAAGACTATCAAAGGCTTTTTCAAAGTCAATAACATCAATGATGATGGGTGCACAATTCTCTTCCAAAACTACCTTGTTTTTCTTTTAGCTGCTTGCGCGTCTCTGATTTCATCTGTGATAAAATTATCCTCTTACGAAGTTTTGTCTGATGCTGACAGTAAGACTATGCCGCACCGATGGGTGCAATCTGTCAGATCACAGTAATTTGGCGGTTTCGCAATTAAAGCCTTTTCCCAGTTGCTCGTTACTTTCTTGCCTCTGCAGGTTCACTTGCGCTTGTTTAACAGCTGCACGGTTGTTTTCTTACACTCCGCCTTTAAGCACTATTTTTCCAGCCCCAAATGATTCCTGCTGCACCCTCTGCCTTCGTGGAGCCGCCGTTGCGGATGTTAGGGCTGAGGGTATTTCTGTACCGTTGCCCACACCCGTAGCCCTTGGTTTTGGTCTGTGAAGACACTTGAAAATAGCCTCTCATTTTGCTAGTTCTTTATTCACGGTGCTGGCATGTACCACAGCAAGTTCCTCACTGGTAGTTTTCCCCCCCATTCTTAACATTTTTTTAGTTTCTTTTTTTTTTTTACCATCTTCTTTCTAGTCTTTTTTTTTTTTTTTTAACTCGGTTTACTTTCTTTGTCTTTTCACTTGTAGCTCACAGAGATGTCTTTGAGCTCCGTGTTGCTGTGGAGGAGAGGCAGTGGGCTGCCTTCTCAGCCCGATGTCGGAGGACACCGGTCCCAACAAGCATGCCCACTACTGCGACATCTTCCCAGGAAAAACTGACTTTATTGTGCCAAACTCAACCAGAACAGGCAATAATTCGGGGGGCGGGGCAGCGAAAATAAGGAAATGTGCTGCTTTTTGCATCGGTTCTTATTTGATTAGACCATCAAAGGAAGATACACATACAGGGGAAAGGTTTCCTGAGTCTAGGGAGAAATATTCTCAGGGCAGTGTTTTTGTCCTACATCAAAGAGCACAGGGAAATGTTTCCGCCCTTTGGTCGCTAGGTGTTTTGCTTTATTAACATTCACGTCACCTCTGGAATCCACGCGAGGATGAGTTTTCCTCCTGTTCTGTGGGTAAGCTTTCTCCATCCCAAATCATGTCCATGCTGCCCAGGAGGCTGCTAAGCGCTTTGGCTTTCTGCTTCTCCCTCTGCTCGTGAGCGGCGAGCGGCAGGCGTGGAGGCTCTCCTCTGGGTGGCTGTGCTGCAGCTCTGTTTCTTTTCCCATTAATCTGAGATCCAGTCAAGTCGATATAGTCTTTCCCTCCAGGGTCAATGGTATAGATTCTTTTTGTGTGACTTTATACTGATGTAAATAAACACTTGTAAGCAGGACCCACATTTTATCTACTGGCTGACTGTGAAACGGAGGCCAGGATCTTATCTCATTTTGTGAATTCAGCACATACCTGATGTTTCAAAGGTCAAAAGCCACTCATAAAGATCAAGTTGGAATTTCCTTCCTATTTTAAGCTTGTACTAATAGTTCCTTGATTGCTGTTCTGGGTACCTGTGAATGCAAATGGGCAGTTAGACATTTTGATGCTTATTAGCATAGGCTGGTCTACTAATTTCATGCAAATTGTTAAACCTGTGTGGGAAGATTAGACAAATAGTAGCAGATGCATTTTTATATGCTGTGGTACGCGCCTGATTTTTTAAAAAACAAGTATCCCTGGTGTGAGAACTGCAATATTTGAAATTCCTTTTTTGTCCTTTTTCGTCCTTTTTTGAATATTTGGGAATTAAAGTTTTGGTACATCGCTCAGTAACTATGTCAGGGATGACCCAGGATCACTGTTAGGCCAGAAACACAGGCTGGTTTGAATGCAGAAACTGGAGGGGATCCGACTCCAAAATATTCACAGAATATGTTTATTTTGGGATGAAAAGTGAGAAAAGAAGGAATGCGTCTGAATACTGCTCGGCATGTAGAGAGCATCATTTCAGAAACTGTAGTGATGGGGATGACACAGAAATCTGCGTAGAAGAGTTTGAATAAGAGAAGGGGGTGATGGCAGGACCGTGCAGGGTATCCTGGTCCCGTGTAATTCGTTGTGCTTTTGGGCAATCTTTTGCCCTTGTCAGTTACTATTTTGTTCAGTTTTAAAACAAGCTCTTTTTCCTTTCAAATTTTGTTCTTGTACTAGTAAGGTGACTTAGCTCCCAAGAAATTCCAAAGTGAATGGTAAACTTACACAAGTTTCAAAGCTATAGATACAGACACACAGGCACAAAATCACATAAACCTCACTTTTCCTACTGCTAAAGAACATCCTCAGAACGAATTTCAGTGGCTTCATAAAAATGCTCGTAGAAATAGTTCAAAGCAAGCAAAACCATAATTTTTCTTCTGAAAGACATGAAACACGCTGGTATCTAGGCAGATATCTAGGCAGATACCTCTTATGTTTAAAATCAGCCAACCAACCAAAAAATACGGAAGATGAGCCCTTGGAATATTTGAAGCCCTGGCTTGAGACGGTTGATCTGCAAGCAGGGAGGGGACCTGTTTGCTTGCCCTTTGACGCAAGAGCTTTCTGTTGAAAGTGATGAGGGCTTAAATGTGACTGAGGATGAGGTTTTGTCCAAAGTAGGTCAAGGGAAGAAAATCTTTATTGTCTGCCTACAGCCTGTCTCATCCCTGGAATAGGAGAAACCAATGAGAAACACCAGCTTGCGGCCCAACAAGTACAATTATTGTGTACTGTGTCTTCATTTGGATGCCACGGTCAGTTAATAACCAGATCTCCGCCATACTTCTTTATTGCTTAGGCTGAAGGAGAAAGTAATTAAACTTAATAGGTATTGCCCTTGCTTTAAGGCCACTATACATTTAAAGTTGCCAGCATAAGTAATTAATACCAATAGAAGTCATGAGTCCTAAACAAAGACATTTGTATGCCAAGTAATCTACAACATGTACTTTTTGGAATAAATTATTTATATTATCATACGTCCTTATGAACATAAACTTCCTGCTTCATGAGTTTCATTCTCTCTGTCTCAAATTCATAGTGAATTTTCTTTTTTTGTGTCTCTGAATACCACTTCTCCCCCAGGATTTCTTAAGGAAAGCTATAAACTCACCATAAATTTGATTTTCTTAAAAAATGTTACCAACTTTTAATTTGAATGGGGGCAAGAATTTAAGAATATTTATTTCTGTGTTGCAAACTCTAATAATGCTGGGCAAGCATTGGGCATAGCTAATTGACCATATGGCTCTTTGATATTCACAGAGGGGGGAGACATGTATTATCATTAGAAATATGATGATGTCAACATCTTAATGCAGCATCAATATCAGCTCAGCAGAGGCGTGAATACAGCTACCTTGAACTCCTCAAGAAAGCTAGAAGTAGCATGTTCAGATGTAGCTATATGATCTTTGAATCATGATAGACAAGGTTTTGCTTAGAATTAGTGTCATGTTTTCCCATCATAAATCATTTTCTACTTACCTGCCAGTCAAGCTTGGCTTAGTTGGCTGCTGCATGGGAACAAATCAATTTCTGCATAGAAGTAAGACAGAAATTGCTTCTAATTGTTTTCTGGGGGAGCCATTAGATCATCCACGTGAAACCTAAGCCTGTACAACCTTGGTGTATTTCCGTGAATAACCCATTTCAATACTTTAGTGACCCAATTATTTTAGTTCTTGAAAAAATGAACAAGTAACTTCAACCCTTGCCAACTTCCCAAGGACAAAAAGCCAAGTACCTTCATGTATTCTCTCTACTGTCAGAATGATGTCAAGATACCAATCTGCCGGGTGCAGAACTCCCTCCTCAGCTTGGGCTGAGCAGAAGAGAAACAGCACTAAGTCAAGTCTTGCAGCGAGAGGAGGGGAAAACTCTTCTCTGCAGCTCTGAAATGCGGCTTAAAAACTCGAAGTGGCGAAAAGTGAAACATCTGCCTTGGGATACAAACTTTAATCAGTGCTAGGAAGCTGTGTATTTTCTTTTGAGGTTGAGTTTGTCCAACTTTCAACACTAAATTGTCATTATACCTTTTCCTTAATGTCAAATGTTCCCTAATGCCAACCATCCGTGCGTGTGAGTGTGTTTGCTACTACTGTGTCTTGCCCTTAGGCCAACTCAATGAGCTCAGCTCAATGAGCTTTACACATAAATAAGGTGTGTTTCATTTTTCAGCCACTTGGTACATTCTGGGTCCTTCTTGTAGTCTCTTCTGAATACTTCCATGTCCTTCTTGAAGCGTGAGCCCAGCGACCAAACACAACGTTTAACAGCAGTTTTGCTAATGTTGCTGTAGGAGACGACGTTACCAGTATGTGATGCTTCTCATCTGCCGAGGTTTTTGGGGAACTGGGTAAAGACAGTGGAGAAAACTTAGTGACAAACGCCCTTAATGTTATTTTAGGTAAGATGTTCTTTCTGTACAGATATTGACAAAAAGGCCATTAAAAATTACTAGGCATCAAGAAGGTTACTGAAGGAAAGCAAAGATCTATTGATTTCTTGCTTTACAAATATGCTATTTATCTTATTTAGCAGTTGCAGTTTTGCTGCAGTATCTCTTGTACGGGCAATTACCAAACCAGTGGAATTAATTACATGGCCAGGAAAATCCTATGGAGATTTCTGTGAGGAGAGGGAAAGAAGGGAGGGAGCAGTCCTTCGGCTGCTGAGGAGTATCTCTTCCTTTTGGCTGTGCGGAAGCGATTCATCGGCACTGGGCTGGTGCTGGGCTCTGTTGTCTCTGTTTGATGTTTGAGTGCCCGATTAAGACCTATTACTGTGAAAGCCCCTGCTCAGGCATGCAACAGGACTGTCCTCTTTTACACACGCACTTGCAGGCAGGTATGTGTACATAGATCATAGAATCATAGAATGGTAGGGCTTGGAAGGGACCTCTAGAGATCATCTAGTCCAACCCCCCTGCTAAAGCAGGTTAGCCTAGAGCAGGTTGCGCAGGAATGCGTCCAGGCGGGTTTTGAATATCTCCAGAGAAGGAGACTCCACAACCTCCCTGGGCAGCCTGT
>VZSC01005050.1:108438-168181 GCA_013398225.1 Steatornis caripensis
GGCCTCACCAGGGCAGAGTAGAGGGGGAGGATCACCTCCCTCGACCTGCTGGCCACGCTCTTCTTAATGCACCCCAGGATGCCATTGGCCATACGCGTGCCCTCACTCTTTACAAAAAGAAAGAACAAGACTTTCAAGAAATACCCTGCCCAGCTGTTCTGCTTTTCATTTGGTAATGTCGTGGTGGAGTCTGTTCTCGTTTTTCTCTTCCATTTGTTTCCTCTCATAGCTTAACCCTGGAGCTCAGTTTAGGATCGTCTTTGCAGCATGTTTTGTATTCTTTCTTTCTCTCACTTTGAAGAGGTTGAGGATCTCCTATACCACTAGTTTCATCTTCTGAACACTGAAACAGGCATGACGAAGATTGAATATGACTTTTTGTTTCTCCTTTTTGTTTGTATTGAGCAAGCAGAAGGAATCAAAACAGCATCTCTGATGTCACAATTCAGTGAAATTTGCAAAGGAAACTCCCAGAGGCTGCTCTAAGCACTGTCGTATGGAAAGCTCCCCAGATCTGTTTCCAGAGATTATGGAGCAACGGAGATGGAAAGGAACTTGAGCTACTGGCTGCCAGGCTGCTGGAATATACATCAGCCTAAAACCAATGGAAAGTCTTGGACATGGTCTTGATTTGTTCCGGAGGCAAGAGGTCTCAAATGGAAGCAAATGAGACACGAAGCTCATTCTGCTGGCAGGGATCATCCACTGGCTCTGCTCCATGGCTGCCCCTGCACTCTCTGATCCCATCTCCAGCTCTCTGGTAATCTGCCTCGCCATTGCTCTCCTACAGTTTGTTTTCTTCTTAGGTGACCAATGTCTGTCAAGTTCCTTCACAATGTAGTCTAATCCTTTCATTTTTGAGGACATGTCTCTTCATTAAGTTGCTAATTGGCTTTAATAATTCAGACCTTTGTTCTGCCTCTGCTCCTGATGTCTGACAGGTTGTTTCATTGCCTCTTCTCCGCTTTCATCCTCTTCTGGGGTCTTCTTCTCTCTGCCCTACCTCCTCCACTGTTCCTCATAGCCTGAAAAATTTGACCCTGCTTTTAATATCTCTGCTGGCATTTCACTTAATGATCCTATTACACATTCTTGAAGCCCTTTTCACTCAAGATTCTCAGGGCTCTATCAATTAATTTCCAAACACCTCCGTTTTGTCATACAGACTTTACACATGGGCAAACTGGGGCATGGAAAAGTCAGACAGTGCTCGGCATCACAGACAGAAGCAGCACAGCTTAAAAAGTGGCGTGATCTTCGGTGCTGCTGAGCACCTCCGGCTCCTCTAGGCTCCATTTGTAGCTCTGAGTGGTAAAAATCAAACCGGAGTAGATTTAATACCCATGTACTCGCCCATTTCCTATGTGTGGATGTGAATGAAGCATCTCTGTTGGTCTGCGTTTACCAAATGCATGGCTGAAGTCAGCATACTATTAAACTGAGTACTTCAAAGATGAGCTAAAGAGTGCAGGATAGTATTTAAGCTCTTTAGATAAAGATCAGTGTCCCAAGCATCCAGTGACATGACCATTTAAACATCAGGAAAGCCACTCTTGTCATATTATTTTGGTCTCTTGTGCTTTATCTTGTTCAAAGTAACTTGAACACATTTATCACGACTGAGCTGAAATTTGCCACTTCGGTATCAAATCCTTTAATGGCTTTTTCACGTGGCCAGCACCGCAGGGGTCTTGTTTTGATGTTCAGCAAGAAGGACACACAAATGTAAATGCCTTACTCCTGACTTTTACTTATTCTTTTAAATTGAATTCATGAATTTTCATGTCAATACAAATTAGATAAATAGCTGGAAGAACTTGTTAGCCTGTTTCTGGTGTTTCGTTTTTTTTAGTTTACTAGACTTGATTATGCATTTGTTGACAAAGGGACAGGAAAGAAAAAAAATCCATCACAATTATGCACATTTTGCTGCAAGGCTTGAAAGGGCAATTTGGAAATCAGATGATAAAGTAGTTAGGCAGATATATTAAAAAATGGCAAGGAAACAAAATTCCTGCTTTTAAACTGTCAGGCAAGTGCTTATGCACTTGCTCTATGTATGTCATTAAATTAAACAGTAAAAGAATCTTCATCTCCTAAAACGTCCAGCTAATATCCAGAGATGACCATGAGGGATTTTCCTTCCATCTGTGCTGGAACAACATGATGGAATACGGTGGGTTGGTAACTGCAAGAAGCTTGAGCAGAGGTTAGAGCTCTTCCCTCTCTCTCTCCCTGCTTGAAGGCAATGACAAAGCTCGCGGTGGTTAATTGTAGCAGGTCAGGGGCACCAAGACGACCCACGCAGAGGTGGTGGCATAGAGCAAGAGCTGAGCAGGGAAGTGGCACAGAGTTTGTGATCTCGGATGCTGCGGGGAAGCAAGAAACAGACACAGCTCCTTCTTCTCAGTTAAAAGCAGAAAAATGTGGCCAGCCAGCTTTATTCTCGCTCTTTCAGATAACTACTTATTTGCAAATAGTCAGCACTTGCCTATTAAAAAGTAATATGCGGCAAATCTTGTCCCAGTGTGGCACTCAGATAATGAGCTCATTCACCAGAGGTTTCATGTTGTGGTCAGGGAAAACGCTCCTCAATTAGGACTTTTCTGCGGGTGGAGAAGGAAGTTCATGAAAATTAATTCGCCTCTCTGATCGTTACCCTTTCTGACCATTTATCGTGCATGACGCTCTCCTACTGACAGCAGATTTTTCTCCTGAGCTTTCTCTAGCTCCTTCTGTGGAACTTCTCCCCTTGTTTCAAAGCTTGTTTTCAAGGTCTAACGAGGAGGGTGGCAGTATCTGAGCCAAACCCTACGCTTGGCATCGCTCAATGGAAAAGACATGTGCCCATTCATGTGTATTTGATACATCACTTCTAAAAATAAAGGGACTTTTTTTTTCTCTAAGAACAATGCGTTTTCCAGTTTAAGTCAGAAATAAATCAGATGACACTGCTATTTTGAGCTGTCTTCGTGCACTTTTGACTGCAGCAATACCTACGAAAAAGGAGGGCAAAAGCTGATTGTCAGCTTGTTGTGTTTTTTTTCAGTGGTAGCTTAGGATGTTGGGAGTAGCCTGAAAGGAATGGTGGGTGTTGCCAGTATAAGATAAAGTTGAAGGACACAGCAGAGCCTTGGAAAAGAAATATAAAAGGTCCCTCTTGCTCATTTTTCAGGAACGGAGCAGTGGCCTCCCCTACGAGATCGGATTTTCTTCCCCGGGCTGCTTTGAGCCTTTGTCTCCCAGAGCTTAAGAAAATGGCAGGGGGCACCTCTGCTGCATTTCCAGGCAGCACCAGGCAGATGGCTTCATGTCTGCAGGTTGTAGTGCTGCCCCACCACAGGTCGCTGCTGAGCTACAGGATACGCAATAATTAAAAGAATTTATCTCCTCTTCCCAGGATCCTGCCTGCCACGGCAGAAAAACATTCCTAATAAAATGACCTAATGAAACGAGAAAGGGAAAGCTTTATGTGCTCAGTGTTACTCCACAGAGGCAGACAGTGCCATTTTTCTGGGTGAAAGTGAGCTTCGTTCATCTACACATCAGAAGCTCAGGCTGAAAGTCTGGATTAAAATGAATTCATAAAGCCACCCGAATTAGGGGCCAGATCCAGCCTTTCCAGCATGTAGGACACTGTGTCACTGGGGTTTTTCCTCTCTCTGCTTGTACGTGCACCCTTGTATTGTTCTTGTAATTGTTGGGAGAGGCTTTTTCTCTTGCTATTTTCCCTCAATTCGTAGAGATCTTGTAATCTATCTCAGACCACATAAAGGCACTCTTTCATGCTTGCCATCCCCATAGTGATGGCTTCTGTTATGCAGGAGCTACTTTCTATCTGCTGCCGTATTCTACCCTTTGTGGAAGCATTGAAATTGTTCATTTGTCTGTCGCACACCGCTATTGGGAAACGCGATGGAAGGGCTTCGTTTCCGAGACACGGCCCCCGCTTTCTTAATAAGAGAGCAATAGCCGCAAGGTCTTCCATGCATTAAAAGAAAGGGAAGAGAGAACGGGAGCAGCATCCTTTTCCTCCGTGCCCTATCTGTTAGCGTATCTACCGGTCATGAATTCCCTTCACCTGCGTAAAGGCAAAGGGCTGAGCTGTGCCTTTGTGTGCACAAACAATGAATGTAGATATTTCTGGTAAATGTAGCTTCTTTTTTCTTCTTCTTCTTTCTTTTAAGCCATTTGGCATATTTTGTCTGAAATCTTAGTTAAGCCTCTGTTCTTGGTTATTTCACTGAAGTTTTGTATAGACCAAAGGAACAAAAAAATTAGTTTATAGGGGCTGGGCGGAGCGGCAGAGTTGAGAGAGTGCGATCCTGGAATGACTGGTGTGCAGTTTAGAAGGTTACTAGAGAGGGCTGTAAATTATGTCATGTGTGCTTCATCAATTATACAGATAAAACTGTGAAGGAGAGTGGTTTGTCAGAAAAGATAAGAAAAGAGGGACTGAACCTAGATATATATTCTGTGCTGATGATCTGGCCTTTTTTAGAATTGAGAGGAGTCACTTGTAGAAGCCATTTAATAAATTTAATGACTATCAGAAGGGACAGGATAAAAAGGAGCTAGGATAAAATGTTAAGTATGCTTGCAATTGCAAAATCAGTGCCACTTTTCTCGAAGTTTGCTAATGACTGTAGGTGTCGTTTGGAAATAAAGCAGAGGTTGAAGAGGACAGGGTTACCCTCCTCTGACCGAAAGGGGAAGGGGTCCTGTTTTGGGGCTGGATTCGGACAGGGGCCGGGGCATTACCCGAAGGGCTCCCGGGCTCATCACAACATGTTTTCTCAGGGGACCGGACTGCAGATGTGACAAGGTCAAGCACTCCCCCCTCGGGTTGTATTTGCTTCCAGATGCGAAACAGCACGAGAAAAATGTGGGCATTTTTATCATTGCTTCTCTGTTCCAAATGGGAGGAGGAAGGAAGAAGGGAAGAATGATTTGCACATCCAAGAAAATACACATAAACCTTCTCGGGTATCGAAATAAGCTTGGGCTGGATTTACGGGCATTTCTCCTCTTCCCTTACCCAGGCGTTCATTTCACCTTGTGCCCCTTCGCAGTGGGAAGGTGTGGGGCAGAGCCCCCGCTCCTCAAAGGCAGCTGCAAAGAAAGTGGAACACAAGTGCCCCCTCCTAGCTGTTGTCCTGTCCTTCTAGAGCAGAAGACAAAATGACTTCCTACACGTCAATGACAACAAGTCCTCTGAGCGGTATTAGAGAAGGGGACAGTGACGGGGGCAGTTTTTCTTCACTGAGTTACTCTATGGCTTTCGGTGAGGGGAAAGTCCTTTGGGAAAAGAATAAAGGGGACGTCATCCAAAAAAAAGGGGGATTGGGAGGAGGAGAAGGGGAAGACTGAAATGTGCAGTTGTCTTTTTGGTTTTAATAGGCTACCCATCCAGTCATTTAATGGTCTCCTTTCTGCGGGTAATAAACTGTGATACACAAAGCCCATGGATGGGATTGATGGGGTGTTTCATCAAGGCCCTAAGTCGGTCCTTAGCATTCAAATAAAACAACCTCCTTCCAAAACCAGCCTTAATAACAGGTGTTATCTACGCACACCAGTCTGCGGCTTTATTTGCCAAAAGATGTCAATATTTGAATACATAGAATTTTCCAAAGGGTGCAAAAGTAGAGGTTGCCACTGTACCGTGCCCACTGCCTCCTCTGCTCTGTCCTGGCTGGAGGACGCTGTCATCATTTTTGAATTATGTCATCGTCACCTCTTTATGATTATTCGTAGACCCCATGAAGCTGAATACTTTACTACTCCTGGTGGGTCACTGCATTTTGGACCACATGTCAGTGCACTGTGGCACCTCTCAAGCATCTGGGGTGACTGGACCGCGGAGACGTCTCCCAGCAGAGATGCCGGGATGCTCGTTGAGGCCGTACAACACGCAAAGCCTTGCCAGCTCACAAGTCTCACAGAAGAATTCAGTGGGCAGTTTTTCATTAACAGCAAATGTGTTTGAGAAAATTCACCTCTGCTATAAATCTGCATGACTCCGCTGAAATTATATCAGGTCCATCCTCGGTCAATTTGCGTTATTATTTGATTTTGCAAGTTGTATCAAGACAGTATTTTTAAAAAATTAAACCAGATCATTTTGCTTTTCTGTACCTTATTCCTGACAGAAGGCTTTCACACAGCAAAGTTTACCTTTCATTTGTTCCTGTGTAATAACCCATTAGGTCTGCTGAGAAATACCATGCTTCTTAAGCAATGTCAACACCTACTTCCATTTACTCTTTCCCTTCAGAAAACACAGCGTGAATCCCAGATGCTGCAGCATGCTGATGTCCTTGACCCATTGGAGTGCTAAGAGAAAGTAATTAAAGGAAACAAATTGATGAGGATTTAAGGCTGGTAAAACGCCCAGCTTTTTGTTTTCTATTTCCCTGTTGCAGTGCTGAAGTTCAGTAGGCAAAGTGAGGTTGAAGGGTTTCTAACCGGGCCACAGACTCGGTGTTGGTACTTCCTGAAGACCAGAGGTCTGGATAATTTCAGGAACGCTTAGTTTTATTTTTCAAATTTACTTTTTATAGCTTGCCTCAAACAGACCTCTGAGATTTCCTCTGTTGCTAAATAATTTTCTCTGTTGGGTGAGGAGATAGGCAAGGTTAAATGGGAAGATCTCATCTAACATTTTTATCCAGGATGTTTACCAACAGAATCTACCAGCAATTTGTTTTCATCTCTAACTCCTATCTTCAGATAAAAATCTACTGTATTTTTTGTGGAATGTATCAAAGTCATGAGATGCATTTCAGATACTTGAATAATTCAAGTACTGACGTACACTACAGCTCATATTTCCCTGATACAGTAACACAGACATTAGCTGTTAGTTTTAGATGATTTATACTCACATGTTAATAAAATAATGATTCTGAAAGACTCTTCCAGTCTCCTTTAGTTAAATCTTGAGTACTCTACCGAGTTTTCACAGTACCATCTGCAAATAAATCCAATGCAAACACATGCTTTTGGGGTTTCTTTAAAAATATACGCTTGCTTGAAGGGTTTCTTAACGAGTAAGATGGATGACTGGTGCAAGATAACTTCCAAAAGCTGCAAAACACATAATTTGAGCTAGCATTAATGTGTCTGGGAGGTATTTTGAAGTTTATCTTCCTTTATTTTATTTTTGGCTGAACAAATAAATCGAGCAGGGGCTCGACATCAACCAGCTCTTCTGAACTTTGAAATTGCTGTGTACATATTTACTGGATGAGATCTGGGGAGTCTTACTGGACCCGGAAAATACATTAAATCCACCAAGGTCCTTCCCATCACAAGGGTTACTCAAAACATCTAGAGAAGTTTTAAGTGTTCTTTTTCTGGTTTTTTTACAGGCTTAATTTGATCTTTGCTTTTCTGACTTCTTTCTGACTAATAACTGGGACCTTTTGGCTGCTGTTGCTCTGGTTTTGTGGGCACTCAGCTGAACGGGTTGAGCGGAGGGGCTTGGCACAGCTGCTGCTGGGGAGGTCATCAGGGGTATGAGCAGTGGGGAGAGACGAGCCTCCTTCATAAAAGGGGAGTTGCAAAGGCAGGAGGGTACAAACGTTCTCAGGGGCTTTTGCTAGAACTAAACTCCTCTGTAGAAGTTGTTAAGTAAAAAAGAAAAAGGTTAGCTGTGACTTTGTCATAGGCTGGAGCAGTTTGTTAGAGAACTACAGTGTGCTATGCTGGGACGCTTGGGAAGTGGAGCAGGGGGAATGATTTCTGGAGGCGGAGGAGTTAAGGTGAGTCCTGCGTGGTTTTATATAGTGAGAAGCTGTGTGAATCAAACGAGCCCTGAGAGCTGCCAATCACCAGGTAACTGTGAGCAAAAAACCAAGGTGTGTAGTCAGAGATGCAGAAAGCCGAGGGCTGGGGTTGCAGCTGGAAAGCAGCCCGCTTCGCTTGTGGGTTATAGGTGGAGCAGATGACGCTGTGCTAATTCATCTCTGCCTTGCCGTGGCGGTGGCAGGAGCGATGTGCTGAGGCCTCCTTCACGTCTCTATCTTGCCTGTCCTTGTCCGGTGAAGGATTTTACCAGGCACACACAGCTCCTGGCAAAGTCCTGATAGCACGGAGTAGGGAGCCAGCTTAACCCTGCTCCTGCTGCGTACGTGGCCTGAGTTTTCTTGTCTTGTTCTGTAACGTGCTGTTTGGTTGGGGTGAGGTAGGTCGAGGCTTTGGAGATGGCTCGTGGACAGTTGACTCGATGCAGAACGGCTCCCTCTCGCATGTTAGAGGCTTCTTATTGCAACCCCCTAATTCTGCAGAAACGTAGCACTTCGGACCCTGACCTCCTAGCAAGAGGGTCTTGGCGATGGACGAGAACTGCTATAATAACTGCTTTGCCAGGAGAGGTAACGGAATAAGGATGGAGGCTCCCAGTTGTCAGTATTTTGGATAGGGAATAAATATCGGAAACCTGTCTATTATAAAAATGCTTTATTGCCATTGTTAAGACTCGCTACAGCTGTGGAGGAGCTAACTATTATAGCTAAATGATAGGCTTTCAAATTGACGTAATACGAATCAAGGGGGTTTTTAAAGTTTTGGAGCATAAAGTAAAGCGGTTTGTATGGAGGCACTTGAATAAGCGACATTTGTGTACCTTCCTTAGGTTAGCTTCTGGTGTCGGTGTTTGAGGACGCTGGCCTGGCAGCTTGCTCCAAAGTCAACCTGTAAATCAGCGAGGCAATTCAGAGCAGATCCCGGGGGTCTTCTCCCCTTGGCCCGAGCAATGTCATCTCCACCCCGTTAGGGACTTGTTCTAAATTAAGTGTTAGACATTTTATATTTATAATGTATAATTTATGTTTTTAATATGATTTAAAAGCTGAAACGTTACTTCCACCGGAGTCTGGGATTGCAAAGTCCCTTGAGCACTTAAGCAGTTAACTTTGAACAAAATGTATGTCCTGAAGAAGAACCGAATTGCGTCAATTTAATTCCCAGGTCGCTGGATTTCTCCTGGTTCAAGCAAAGTAGCACAGAGTGTGTTTTTTCGAATTTTCTCCAGTTCATTTGTTCATTAGTTTATTTTGGATTTGAGCCCGCAAAAATCCCCGTAGAACGTTAACTTGGGTCAGGCAGCTCTTTATATTAAATTTTGTTCTTTTCAGGGCAGGTAAAATGAAGCTGTTAATCGCATACCTTAAGACACATCAGTAAATGTAGTATTTAATATGCGCATCTTCCTATGCAATTACATTGACTATTATGTGTACTTAAAGACCCTCATAAAATTGGTGGAGGAGGGGGTTGGTTTATGCCAGTAGGACATAGTAAGGTAAAAATATTTTGGAGTGAAAGCCCGAATGGCCTACAGATGTAGCACAATGTGTGTATTTCACTGGAGGACCAGTGGCCATTAACCCAAATTGCAGAGTTTGTTCTGTATTCCCCAGAGCTGTTGTATTAAGTGGGTAAGTATTTTCCATTTTGTAGGATTCACTTACTTTCCGCCACCTTTGGCCAGGACCCCTGGCCTGGCTGATAGGACTTCGATGCTGGAAGATGCAGTTTTTGGGTTACCCCCTCGTGTACTCGTGGTGCGGCTGGAACGCGAAGGGCTTGCCCTTCAGCTGCTTAATACTGTCTAAACAGTCGCTTCAGGCACAGCACGCTTCAAGAAGTGCTCGTCTGTAAAGCACCATCACACACACAGGCACGCATTTAGTTATGACCTCTTTCTTTCCATCTGGGCTCTGTATTTCCAAGACGTCATGCGAGTGGACCAAGGACAGTGAAGGATGCCTGCTCTAGAGACATGTATAAACGGACATTTGCAAGCCAGATGGGACTTTCATCTCCAGCTCGCACTTGATACTTCTTTCCTTTTTCTCTTTTCCCCTCGCACAGTAACAGAAACACTAGAGAAAGAAAAGACACCCACTCATCCTGACCCCATGTAACCTGCCTGCGTATCCCCCACGGCCGCAGGAAATCCAAGCATGCGAGGAACCAAAAACCTGCATGGGCTGTGGTGATTTCCAGCAGGCAGTGACGCATTTCAGCCAGCCCTAACGAGGGTTTGGAGCCCAGCACGTGGGCTGGCATTGCTACTTTTCCTGTCAACAGAAAACTTGCGGAGCTCTAACCAAAACTAAGTTATCTTTGTTTTCCTAACAAATATTGAAAAATAACTGCAGGTTTCTGAAAGAAAAGTAGCTTGGGTTAAATGTTGAAGGAGAAAACCTTTAAATCCAGTTCTTTTGCGTCGTTTTGGAAAAGTCTGAAGTCAAGGCTTTAGGCGTTTTCCCAGCAATGAAAGTTTGCGAAGGTTGTGCCTCCTGTGGTAATTTTTTTACTTCCCTACTTACACCCCTCGCGCTGAAATGTTAAGTGTTGGAATTATTATATCTGCATGTTGGGACCCTGTCTAGGAGTTTTTGTGGCATTTTGGCAGTAACTCAGTAAATTGACCTGGGGGTTCACAGGTGTTGCTCGATGGAACAAGCGATCAAAGGATCTGACAGACGGATCTTCATGAATTTTACAGGACGTTCTCGTGGCCAAGGACAGACCTGATAAAAATAGGAAGGACTGTTGTAATCAAGGTCTCAAAGACAAACAGAGAACCACAGCTCTAATAAGTATTAAAATTCCTTCTCTCTGTCTTCTCTGCAGGGTTTAGGTTGAAGCATTCCACATGCGAATCTCAAAATAGATTTTTTTTTTTTTTCAAATTTTGAAAGTACTTGGGAGTACCCAGGCAACAATGAAATCCATGGGACGGCTTCAGTGTGGATTAAATCCTATGGAACAAGTTTAGTGACTGGAACCTAGGAAAGGATGATTTAATAGAAGAGATCTTAGATTCGGACTTGTAGATTAAATTTTTAGCTCAGCCACACACTTCATGTCTGCTGAGTCTGTTCCCTTTTTGCTAAAACAGGACGGATGTTTCCATTTGTCAGGGATGGTATTAAGAGAACAAAATCCAATAACTGTGAGCGTCTCAGATGCTGGTGATACAAACTGTCTGGCTATTTGTGAGGAGGGTTGGGGTTAGTAAAACAGAAAAGTGGTCAACCTCTGCCGTTTGATTTCCTTTCATTTCACCGTACGCAAAGAAAAGGAGTATTTGAACAACATCCTGGCCAGGAAAACAATTAGATTGCTTGTTTTTCTGCTTCTTCTTTAATTTTTTTTTTCCACTTCGTTTGTGGCTTACTCTGTGTGCATGTTCAAACTTTAGTAAGCATTTGTGCGAGACAATGAATGTGACAGGCTGGAGAAAAGAAGCGGAAATTACTGCGTGCTGAAGCATTTTAAGAAATGTATTGACTTAGGAATGTTCTCCGCTGCTATCGTGGTGACGTTTACCTATGTTGGAAGAAAAATTTCACAAATGCATCTAGGCTCATATTGAGTGATTATCTCCATTTTATACATTTGTGTACATCCAAGCTGCTGAATTTAAAAGACTTCTAAAGAACTGAAGTGCTTATTTTAGAGTACAGTTTTTAACCATCTTGGTTGTTAGGAATAGGTCCAAATCACGTAAATATTTATTGAAGTCTCTGAATCACAAAGATAAATAACCCAGAATTGAATATTTTAAGGCAGTTTTATGATTCTTGATGCAGTCTTGTGATTTAGGAAAGGGGATGGGGGAGCTGAAGCAGAATATTTTCACTTCTGATGCTCTCGGTATTGGCAGACAGGGACAATATTTTCTCCTGGGCAGTAGCATTTGTCACGGATGGGAGTTCAGATTCATGCTCTGCCTACGTCGAGCTGAGCTGCTCACAGGCTGCAGTTTGGAAAGCCCCGTTCCCAGAGCTGAGACAGGTTTGCATACAGTGGGCTCCGGTACTTCCACCGGTTGGGAGCTGGACGTAAGAAATTCTTTGTTTAATACCCTCAGGGCTGCCGATGTACTGGGCGCTCGCTGAGATCTTGACAATCGCATCCATGCCTAGTACAGAAAAAACAAACTGGACTATGGATATGTGTTACACTTTTGAGGAAAGTACATCTTGTTTGGCAGGCGTGCTTGTAAAGACTTCATTTTAGTTGAAGGCATAAAGCCCACTTTCTCTGCCAGGGTCGGCTGATGCCCTACGCCTAGCTGAACCGCACTCAAGCGGCAGTGTTGAGGGAAGCGGGCCAGCTGTGCTCCCCTTTCTACTGGGGAGAAAACTGATACTGAGAGAAGGAAAACCTGCTTACCTGGGTGGCTCCCCAGGAGGAGGAGATGCCCAGCTCCCCCCACCCTTCCCTATGCGCCGCTGAGACACTTTGACGGGCAAGTGTGCATCTACTTACAGTAATGAAACCTCAGGGATTCTGATAAAATATTAGCACAGCTTAAATTATACCTTGTGAGTAGAAGACGACATTTCTGTGTTGTTTAGTATTTAAGTTTTTTTATGAGGCTCTCATTTTTCAGTCTTACTCTTGGTCCTTAAGTAACTCTTCTCGCACGTTCAACTCCCCTACCTTATTTTCCATATGCTAATGAAATTTGGCCTGTTTGTTACAGTTCCCTAATCAAACTTCAAAACATCTGTGTATTTAATGAGTAGTACTAGCAGTCTTAACTATTCAGTATGGCTGAATGATGAAAACATTTAGTTTTCTCAGTAAGATATGTACAAGTCAAAGCTTCGCTTAAGAATGGTGCAATTAAATCCGAGTGGTCTGTAGTTTTCCCAGACAACAAAAACTTGTTTTAGTTTTTGAGTATACATCTTCAATGGAGAAAGTTGCGGCAACCAAAAACTAATCACAGCTGAGGAACTGGCTTTAAAATTCACGACCAGCCTCGTACACAGAGCTTTTCACTAGGGCAGATGACGAGAAAATGCAGGTTTAATGCAAGTGGGGGTGTCTGGGGCTTGTAGCAATCTTCCTGTTTCTTTTGTGCCATTGTGCCATTTCAGACCCAATGTGTGTAATTTTACCTGTTTCTATGGTAATGTTTCAACATCAGCATGGAGCAGCCAGTTGTGTTTGTCTTACCTGAGCAGCTAAGTTTCCCATGTAAGCGGATCAGTTTAGCTGAAATACCTGCTTTCTGTAGTTATTTTTGCTTTTCTTGTACAACGACATAATCGTGTGTTTGAATTATTATTTTTTTCCCTGCTTAAAGTGTATTGTACCCTTGACTTCTAGTAAGGACTGTTTTGCAACCTGCCAAAAAATTTTGGAACTTGAGGTGTTCCTGATGATCCTGACCTGGCGTCCTGGCTGCGGGTGGCTGGGGTTGGGTGCCTAACCTGGGCTGCTGTCCCGTTCTGGCCACGGGAGCCAGAACTATAAATGATGAAGTAATCCTGAGAAATCTCAGAAAGCTAGAAGGGAGAAAAGATTTAAAATAGAGATGAGGAGCAGTTCAGGAAAGCAGAAAGGAAAGGAGCAGGGTGGACATGTTTTGCTTGGGTTGTCTATCTCCTGAAACATACTGCAGGCTTCACAAGTTCATGAAATGGGGTTTTAAAATATAATCTCTTCAGGCAAGATAAGTAGATGAAGGGGGTTTCTCTGTGACTGTAAATGAGGCTGGTGGCAGGAGCAGCAGTGGGAGCCGACAGGTCCTCAGGAGCCCGGATCAGTTGGGCAGGAGCTGAATTTCCTTTTGGAGCCCAGCTTCAAGCACCAAGGGACGTATTCAAAGGTACAAATTGCAGCTACGCTCCTAACCGAGATGCGTGCCTTTGAAAATGTCCTTCCTAAATTTCAGTGCAATCTCCCTGCTCCTAGTAGATCATGAGACACTTTATAGTCTCCTTTTATGCTTACCCCCAGGTAAACATGGGGGAGAAACCCTTTTCATTTCTGGAGATTACTGTGAAATGAGGCCACAGGATACTCAAGGCTTGTAACTAGAATCTTCTACCGACAGAGTTTAAAGAATTTCGTTAGCAGTAACAAGCTATCATCGTCAAATGACATGCATGAGCTGAGCAGGTCATCGTGGCATCCAGGTCCCCCCGACCTGTAGCATCGCTGACCCGCTCGCACCTGGGAGGCCGAATGGCTCTGGGAAACTTATGGCTGTTGACTCTTATTGGGAAGGACAAACATTAGCTAGCAAAAATTAGGATATATGAGTTTATTTCATCTAAATCTGAGTTCGTTTATTATTTATTCCACCTAAATAGGAGTTTGTTCCATTTAAATCACTAAATATGCATTTAAACACTAATGAAATAAAATTGCTGTATTTAGGGATTTTTTTTCTTTTCTTTCCAAGATGAAACACTAGAGAAACTATTCAACAGTCTTACATTATGAAAACATAACAAAGGCGTTCCAGCCCCCAAACAGGCAAAGTTCCAAGCCAAAGAAGATAAAACAGACACGAAGTAATTATTAATAGCCAGCAACTATGTAGGTTTGCCTGTCAGACAGTGAATGTAGATGATAATGTTTGACATGGATTTTTTTTCCTGTATCAAGTAATTGCTTTGCTTGCATCATATGGTTGGACTTGATGATCTTAAGGGTCTTTTCCAATCCAAATGATTCTGTGATTCTCTATAAAACTATGGAAACCCCAATATAAAAGGCAGATTCATTTCTGAAGATACAGTCTGTGTATTTTTATTAAAACTTGGAGACTTCTACATTTAAAGAAAAAAAAGCCCCCCAAACAAGCCTCTTCAGGAGTGCTTCGTTTCCCCAGAGAAAACTGAGTTTCCTCACACCTGTGACCCGTTGTCCTTCTCAAAAAATTGAATGTTGAGACTGATACCGCAGCCACTTGAAAGGCACATTTTTGCCTCGGACTACTCTCTAGCAGCACAGTTTTTTGGCTTTGATTTGACTATTTCCCTGTACTAACCTACCGCTGAGAAAAGAGCAATTAGCAAATGTTGCAGTTAAAGGCGTTGAAAGCGATGGAGGCTACCTGGCCAGCACAGCCCCAAACTTGCTCTTCATTTACAATTGATGCAGCTCAGCATTGCTGCCAAAGGAGGTCATTCCGGATTTGAAGGACTGTCCTAACTATAAAAGACGGGTGATAACTGAAGAACGTCAATGGGTTTTAAATCAAGGAAGGTGTATTTGCAAGGAAGTCTGTCTTAACAGCTAACATCAAGTAACATATGGTCTTGGAGTTGTCAGTAAGAGGCATCCAAGCTCCCTTTTGGGAATATTCTGTGAAGCTACTAATTGTTGATGAGGAGATGTGGTAGGTCTCTTGATTAAAGTGCCCGAAGTAATCTTCTGATAGAGAAATTGCCCATTTGATACGAGCCCTTCAGACTTTGTCCCACTTCTGTGATTATTGTCAGAGCAACTGTTTATTGCAGTGACAGGGTGGTTTTGGTGCTTTGTGGATCACCGCACTCGAATGAAGACCTCCTGGATTGCAGCAACCGCTGTAATCACCGGGCAGCAGTGTGGATATTTCCCCCTCTTCTGTCTCTATTCCTTCTTCATTTGAAGTGTCTTGTTTTCATCATAATGCAAATTTAAAACAATTTCCAAGACCTTGAAATAACTTTATGAAATGAATCTTTGTTTTCCAGCCAGTCTTAATCAAAGCCCTAAGTCAGGCTGTGTTTCTGTAGCTTTCTTTGGGGACGATTTTAGCTGTCTCTAAGGTGACTTGCTCCCACGGCAAAGACCCCTCAAAGTGCTGGATGTTTCAAACGCCACTTACACTTGCTGAAAGACCAGAGCGTTTGAAAGGCTTTAGCAATTTTATCCGATCCTTCTGCTGTTGAATTACATGCCCTTGATTTGCAAACATTTACCATAGACCCTCACTAAACATATGAGATGCTTCTTGGATTTTCTCCAGAGACTTTTCTCACTAGGAATACTTGAAGTTTCGTGCGAATAGCTCTGCATTTTCTCTTTCTTAATTTTAAGTTTACCCCTTATGTGCAGTTTTGCCATTGTTCAAGTTTGCGTCAGCTGCTGACACTGTGATTTTCCCAGGTGTAAGAAGACAGGAAGCAGCTTCGGTCTCGCTTCCCAGTCCCACCGTTTTGATGCACAATTAAGCAGAGCGAAAGCTGGAAGTTATTTCTGAGAAGTGTGTTAGAAAGCACGGCAGAAGGAGGCTGCTCCGTCTCCCAGTTCCCTCCAGCCATGGAGTGAGAGTTTCAACAGTGAACTTAATCCATATTTAATCCAATCTTCCCAAGCTAAATATTTCTTTTGATGTTTAAAGAGAAGAATACGTCATCTTCCCTTAACTCTTTTTGTCAGGGGAATATATCGTCTGGAGATGAAGCACTTCATGTATCGGAAGGCCTCCATCATCTATTTTTGTAGCATTTCACATCTTTCTTCTGCGGCCACCTTTTCTCACCCTCTTGCTTGTGGCAATGCCCAGCTGGAAGAAGCTGATTTGCCAAGTCTGGGGTAAACTGGTGTCAGGATGGCACATATAAAACTCTATTAATTTTCTAAAATAATGGTATTTGCCTACACCTTAAGGAAATTAACTGTTTATAATGTTGTGAGTGGCAATTAATTTCCCTGTCTAAGGAAGGTGGCTCACCTCTGGAGAATCACTTCTACTTCCATTGGACTCTGGGAAACTTGGCTCTGGGTGCTACCTATAGCCAGAAGCAATGACGAAGCGTACTTACAGTTGACAATTGTCACGTTTTCCTTTCGGAAAGACTATTAAATTGTCTTTGTTTTACTGTTTCCTTTGTTTTCTTTCCTTTTGCTTTGCTTTTGTTGTTTTGGGTTTTTTTTTTGTTCGGTGTGGTGTTTTTCTGGTTTGCCTTTTCTTTCCCTTTTCTGTTGGATGGAAAGAGAAGGGGATGAAATACTGTCTGAGCTCTCCAGCACACTGCAGTCTGTTCTCAGCTTGGGTATTCACCAGGAGTTCTAGCTGTCCTGTTTGGATCAAATGCACAGCAGAAATAGCTGAGTATATAGTATGGAAATAGCGATAGTTAATCCACGGCAAACAATAGTGCTGATGGTGTTACGTGCTGTATAGGCCAACAGCTGCGTGGTAGTCACAGTGCTCCCAGGTAAGCCACACAAAGGGAGCCGTGGAAATTATGCTGGGTTGTTCACCAGTGGGGCTTCTTTTGTCAGATTTGTCTTGGTGGTTTTGTTTAGTTTGTTTGGGTTTTTTTTGGGGGGGGGCGGGGGAGGTGTTTCTCCTAAAAGCTGAAGAGAAAAAAAAAAACCCAAACAAACTCGCTAGCAGTTGCTAGTTCTATTATAGGTCTAGAATTAAAAATAAACAGGAATCAGAATAACATGCTGTTTTACTTGCAGTCAAGCCTTTAGTTTCTTAAAAAAAAAAAATCCATAATATGATGCTTAGGACTTTGGTCGTATTTGTTCACGCATGATCTGCTCTCCACCCACAAGTAACTAGATTTTGTATTGAACTTTTCCTCATACAATTACACAAGTGAAAATGAACCCCATATTTACCACAACGAGCTGAACCATCCATGTGTTCGTGACATTAATAACTTTTGAACTCAAGCTGCAGCCTGGGTTTTGTTATTTAGAGGCATGTTGGTACAGTGACATTTAGATGTGACTTGTTTTGGTCACTGCTCTTTATTGATCAGACCTGCTGTACTGTGGATAGCTTAGTCTCCTAAGCTATATATTGTATTATTACTAGTGGTGAGAGAGCATCCATTGGTGCTATGCTGACATACATCTTTAGCCCATTAAAATGCAAATGTTAAGGTGTGCAGCAGATAGAAATCTCTGCACCTTAAGGTACGGAAAAGGCTGGCTAATTATGACTCCAACTATTTTTCAAGTAAGTGAGCAGTAAGTCATTATAAAATTCGTAATGTGAATGCTTTTATTTCCTTTGTCTCCTGACTGTTGAGCTGCAGATAATCTCATAAGGCAGTCTCGTTTCCAGAATTAGTGCCCACGAGTTTATTCATTACTCTAAATTGGAAAGCGAATAGAGCTACAAAACCCAACCCATAGAGCCTGTTATTTGTGTACAGCTACATGAATATACATAGCCCAAAGATGCGTGATTTATGTCAACAAGACCAAAGATCGAGGTTTTTCTTATCGTGTAGCTATCAGATGCCTCTTCTGTTTGCAGAAATGATTTTGGGCTAGTCCTGTTTCTGGTATCTTCTATCTCAAGGCTCAGAGAGAACCTAGAGACTTACGCCATTACAGATGACTCCAGGACAGACCAGAGTTCTTTTCCAGCAGAGAGTTGCCCTCTGGGGACAGACCCTCTTGGATATTGCCTGAAACTCTTCCGTACACCAGCATCCCAGAGTCTCCCATGCTGCAAAACTCCTCTGGAAATTCCTGCCTGGAGCACTTAACTCTGCTGAACTATTACCCCGGTGTCTGCAGACGTATCAGCAAAAGAGTGCATTTGTATCACAATTCAGTAAGAAATTGCCGGGATCATTTGTGCAGTGGCATTCATACCTGGTCGAGGCTGAGCATCAATTTTTGTACATGAGAATACTCAGCGGGCAAAGCGTACGATAGATTTCATTCCATCCGAATTTACTTTCCTACTGAAGTGCCTCTTGATCTGGTTGGTCTGGTATTTTTATAGTCGTTCCTGTTTGAACATGGATGGCCCCATTGTGTTGCAGTCTACAGCATGAACGCAGTTGCTGTGATTAAATAAAGATACAGGAAAAATCCAATCTTCTACCTTGCAACTTATGATCTTCTGATTTAGTATGACATTTATGATTAGAATTTTTCTTTTTTCCAGGTTTCAACTTTTTGGCCAAGAGATTAGCTGTGTATGTGTTAAGCCAGAAATAAGCCCTCAGCAATATGGCAGAGATGCTTTGTAATAAAGCAGGTCTCAATATTTGTTCCAAACTGAAGAGGAAACTTTTCTTTGAGTTAAAGTTTAGTTAACTTTTCCCCATGTTGGTTTTTCTTGGACTGTATTTGAAGAGTCCACATCCAGCTGGCTTTTGAGACACAACCAAGATCAGCAGCTTTGAAAGATCAGCAGCTACATTAAAGGAAGAACAGAGAGCAGTTCCAATGCAGCAGGTTAAATCGGAAAGTCTATGTCAGGAGCTTTAATTACAAAAATGACACTGTATGGCTACCCCGATGTACTTTGTGTTACCTGTATGCAGAGCCAGAGAAAGGAAAACCAGATCACCTCTGTGTAGGGTACAAGCACTTGGATGAATAAATGGCCCTTCTTGTTCCAGCCCCCACTGAAGTCGTGGCACGGAAGGAAGAAGTCCCGAACCCCTCTTCCCAGTGGGGACTGGGTGCCACCTACCATCAGTGGGGGTTTGGGATCCTCTCCCATGAAAATATCGTCTCTGCCCCTGAGATTCGGTGGGAGCTGGAAGGCAGCAGGCGAGGGCTCCTTGGCTGCGAAATATCTGAACTCATGTCATAAAGGCGAATTCTGTTCCATGGTCCTGGAAAAGGGCTCTTTAGCTAGTTTGAGGGAGGGAGGGATGGAGGGAGAAAGGTGAGCTTTTGTGTTAAAAAATACGTTCTAGTTTTGAGGCATTTTCTAAATGTAATTGGACAAGTGCAGCTCCCACAGCGGCTGCTGCTGGAGACTTCACAAGCAGAGAACTAAACACTTTTATGCAAGATCCCCTATACGTGCATAGCTGCTGGCTCGCCTGCGGGGCCGTGCCCAGCCTTCCAGGGTGCCTTATGTAATGTGGATTTTTATTTTTAACATCTCTATCAAATAAAGGAACAGAAGTCTGAAGGGCGAGGGGAAATAAGTACCTTCGCAGATTAAAAAACTAGAGCTGGGGGGTTGGGGAGGGGGGAGACATCCAGACCTCAACTCCATTTACGCATGGACAAGTTGTTGAGTGTCTCTTGCCCAATTTGCACGTGGGCATCGCCCAGAGCCCCTGCCCGTAGGAGTGCGTGGGCCGGTACCAGTTCAGGATCTCTCCCTCTGCTGGTTTTAGGAGCGTTGACTTTCAGATTCAAAGAGTCTGGCTTGAATCCTGCTTTCCAAGGCATGTCTTTGGTGCAGATTCATTCTGGGGTGCGGGTGGCATTTCTCTTTGTGTTAAGCTATAGTGGAAGTGAGACAGGATAATGCAGCCAAAATTGGCTTTTTCTGCCCCTGGCTACTACAGATCAATGAGAAGATCTATGGAAGCCCTCAGCCTGGAGAAAATAAAGAAAAACAAAAGGGAAAAAAGAAAACTCTTCTCCTGAGTGATCGTTTAAAGCCCTCTGACAGCTCTGGAAATGGAATTTCACTTTCTTCTCTGCAAGTCCAGCCCAGATTGTTTACTTTTATCCGCAGACATGTCTTCACCAGTTTTTCACCTTGAGTTAATTGATTGATTGCCACAAGGTAATTAGTTAACACAATTGCAAACCTGTCTGAGGGCTCCCCAAACACTTGTTGCAGTGCTGTTACCCTGAGCCAAGTCCCAGTATTAGCACTGGGGACGTATTTGAATCGAAAAGAAGACCTGTAGCACCTTTCTACCTGTTGGTCTTGTGTCAGTAGAACATACACAAGTGATTTTTAGATAACACAGATAACCAAGGCCAACATTGTGGCGGGGGAAGTAAAGGTGACCTTTCCTAAAGTTTTTGTCATTTTAGTAGCTCAGGTAAACCTTACCTGGACGCAAGTAACATGTTAAAATACCGATTCCCACAGTGGAGGTTGTTTGAAAGTATACAGTAACTGCGTACAGCACAGGCATGGGACTATAGAGGAGCATCTTTAAATTTAAAACTGTAAGTTTAACTACGTCTTAGCAGAAAGCAATTACTGAGGCTGAAATTTGATCCAGCCATCGGGATTAATATGCCATCATTCTTGAAGAAAATGCCTTTGGATATTTAGATTTCATAAGCAGATAGAGGACTGCTCTCATATCTCAGCAGAAAGAGACAAATAGTAAATAGCAGCAGCTCTAGCAGTTGGCTTATTACAGAAAACTATTAAGATGTCATCCTTTGTACGGCCAGCGCCACAATTCCCATCACCTCTCCGGCAGTTCAGAGCGCGATTGTGGATGTGGTTAGCACCTCGGCCCATACAGCGGTGATGTTTGCATGCATAATATGAAACATCTTGCCCACAGACCACTTTTTTTCTCTTACATAATTTGTTGTGCTTGCATAATAGTATGTATTTTTATTCAATCTTTTACATATAAATGAGTTTTATTGAATAATTGTTGCCATTGTCCATTCTCCACACCATATTTTAGCCCTGTAACTCTAGTGCGTTTATGATTCCTCTTCGATTCTATTGCAGTAACAAGTTTGTTTATTGCTTTTTAAATCTCCTGCACTGACACGGTGTAAAATGAAGGACGTGGTTAAGTTCTTTATAGTTTAAAAGTGTTCTTAAAATTTCGCATTTCCATAACCTTGGATGATTAGCGTCACAAATCAAACCCAAGACGCCGTGGCTAGCTGGGTCCGAGCTCGTGGCAAGCTGCTGCAATCTGCTGGCAAAGTCGCTGCAGAGCTTACAAGGTTCCCCGTGCAAAGGCAACGCGCTGCTCGGCTTTAGTGAGAAGGACTGAAATCCTGTATAAGCGTTTTCATCTAGTTTTATTGTTTCTCCTTTCGTTTTACAAGTCTGTGTAAATCCAAGCTGGGAATCGGTGGAGGTGTGTGGCTGGCTATACTTGAAGATTTTGAGTAAGCCAACTTTTTTTTTTTCCCCCTCTCGGATGACAGAGCATGTTTGTGTATATACAAAACGCTAAGGCCAATGCAGCGTGGATTTGAGCAGGCTCATCAGCTACTATTATTGACAGAAACTAATTACACAGCCCGTCTCAGGGCTAATGCATGCACAAATAGTGTAACTATAACAAGAGACGTCTGCAAACATTCAAAATAACATGAAAAACCGCGGGTCCTAATCCTCCTCTTGCCTAAGTAAACAGGGTTTTTGCCTTTCCGTGCGGTAGGTTGTGCCTGTTGTGGTATGCCGTAAGTCAGCATCGTCTCTGAAAGCTGTCAGCAGGGCAGGGGCAAAATCGGAAAACCACGGGGCGTTACTCTGCTCGCCGGCTGGTGAAGCTCAGCATGGGACTGGTGTGAACTGGGGCAAATGGGGCTGGGCAGCGCTCTCGTGTGCTGTTGGGGTCAATCCAGTATCATGCTGGGGTGAGGTCTGTTCTTTTTTTTTGGCAAAGACAAGCCTTGCGCTGGCTTCAGTTGTCCTGCGCTGGAAGCTAACAGGCTTCCCAGCTCATCTCTAGGATCTTTGTACCGTGAAGTTCTAATATAAACTTCATTAGAATGTGATTTGTCACAGACTTTCTAATGCAGGAAGGAGTTTTTAAAATAGTGACGCAGTGGCTAAAATTGTACTTGTGTGTGCAAGCACATGAACAGATTTGTGCTCTGTGGGTGGCTCAGGCTTTAACGTGGCGCCTTGTGATAGCCAAAATGTTAATTGAGAAAGGAAAACTAGAGACTTGGGCAAACGGAGAGCTTTCAAGCAGCCTTTTCAATAATGTCGCTAACACACCTTTTTCCTTGTCATTTTTGGTCTAGTAAACGGGGAGCGTTTCAATCTTTTTGGCCGCCACACTTGAAACGAGGGCCACTTTTTGGCTTATGGAAAGATCTTTGTGGCTATTTGGCTCCATTTCATCTGTGCGCTCTTCTCTTCCAAGCGTAGAGACGCTCTTCCCTGTTAAAGGTGGTTACCGAGCTCCTCTGGTACAGTACAGCCTTTGCTACAAAGCGTTACGGTGTGGGGTCAAGAGAGAGGACATGACATAGAAAATGAACGGCAACCCCTACGTTCCCAGGTAATTCAGGGCATTAAGGAAATAGAGGAATTTCCATGGGAGCGAAATGGCGACTAAATACCTGTTGAAACTAATGGCAGGGCTCCCACAGCCTCAAACGGCGTGAGAATCTGGCCATAATTCAGTCGCCGCTAAATTACTGCTGCTATTTCAGAGAAGGTTATGAGGTTAGTTTATTACAAGCACGGTAATAGGGAGGAATTCAGGGGAAGAGGACACGTTTCAGGGTGAGATGAAACAGCAGAACGAGCCAGCGCCTCTCCCCCGGCTGGGGAGTGAATGAGCAACACGAGGGCCGGGCCCCAATTCCTGACTGCTGCAATCTGCCGGAGAGGGGAAAGCAAATTAACTCCAGCAATAAGGTGGAGGCGAGTTTCTTCCTCGGCCTCCCCAGAGCACAGGGAGACCAGGAGCCGTACCGCAGCGTGCCAGCAAGGCAGGCTTGCGTCTGTTCCCTGGGCCGAATGCTGATTTTACCAAAGCGATCTAGGGAGGGTTTTGGATGCTGAGCTTGGTTTTGTACCTCGAAAACGAGGGTACTGCATTCTACAGTTGTAGGGCGGATTCAGATCTTAAAAATGAAACAAAGTGCATTTAAAAGCTGCTGTTTTTAAAAAAAGCTGGAAAATACAGATACCGGTCTACTCTTCTTTCATATCACTTCCCTTGCTGCACTATCTGCATTTCTTCCAGTAGCGCTTTAAGTGTCGTGGCTAACATCTGACACATGTTTCATTCTTCCTATCGTGCAGTATTTCAAAAAAAAACCAACCGTAAATTCTTTGCATAATGTATGGGATGCTTTCCTTGGAGTAAAATTCTGCTGTGCTTCAGGGAACAGCCTCTGCCTGCCGCTCAGCGATACGGCCCTGCTCGCAAACCCGATCTGTCGCTCCCTGATGAAGTGTTTCATGTCTATAAACGTGGTGATGTTTTATGTGGTCCACGCTCAGCCTATGATCTCGGCTGCTCCCCAGCTGCTTCTTTTGGTGTCTTTGCCAGAGATAAAGGTGCGACTGAAGCCCTTGCAGACGCATCCCAGGGAGCTGTGAGGTTGCTCAGTTTGGAGCGGCAGGGAGCTCAGCGCAGACTGAGAAATCTCCCAGGATTATAACTACGTGGCGAGTCCAGGGTGAGTCACGTGCTGCTAGAGTCAGCCTAGTTTCACTAATTAGGCTATCTCAAGTGAGCGTAGCCACAGCTTTGGTCCTGATGTGGGGATGCAATGAGAGCGCAGCCGCGTGTAGGGGGTGCGGGGCTGCAGGAGCATCCCAGGGATTTCTGCGCTTGGCTGTATTATACGAGGAGAATGACATTGAAATTAGTCATACAGAGGCTACAGCTGCTGGGAGGATACTTACTTGCAGTGCGGATGTAACCGTATTTTGGAGCTGGCGGATGATGTTAAGTCAAATACTCCAGGGGTCAGGCCTAATTAAGACGTTAGTATTGGATTCTGAACTAATTATGCAGGGAAAGCGAGCTCTACATCATTATGCGCAAGTTGCTGCACGCAAAGGTAACGCGCGCTGACTCGCGTAGCGGAAGGCGGTGCGATCCATAATGCGCGTGTTGTGCTGAAGTCAGACCGACCACCCAGCCTGAACCGAGCAGCAAGCAGCAAAGGGGCTGAGGCAGTCCCAGTCGCTTATTGTTGCAGCAGCTAATTGAATAGTGACTTATTTCTGAGGAAACGGTGGTCTGCTTGAGGATATTCCACCAGGGAAGGACGAGGCCAAAATTGTCGGATGCCTTGTTTGTTGTAAAGAATTCACTCTGCCATAGCTGTGTGGCCAGGGCACCCTGCAGCCGCTCGGCGAGCGGCCTCAGAGCACAGCCAGCTTCTGCGCAACACCAGCGCCACTGCCCGCTCCGAAAACACAGCAGAGTATTGAAATGCTTTGAAAGGTACCCCTTCTAGCAGTGCTTCCTCCAGCTTACGACAGCTGTTTACATCTTGCTCGTGCTGCTCCTGTTGTGAAATATCCTATGCTGAGCCACAACAAAAATTGTCTGTTCTTGCTCCCACGGACACCAGTGGCCGGTTCCTCTGAATCGATGAGTAGGTCTCAACCGGTGTTGCATAAGCCAAAGGAGAGAAAGCCGGGATAGAAATTACAAGTGTCTTCAAGGATGTAAAAGGCTGCTGCAGAAATGATGGGTGTGATCTGTTTTCCCTCAGGTCAAGAGGCAACAGGCTTATACTGAAGGAGACCCAGGTTGGACATTAAGGAACAGCTTTTCTAATCTTTAAAGATGGGAAAAGGTGTGCGTGGTCTGTAAAAACTAGACGCCACCTTCTCCATGCAATACATTTTAAAAGGCTTCAAGACTAGATTAGACAAACATCTGCGACCATAACCCTGTGACGGCCGTGGAAAGAGCCTTGCTACTGCTACCCGTCCTCCTGCTCTGTGGCTTTACGTGTTCTACCCTTAGAAGCCCCACGTCCTTAAAAAAACCTCTCATAGATCATATTTCATAAATAAGCAACGATTTAAGAAGGGCGGTGTTGTATGGGTGTTGCCTGCAGGCTGTGGTACAGAATGATGACTTCTGCAACTGCCATTTTACAAAGGCCTTGTCAAATCCTAGTGACATTTCATTTAAGCCAACACATTTCTCCTCAAACCAGTCAAATTTTGGAGTTACCGAGTAACCTACTTGAACTGTTTGTGCTTCAGAAATTCCTGGTAGACAAGACAGCTACGTACAGATGGAGAACAGGACGCTGTGTCCTGGTTTCAAAGCAGCAGCCCCTGTCACTTAGTGCTCTGTCCCTGTTGGTTTTCATCAGGGCATTAAAATAACCCAATTTTCTCCTGCTTTGCTATTATCCTCCCTCGCTTACAGGTATCGGTGATATTTAAAGTCTACCTACTTTGCAGAACGTCAGCTGCTAAGACATCAGGACAGGTAGTGGACATTGCCGATAGAGCAAAGCATCCAAAAAAAAGGTTTCTGGACTAAGGGATGCAGATTTCCGTAGGCAGGCTGCTTTGCTCACCTCTGTGCTGAGATGCACTGGGCTCGCTGCTTTCCGGGCAGAAACGGTGTGTGAGCAGGCAAATGGTTTGGGAAGGTGGTAGCCGAAATAAAGACGTGGATAACAAGAGAGGTTGTCATCATCACGTCTTCGGACCTCATCCAAGACAGGACCCCCCGCCCTGATACAAGCACTGCATAATAAATGCAATATAATCAGAACCTATTCTCATCTAGTTCTGCTTGAAATGCAGGTGCTTTGGACTGCAGTTCATTTTATATATGCCGCTAAATAAAGTTAATGTGGTCCCTGCCTCCCCTTCCCCCTTAGTCTATACTGACTGTAACTTAATGAATAACAGGCTTAATCACTTTGGTATCAAGATAGCCTTTTTGCAGCCACGCAAATGGTTTTGGTATATAATTTGTACGCGCTTCACTCATCTATTAGCATTGTTCTTTCTAAATGAGAAAATGCAAATGTTACACCAAGGGCCCCATCTTCGTAGCTTACCGAATGTAATTCCTGACAGCAACATGAAGCTGTTTAGCATAATTTTTCTGTTAATAAACTGCCAATTACAGTAATTTAGTTCTCAGCTTCCAAACACCAAAAGATATATGATGATTTCCAGTGCCCTCCCAATGAATGTCTTAGTTTATTATTGTGGTATGTCTGAGAAAACAGAAAAATAGGAAGGGACTCGGTTGTTTAAAGGTAATAGTAATGCAATTTCCTTTCACAAACTCGGAGGCTTTTCTCAGACGAGAAGCAAACTGCAACGTCGTGGGTACGCGCTCCCCCTTGCACACGCACGTTCGTACGCGTAAAACACGAAGGCCGGCATCAGAGAGATCCGTGTTACACAAGAACGTGAGTCGGCTTCAAAAACTACCAAATTAAACTTCCTAAAAGCTCTTAGAAACACCTGCCAGCAATGAAAACCTTTTTTTTTTTTTTCTCCCTGTAGCTTCTGTTTGTCATTCAAATGCTTCCCAAGCTCAGATGGTTACGCAGCACTTCAACAAAGTCAGTGGGAAACACTGCAGGAGAGGATGGGGAGGAAAGAGAATATTTAAGGAAATGTTTATAGTTGCTGGAAAAGATTCCCAACTATTATACTTAGAAGCAATCGTGTTTTGAGTAGCTCTTCGCATAGTGTTTTCTGTTCAGACCTCTTCTCGCCTTTTCTTATTAAAGGGAATTTGCATGAGAACAGAATCCTTGTTTCTTATGAGTTCATCCGATCTTCCTGCTTATTTCCCGCTCCCTGCCCCATCTGTTCCTGAAATCGTCCTTCCGCATGATATAACCGAGCGATTTCTAAGGCAAGTCAGCCTGATTTTAATTGAGGAGTAAGCAAGAGAGGGGATCTTGGGAATTAAAGGTCCTACTTCTGCTGCAAGTATCTCAGTGGGTAAATGTAGGAAACAAATTATTTTGGTTTGAGAAGCTGAGGAAAACAACCTAGCTCAATGGAGCCTTCCGGATGGGTTTTTTGGGTACTGCCTTTTCTCCCTCCTATTTGGAAGTAGCTCAAGAACCTGTCCTGCGTTTTCTGATCTCTAATTCCTTTTGAGAGTATACCCACAGACTTTGTGAACTAATTTTGGAAATTTCGTCTCGGGTAATTACATCTCCATTGAAAAAAAGAAAAAAAAAAAAGGGCAACCGAGATCCCATACGTCCTACAACTGCTCGCAGTCCTTGGCAAATGTAAGAAACTCGGGTGAGCCTCCCGCGGCCTGCTGGAGGACAGAGGCAGGCTGCAAGTGATTAGACCCTGGCTGTCATATTTATTAGACGTTCAGGAGTCAGGTTTGGCAGAGAAATTTCCATTAGCTGTATAAATACTCGAGTTAAAGCCTGCTCTGGCTTCTCTAAACACCCAGAGCGGGCTGTTTCAAAGGACTCGGTGTTGATGTCGCTGCTCTCGGTAATGAAAATGAATTGCCTCCTGCAGAAGCACGGTTAGGTCAATGCTAAGCAGTTACTTAAATTCCGCCTTCCTGCAAGCTGTGTTTAGAGCACAAACGTGCAGGTAGTGCCGTCACCACGTCTTATTTGCCCAGTCGCCTCTCGGTGCTAGTGAACGCGTCACCCGGGGCCTCCAGCACCTGAATCCAAGCAGCCCCCGCACCTAAATATCTGACCCTCCCCGCGTGCTTTCGGTAGCCGGCAGAGCAGCTTGCTTGCCTGGCTGGTTCCGTGCAAGGCCGACGTAGGCAAGGGGTCCCTTTCGTCCAGAGGCTATGGCTGGATCTGGGGTCCAGCACCACCCGCACAAGAACCACGAACATCAGGAGCACACGGCGTGAACCAGTCGCTGCAGCAAGGCGTGCTCTTTGCAGAGAAATTGCGATGGGGAAAAAAAAACCAAACCCAAGGCAGCTTGTTTGGGGACTTCGTTCAAACAGGGAGCGTCCTGTTAAGCTGTTTGCCTGTCTTTCGTGGTGTTGATGGCTTGGCCTGCTCTGCCAGCTCCTTGCCCTCAGGCACAGGCTCAAGCGAGAGAGGTTCGTCCAACACTTGGAAAGCTAAATTGAAACGACGTGATTGAAGTTATTAAACTTTAAGAAGGGGCAAGTGTATGTGCCAGCTAGTTACTTTTGATAAGTATATACTATTAATAGCACTTTAAAAAACCCAACTCAAGATCTGCAGTATTCTTCAAGATACTTTGAATATTAAGAGATTAATGGATATGGGGCAGTTTGGAACTGCTACATTAATTTTAATCACTTAGTTCAGTTTGTATTAATGAGAGAGAAGTGGGCGAATCCTATAGAAAGCCATGAGAAGGTATACCTTAAAGGCACACGTGGCCATTATGCATTTTGTGTTAGAAAATGACTGCTAAGCACTGAAAATAACTGACAACTGAATTTATCAGATGGACACAGCGCAGCGATATACGTAACAGCGGCAAGGCCACTTCTCTGTTGGGTTAAGCAAACTATGAAATAAATCTGGGCAGTGAAATAATTTTATTTCTTCCCACTAATGACCTTCATATGTGTGTATTGGGAGTGTGCTGGGGTATGTTTGCCTGTGCTTCTACCCTGAATGTGGGTTTATGACCATGTTTTGGGGGTTTTTTTATACGCCCGAGTGTTTGCTTGGAGCTGAATGACTCAGATTAATCATATTACTTTATAAGTGTCTTTGGTATTTTTTTGTTTTTAATTTATAGACTACAGATACAAGGCTCTACGGTATTTCCTTGCCAGCCTTGAAGTTCTTTTCTAGCCTGACCTCTCTCCCTGCTCTCGCTGTAAGCTCATCACTGTAGCCTGAGGCTGGAAAAGCCTAACAAGGAGCTGCCCTGGAACTGGTCTCAGGTTATTAAATGGAACAAGAAAAGAGCTTTCTATGGGAGTGACACCCCTGCGAATCTGCCCCGGGGCACCGCCTCTCTGCCTACACGCGTCACGTCTATACGTTATCAGCCTGAGGACCGGGAGCCCCGTGTTCGACGCTGCTGATGTTGCACCGTGCGTAGGGGAGGCTGAAGCGCCGCTGCCATCCCGCTGGGTTTGCGCTTCGCTCGTCAGACAGCCCAGAGGTGATTTAACGTGATGGGATGGGATGAGCTTGCATCACCAGGAAGCCTGGAAATGTTTGTCGTTATAATTAGGAAATGTGCTAACACTCCTATTAACCTGATTGATGTGAAGCCTTGGGTAAGAGGAAAACTGGCTTTTTGTCCCCAAGTAGCTGCAACAGAACGTCCTTCAGTTTGAAATGGGAATTGTAAGGAGTGCAAATTTCTGATGATCCCTTAAACCAAGGAATAAATGGTCAGGTGCATCTTCAAAGGTTTGTAGTGATGGAAGAAACCCCACAATGAGGATGTCTGTTATGGGAGGGCAACGTTTTTTGGGTTTTTTCATCCTGTAGATAGGACCACAGCACAGAGTCTGGGTGGACAGTCCCTACGCAACCGCCGTGCTCTGACCCGAGGCCAGGCTGTGTCAGTGACCCAAAGCAAAGTTTGCTGGCAAAGCGCCATCCTTACCAGCTATCAAATTTAGGACGTGCTTGTCCTTCCAAAAGGACAGGACCACTTTAAAACTGGGAGCAGAAGAACCACATAAAAAGCTAGGCTGGTTATACCAGTGCACCAATACAGGCGTATAATTCGGGACCCAGGCTGATGCTTGCACAGCGTTGAGCTGTCCTTGCCACCTTGGGTCAATGCTATTTCCGACGCCTCTGTACCGTCTCCCATGGCACCGTGAAGATGTGCCCTCGCTGACCTAACAGAGCGATAAAGAGATCTGCTCTCTTTTTAATGCAATTCTGGGAGAAAATGGCTGCTTTTCAGAAATGAAATTGTTTCTGCTAAAGGTTTACGCGGTACAAATGCACGAGTGGTGCAGCTGTAGCTGTGCTGTGCGGCTCTTCACAATGCAAAGTTTCTGACCTGAAGAAGAGCTCGTGTGCCCCAAAGCATTTTTGTTCTCCAACTGTATTCACTGGTTTAATAGAAGATCGTAGCTATCCATGCAAACCTGGCTGTCTGTACCATGAATTGAACTCCTATGTACAAAAGGACTTGATGTTGACCTTAAAAGCCTTCAAAACTTGGTAATATGGGGCAGACTGAAGAAGATGTACAGAACTAGGGTGCAGCGTGTTTTACTTGTACACAGGCAAACAAAGTTTTGTAATATGATCAAAGGCCAAAAACTAGCTCTAAGTAGATGCAATAGAGCCACAATGACAGTTATTGAACAGCACTTTGTCCCATTATTATTTATGGATTAACTGAAGCCACAATAATGTTAAAGTCACCCTTGCTAAACATACAACACTCTGTATTTTGACAGCCGTTCATAAACATTAATGAATTAAGCTGAAGTAAACACTTCTTTAATATCACCCTTTCCTGAACTGATCTGCAAAGGCAGATTAAAGGCAACGAGCAGCACTTTGCGGTTCAAGAGCATTAAAGCCCCTCACTGCCCATCCGGGGCTTGGCGGCAAAAAAAAGAAAAATTGGACCTTCCATCTGCTGCAGATCCATTAACGGAGTGTCGCAAGCGGCTTTTATGTGCCCTGCCATTTGGATGTTATACTAAGGCTGGGGAAGAAGAAGGGTCAGGATAAAAATACAGTTCAAAAGGTCCTTGCAAAGCTCAATGAGTTGGGACTTACAGTGATAGAGAAGATCCGTGCTTATGTGCTGAAGAAAAAGGAAATTGTACCGCAAGCTAACCTCATATCTCACCGGTCCGTTGTCAAAACTCAGGCGATGCCACCTTCAGGGATTATATTCGTGTTAAAATAACCCAAGCTGTGAACCGATACGTAACAGCAGCAAAGCAACGCGATGGCAGTCAGCAAAGACAACGTGCACTGAAACATGGGGTTTCTGATGTCTCTAAGGAAAGTATGTGTAACTGCTTGGGAGCTGTGTGGTTAGTGACAGCAGCCGGTTTTTGGAGCGAGCCCTGCTGTCACCCTGCATTTAGCGGGAGCAACGTGCCCCTCGCCGGCAGCCGACGGTCCGGGATCCGTGCCGCAGGCGGCCGCCTGGCTCACTCCCAGCTGCGTTCTGAGCCACGAGGGGCAACGTACTTAACAGGGCGATTTTTAAAAGTCTTTCACACAAAAGTGCTGTTCGTCTGAGTTTTGGACAAGCAAAACTCAAACATCGGAGGTTTTTTGCTGAACGTGCAGGCATTACTGAATGCAGACTTTATTCCCCCCAAAATACAGACAAAAAACTTCCTTAGCGTCTTAACCGTCCCTTTAGGAAAGCTGGCCAAGTCCGATGGTAACTTTCAGTAAATCCTTGTTATCTGTGCTTGCTTTACTGATGAGCCTGAGTATCGTATTTAAATCCCTGTAGCTGCATCTCATATATCGGCTGGCGTGAAAATAAAATATTTCCGTTCAGTATTTGGCGTGTATCACAGGCAGCTCCACTGTGCTCCAGAAATGCCTTTCCTGTTATTAGCACGTTGCAGGCCTTCGAAGGGTCGCGGTGATGGATAGGACGGTGGAGGCCATCGGAGGGCAACATTTCAAACCCAAAATGTTACAGCTGTTGGAGGGTAATTGAGATACTGTATATTTACACAGGTCTGTCTCGGAAATACTCCTTTAGCAAAGGCTATGTTTGATCAAGGGCTTCCCTCCTTGGATCAGGGCAAGGACAAATTCAAAGAGCAAGGGAGGCTGGAAACATAAACCGGGACGTTTCCAGTATAGCCCGGCTAAGGGCGAGCTGTGGATATTGGTCGGGAGCAGACGCAAGCAACTCCACTACGGGGGCAGGATTTTTTTAGTGACACCTTGTGTGAGTTTATCACGATTTCCTTTTGATCAAATTTGTGCTGCGTTATGCAGAATATTTTAAACGTTTTCCTGAAGGGTTATTTTCAGTAGGATAAAACCTCAGGAACAAGCGTTCCTTGGGCAAGGCTCTCCTTCCTTGATGTGTTTTGCTGCTTTTCCGAGCNACGATTTCCTTTTGATGAAATTTGTGCTGCGTTATGCAGAATATTTTAAACGTTTTCCTGAAGGGTTATTTTCAGTAGGATAAAACCTCAGGAACAAGCGTTCCTTGGGCAAGGCTCTCCTTCCTTGATGTGTTTTGCTGCTTTTCCGAGCGGAGTTTAAAGGAACAAATGATTATTTGTAGATTTGCGGAGGTCTGTGTCTCCTTAGGTCATTAGTAAAATCAACAGGCTCAAGTCTATGCTCAGGTTGTGTTGGGGGAGCTGTGTTTGGGCCTCCTGTCCTGAGCAGGGGCTGGGACTGCCGTGGGGAAGGCAATAGGATTTTAGAGGAAAAACACCCGGGCAGCTTGGAGGATAGTCATATTTTTCACTTCCAATCTCTGAGAATACTCCTAAATGAGACGGAGGAAATGGCACGGGCGGTTATGAAGAGCTGCTCCGAGTACTCGCAGGGAAGGGGTTCTTCAGAGTGAATTGTTGGTTCTGAAAACACGAGCTCTCTTTGTACGCACGAGTTTTTATGTCCTGCTGCCTCATTATCTCGGTAACTTATTATAGTTTTATGTCTGTGTTGTTCTGCAAATGGACTGCCCATAATCCCCTTTTTATAGACTTAACCTGGCTGGTGATAAACGCCTACGTAATCAGCACAGCATCTTCCTCTGGGTGGTGGGGGCACAGTGTGAGCGATCCCTGGGCAAGCTGAAAACACCCCTCCAATCTGTATTTTAAAATCCCCTCTATTCCAGCCTGGCTTTAAAGAGGTGTTGGTGTTGACGTTTCTATGTGAAATACAGCTGTGTGTTTACTTCTGGAAAGATCACTGCCAGCTGTCATAGCGGCAGCCTTCTGTACGCGCACGGCGACGACGTAATCAACGTCCCCTTTGGCACCTGGAAGTTAACATCGGACAGGTCTCTAAAGCTGGATTGCGGAGATTTTGGTAGCTTAAGTGCTTATTGAGATGGGCTGGATGAATTGTAGAAACCGCCTTCCCAAACGTTCTGTGAAATAACTATTACCATTCCACATCACCTGCGCGCCCAAGCCAGTTAATTTGTTTTCAGCGAACATTCGTACGAGTGAATTATTCACCCATCTGCAATATTTATCTTTAAAATGACTAGACAATTCAGCTCTGTGTGGAGATGGCCTCCGTAGGAATTCATAAATCCACGATCACTGGCAGGACATTTTCTGCACGGGCTGATGATCTATTCATTTTCCCTTTTCTTCACTCCAAGGGTTAGCCCAGGCCCTCTTGCTTTGATATGAACCGCAAGCAAACAACTTGTCTAATATTTTACTACTTCCTAGTTTGGATATAAAGCTCCGACAATGCTCTCGGCAACTGCAGCCTGTCAGGTTCGCAGCTCTCTCGGATGATTATAAGGCAGCAATTTTGTGCGAATTTTTTTCCCTCGCACACAGCAGACATAAAGAGCAGAAGGGATTATGTGATGAGCTGAAATTACTGAGCTAAATGAGGAATTGCAAATGCAAATTTGGAGCCTTTGCAGGTATTACTGGTCAGCTCTGAGCCTGCTAGCAGAGGACTAACTTTTGCGAGGGCCGTGTCCCTTTTGCCGTTCAGAGATGCTTGGAGCTCCCACGCTCTGGGGCAGCACAAAGAGGACACAAAAGAACAAACAATTGCGGGTCCAGATATTGAAAATCATCCCGCCAAAATCGGCCTCACTTGTCCCAGTGGCTGGGCTTTCCCCAGGGCTGCGGTTGCCCCGGGCAGGGTGGTGCTGGCTCCGGCTGGGAAGCGACCGGGATTGCTCTGTGTTTTGATGGCCAACGCTTTTCCTGGAGGAGAACGGGTAGAGGATTACTGGCAATTGATAAGTAGCCTAAACTAATGATTCAGAAAATTGTTCCAACGGCTTCATCTTAAGCGAGCCTGTGTTTTAAAGAACGGCGAGGATGTTACTTAAACGGCGTTCCTCCGTGGTCATTAATAAAGCCATTCTTTGTCAGGGAAGATCCACTATGATGAGCATGAGGGACTCCATCTTACCAGGCTGGAGGTTTGGGGCTTGATCTCAGCTTGTGTGAACTAAAGCAGTTGCAGCCAACTGAGCAGTAATTTCCATAACCTTAGGAAGCAATCCTGAATATCGAGGTTTTTGAAGAGCAAATTTGCTGAAGCATTTACTTAAGAGAATGCATTATTCGGATAGACCGACGTTTCCTGAAGTGCCAAGGACTGAGTAGTTCACTGCAACGTGCTGCGTGAGGGATCGCTTTTACTAGCAGTTACCAAATGTTGCAGTCGCACCTTCGTCTAATTGCTGATACGTGGCATACAAAGAACTAGACCTGAATTTCTCTCCTAAGAGTCTCTTTCTTCACATACTCTCTTCAATCCTTTTCAGAAAAAGAAAAGCACGCTTCTCTGTGACAAGAAAGTTTTCTTCATCTGCAAAGGAAAGGTTGTATTTGCCCCGGCTTTAAATTATTCTGAAACGACTCGCGAATCTCACCTTGAAAGTGAAGTGGTTTGCTACGTTAAAGAGTCTTGTGATGAAAGCAGCTAAAATACTGTAACCTATTTCCATCAGCTTTAGGATTAAAGTTCTGCTAATGCATGTGTTCCCTTCGTTAATGTCTACATGGAGAATAGTGTGTTGTACACTTGAACTCTAGTACCTGAAAGTGAGAACAGTGCAGCGGCAGCTGTAGTCACAGAGCAGAAATGATCGTGCCCACCCTGGCTCTAAGCGTTAAGTACGCAACAAATAACCTGATGTAGAGTAGACAAGCCTTCTCCTGGTACAGAAAAGATTTGCTTGGCAAAGGACAGGTCTAAATCGAAGTTGCCCTGGATTGACTAGACACCGTCTCTCTAACATGTATAATTTTGTTATCATCTGAGCTATTATCTGCGGTGTGCCCCCGTGCACGCTGTTCTAATTAGAAGGATAACTAACGGAGCAGCGTGACACCGCTAGCAGGGAGACTGAAGTTTTAGTTGAATGGCACAAATTAGCTTTGAAGTTTCCTGCAGTCCTAAAGATTTTATGGTGATTTTCCATTTCTGCATAGCCATGTTTGCATTTTGCATGACAGTTTAGCTCTCATCATTTGTCAGATAGCGCCAATCTGTTGTCAGTAGGGTAGAGCCACCAACTCAGAGAGCTTTTAATATTACTGTGCTCGTCGTCTTTAATGGGCACCTGGGAGCTGGCTCCTGGGGGCTGAGCATGGGTATTCCAGAGCAGAAAAGGCATTAAGGCGTCAGTCCGACACAGTGAATGACCTAGACCAAGCCTGCAAAATGCTGTAGGCAACCAAGCAGGCATATAGTATCTGACCAATAATCCATTGCAGTGCATTTCTTACCTCCCCCTCTTGTTTGTCCATTTCCCTCTGCTGCACAGAATATACCGATCCGTTCAAGCATGAGGGATTGTGTAAACCCTAGTTTTGGCAACAGTTACAGACGTCTGCAGGTTCTTACCAGAAATACCGGTGGTATGAACAGCTCTTCCTTTGGTTACTGCTATTGGAAAATGAAGGAGAAAATTGGGAATAATTTTGGAGCATAAATTCTCTGGATGTCTCCTCTCCTCAGCCAGGTCCTGTTTTCATTACGGAGGCTGGCAGAAGGCTCTTGCTCCTTGGTTCTTCTGCTGTGTTGAAATGCAGGTTCCTTTATCAAGCAGTTAAGACTACGGCGCCTCTGTGACTTGTCTTTTATTTATTTGTCAGACCGGGGATTTTTGGTGCCGTGCAGTGTCCCTCCTCCCCTGGCCTGTCACCTCCGTATCACCGTGTCACGGATTTCCTTTGCTTTTCCAAACTACGCCCGTTGAGTCAGTCCTGCCTCTTGGTTTGCTTGCGCACCGCCTCACCCAGCACCATGGATCATGAAAAAATTCGCACAGACCCACGGTACCTCCTTCCGCAGCTCTAATTGAACTTTAACCAGCTGCTGTCACAGCCCAGGGCTCATTTGTTAGCCAATTCCTTGTCCAATTGATTATTTCACTAGCCTTGCTGTTTTAACAGCCTTATTGAAGTTCATGTAAATCATATCTCCAATCTCACTCCTGTTCTCTCTTGCTGTCCCTTTCTCAGAGATATGAATCAAACATTAATATTGATCAGCATTTAATGCCAGACACAAAGGAAAATCTGCTTTCATGTCATATGAAATATTAATAAAACATTAATGAGGGCAAAGGAGAAGGTTGCAAACATGACGGCCAGCTCATCTCCTTCCTCCTGCTCTAATACGGTATTAAAAGTCGTGCCTGCCCTATGCAGTGGTCTGGGCTTTCAGCCTGCGTTGAAATCCGGATTTGACTTCTAAGTCCAGATTTGGAGAAGTCAAGGGACTTAATGCTCGGAAGGATTGACGGGGAGACCTTAGGTGCTCTTATCCTCTGTGTACACAGGATGGTTCCTCAAATACTAGTGCTCCGAATTCTAACGTCGCTCTTTTTATCAAAGTTGGATGTGTTGACCACTTTCGAATGCCGTGCCTCATTTAGGTGGGTATTTGCTCACGTTCTGCTAGGTGTTCCCCGTGAAGTACAGTCAAGAAGAGAAAATAGAAGGGTAAGGGAAAAAAATGAAAAATAGAAGAGGAATACAGGATGAGAAGAACAGAGGATCCAAACAGAGGATGAAGAACACAAACATCATGAAAGTTACATCTATAAAACAAAAAAGACCTCAGAGTACTGTGTCTGTTGTGAAATTAGTTTGCTCTGTGTAGATTGCAGAGCAGCTCCGCGGGATGGATCCCGCTGCTTGGGATATACAAAGGCGTTGCTGAATGTGCTTTTGGGGCGTTGGGTTTGATGCTCTCCTGGGTTGCACCTCACTTTGATGTGGTTTATGCAGGTGTGTGTGAGGGAAGAAGCTGTACTCTGAGAGCAATTGTCGACTAATGACAGGATATAAGAAAAATAAGGCTAAAAAGATTATGAGAGCCTCCTAATCTGGAGATCTATCATCATACTTCAAACATCAGATCTTGCTAGGAAAAAAAGCCACCCTTACCCCAGGTTGGTTTTTTATCAGGAACTTTGAAGACGCTTCAGTGTTTACCACTATCTGCTGATTGTTTGATGTTCAAGTTAAGTGTAGCTCCTGCTAGATTTATGAGCTGCTGAAAGAAAGAGAAGCAGAGTTATATTTCTGCCACGCTGCAGAGTAACTAGAGACGCTGCAGTCTTCTAAATCATTATTGCTTATTAGGAAAACTTTTGTTTTCACTGCTGCTGGGTGACAGTTTGTTTTAATTTTGCTTTCTGAGGACCCTCTCCATCAGTGACCAGCAATGTGTGTAAGCGGGAATATAAAGCAATTGACATGAAATCAATATTAATTCAGGAGTGCGGTGGGTTTTTTCTTCCTTTTGTAACAGATACTTATCAGGGTGTTACGACCTGGCAGTCTGAAGCTGTTTTGCTTTCAAACGCAGGACTCCGAGGCTCTTGGAAGGAGGCTCGTGAACGAGCACAGGCGGTGTCCTCTGGGCCACGGCTGTGTTGTGTGCACACCTACATACTGAGATTCTTGCTTTTTATCAAAACCGGTCGCTGCCGTTGTTTGCAAGACTTAGAGAAACCGGTCTAAACTTCACAGCTAAACAGCTGTGAAATCGGAGTCAGGAATCTGGTGAGCAATCTGGTCAGCGTTTGAGCAGTGTGGGTCTGGTCCGGTTTTGTTTTGTTTCATTTTAGGTGGAAGTGAAGGTAGAGAGAAATACAGGAGTGGTCTTGGTGGTGGTTTTTAATAGGTTTAGACTTCCCAACCATCGTTAATTTTAAAGGAAGCTCAAGCAGATGTTGCTGGGGTTTTATCGAGGTTTCTCCCAGCGTGTAAGAGATTGAGTGGAAGGAATCCCAGGGACACGGGAGAGAAAAGCTGGTGCCTGTAGGTCAGTCCGGCCCTGGAGTCACTGCAGGATGCCCTGTCGGTCGGCTATGCTGAATACTAAATTGCGAACAATTTCCTATTTAAAGACAAGAATATGTTATTTAATGTACATTTGAAGCAGGTAATGCTGGAAGGACTCCAAGAGGAACTTGCTGTGCAAGGAGCAATGAGCCAAGATGATTTTGGGGCAACATCTCCAGAGACCGAAAGGAAAAAAGGCTGCAGGGCAGATGACAGGGAAAACCTTCCGGTCTTTTATCAAGCACGAATCTAAACAGTCAGCCTTGTCAACAAAGATTTGATCTTAGGAGATTTGGGGTTTATTTCTGTCTTTGCAACTTATTTGTAACCTTGAGGAAGCAACTTCACTCCTCTCAGCCTCAGTTTCCCACGCTTGAAAACAGCACTGGCGGTACTGTCTCCCTTTGTAGTGTACTTTGCTGTGTTTTCCATAAAAGTGTGTAATAAAAGTTTAGCATTATTTGTTGCAGCCAGGAAAAGCTTTTCCAGTAGTGATGACCGATGTGGCAAAGAAGGTCCATCACCCAAGGAGGCTGGCCGCTGAGCATCTCTCTCGTCGGTGCGAGGAGAGCGGCAAGCTGAAAGGCCGCTGTGCAGATCTGCTTCCCGCGTGCTGTCCCTCTGAGGGGGGTGGAGGACTTTACTTTCCAGGCCTGTTAATCTGGCACCTTCAACCAAGTGTCTATAAAAAGTGGGGGAAATGATGAATCATCAGTCTCAGCTGCTCGTTAAGTGTTCTTGTTAGAGACTGTTTCCAATGGTCCGTAGCTTTAGTCTGCTAAGAGTAATTCTGTTCATCCTCCTGGCTGCCCTGCAGATGAGCAAAATGACTGACAGCAGAAATATTCCAAAACAAGGGATATTAAGCAAGCACGCGGATGACTGATGTCTGCTGTTCTCCCGGTGGAATTATCACTCATGTGATTTAAGTTGACTTCAGTGACATTTTTGCCCTTGAGGATTTCTCTCCTGCTTTGCAGAACCCTGTGCACTTTACCTGAAGTCTTGTCAAGAGCCATGCGGGGAGGGATCCTCCTGCTGCGGGGCTGCCTTTCCATCGGTGCCACAGGCAGCAGTGGAGCAGAGCTTTTCCGGTGACAGCAGCCGTCACGAGTGTCCCAAGACCTGGGCCAGTTCTCTGCTGGCCACTTGCTCAAACCTCAGGTCCTGATGTCAAGCTGTAGAGTCCTCAGCTGCCCTGGGGTTGCCCTAACTGAGACTCCCCTGGCACCGCCTCGCCCTGAAACAGCAGGTTTTGACAAAGGGGAGTCAGCCTGCTTTCCCAGACTAAGGCAGTGGTAGAGACTGGGCAGGGTCTTTGGCTCTGAAATGAGTTTCCCTCAAAAACTTTGCGGGCTTTCAGGACGCGCTGGCCGGAGTGGCATTTGCGGGGATTGCCTACAGTGCGGCTGATGGGAACACACAGCAAAGGCAGGGGAGCTATTCCTGCTATATTGGCCAAGGCAAGGAACAAATCTTCCTACATTGACATATGCATCAAAGCGTTTAAATAGATGAGTAAAGTAAGTTCATACAGTATAGAACTAGAAAGATGTGATGTAACAGCTTCATTATCATATTTATGTCTTCCTAATTGCACTCCACTGAGATCACTCGCAAGCCTATGGTGGATTTCCATATAATAGGATCAAGCTGTATTTGATCTTAAGCCTTTCTCAACAGGAAGCTGAAATGAAAGGTGGGATACAGAAAAGATCATGAAAATTATTGCCTAAATTTAATACTGAAAGTATTTCTTCTTAATGGAACTTTCTTCCTGTAAACGTGTCACCCATTTTCTAGAGTCCATCCGCGCATTTGTAACATGCTGTGGGAGCGGGAACTGGACACCAGGGACTTCGCGGTTCGGGTTGGCCCTGTGCTAAGCAAAGCAGCAGTTATACATAGGGGAGCGACTTGTGGCAGGGTGCAAGAGGAAGAAATATGCCTCCTGCATAGATAATAATATTGACTTAAATCATATTAGTATCTGGTCTCAGAGGTCATCTCCAACCTTGAAGTACTTTAGGCTCCCGTGCTCAGCGTTGGCTTTAGTCCCTGGTTATTTTGAGTGACATTCGCCAGAAAAAAAATATGTAGAATTCCTTATTTGAGGATGATCAGCTGTTGTAGCAAACAGCCAAGGAAAAGGAGCTGGTCTTTATCGTAACGTGATAAAGTGTGACACAGAGTTCTGGGAAGGATTGTTTTAAACTATTTGCCCTGCTGCGCTTGTCGGAGACTGACGGGCAAGTCTTGCTGGCTCAAAGTGCTGCTGACAAGATTGAAGGTGTATCAGGAAAACTGCTTTCTCCTGGGCATGAAATTATTCTGACAGTCGCTAAGGAAATGTATTCCAGTAATCTACTACCACTTCATGTGCGCTGCAGAGAACTGGAGATTGCTTCAGCAAAAAGTACCATCTGCATTAACACTGCATAAAATCATCAAAAATCAACCACTCGCCTTATTCAGCAGTCAGAAAAGCGAATTGCTTTAATTAATGGATGTACTTTGTGTGTGTGTGTGTGTGTGTGCGTGTGTGCCTATTATTATTCTACCCATTTCGCAGATGCAAACACTGAGTTCACAAAAAAAAGGCGTCTTAAGAATTCATTATTTCAGCTGCGTGCTCATAGTTTGGCTTGCACTGTGGGCTCTCATACAGACAGAGTCGACCACAGCTGAGTCTCAGGTCCTCGACCACCAGCCATAGATCACCCTCCCTCCTTGTGAAGAAGTTGTTTTTGACAAATTGGCTGGTGTAGAGGACCGTGGCCCTACAGTATGATATAGTGCTGCATTAGAACCACTCCACCTAGAGATGCAGGCTAGCTGCTTTGAAAGCTCATTGCCAAAGAGGGTTTTTTTGGTGGACGGTGAGCGACAGAAGAAAATGAATAGGAAATGTTAGGGGAACCATACTGAATAGTCTTACTGGAGGCTCTTTTATTCAATATTAGTTGTATTCGCAGCTGCTGAAAGTACGATCATTGCCAGAAAGATAGGCAGAGTTCCTGCTTTGGGAACCGTCGCTCAAACCTAGTAAACAGTCCGTCGGCTGGATCGATGGCTGCCCGCTCGAGCTTACTGCAGGCAGCCCAGGGCTGTGTCCGCAAGGTCTACCCGGTGTGATGAAGGACTTGACAGCCGAACTATGCAGTCTGCGCTCTCAGTGCGGCACCTCAAAGTGCTTCCAGGGTGGCTGGCAAAGTTAAAAACGCCTTGGCATAAAACCGCCAAGCTTTATCCTCCCCATAAATTTGTCCAAGGCCTAGGAGTGTTTTAAGGCACATCAAACTAAAGAAGTTTTAGAATGCGCTGGAAAAGAGCTATAGTGCTGCGATTTACAGCCAGGAACATTCACCTGGACAATAAGAATCCTGGTGCATTGAGCTGAAAAATACGCTGCAGTGTATGGTATTGGCTTGTTTGTAATAAAACACTAGCCTAGTACATTTTACTGGTTTTACAGGCATTTATTGTTTTGTTTTCAGAAATACAGTATGTAAGCAGAAACGATAAAATAGTTTATTACACAGTAATTGTTCAAGAAGAGAAAGGCCTATTAGAAGAAGTGTCTCTTAAGAAGTATTCAGTGGGTCTCATGTATTAAGAGACAAAACGGAGGAGATGGTTGAAGACCGTCCTGGCTTCTCTGTCGTCTTTAGTGGGGCTGGACAGAGAGTTTTTCACAAGGCCTTGGACAATTGCCCATGCGCATTGTCATTGGGTGCCCAAACAAGCCAAGAATGCAAAGCAGAAGCACAATATTTACTATTGGTTATTTGTCAGGCCCTTATTAAAAGGTTTCAGCTACCCAGGGAGAGAGCAGGGTGAATCAGAGGATGCCTCTGAGACCAGGCACGGAGCAATTAGACTAACAAGTATTGCGTTCAGGCGGCCAGCTTCTTAAATTCAAATCCAGGCTCTGCAAAACCTTATCTATGTGCTCACCTCTTCTTACTTGGTCAGTCGTGTTAACTTGGTGAGGCTTTGCATATGACAAAATAACAAGCATGTTATTTTATCCATGTGTGTGTTTGTAAGATAGGGGCCCTGGATTTCACTATTCATACAGCGAAGATTGTTGACGAAAAATGAGCGAACAGTGTCAGCCTCGCAGGACCGAGTACAGGGAGATACCGTTGAAAGAAAATCCCCAGAGTTCTGATGATTTAGCTGAGTTTACTGTGGCTTGTGCTGGGAATTTCACCAGAAATCTCAAGAAACGGGCAAAATAAATGGCAAAATGTTGCATCAAAACAGTTAAGAGACCAGATCATCTTGGAACCTTTTTTTCCTCTCCTTTGTCCATGGTTAAATAATTTATGTCAGTCTCCATGTCCTCTGGAGTAGCTCAGCACTAGCGTCTGGTGTGTTTGGAAGAGCAGTGTCACCACTCTGTCTTTTCCTGCTCAGTTCCTGGACACACGAGTGCTCAGTAAGCAGCAACTTTTCCAGGGGGCAAAGCAGTTTTACGGTGTTCATCTTCCCAGTCCCGCTGAACAAGCCTCCTTTATGTCTCCACGTAGGTAAAAACAACCAACCAAAGTAAAAAACCCCCAACCAAACAAAAAAACCCCACCACATTACCAGAAGCTCCGACGGTGCAGGTGATTTCATTTTCAGAGGTACAGAACAGGCACGGACCGTGATCCCTAGCTTTGGAGAGGCGAGTTTGGGCTCTCAGCCATGGAAGGACTGCTTCTCCCCACAGGATGCCTTTCGGAAGCCAAATTCCTTCAACACGTGCCAAGTATCTCAACCTTCATCCTGACCTGAATCTGTAAGGAGAAGTGTTTGGTGCATACTCGGTTCCACCTGCAGCCTTTCGGCAGCTTGAAATGTTTGCTGTATCCCATGTCCTGTTCAGCCTTTCTATTCAGCTGCCTGTAATTGAGCAGCTCTTTGCAGCACACCCACTACAGCTTCATCCTTATACTGCAGGAACCGATTCCAAGCTATTATTGCACTGCTTAATGATCCCGTTCAGGCTGTTTTGGAAGAGTAGTCCTTAGCTCTGCGTCTCACCCCAGGGGTTTAAATAGGCTCGTACATCAAGGCCAAGCCTTGGTAATTCCTTTATTTCTGGTGGCATTTTAAATCACATGGAAACCAGAAGCTTCTGAGCAGGGAAATGACTTCCTGCCATTAGGCAGCGCCTATCACCGAGCAAGAACACTCTTGAAATTTATATTCTTAACTCTGACACTTGCTCGGATCGAATGAGTTGGGCTGGGACAAACAAATCGCTGTTTCAAATGCTAAAATTCTCATCAAATGGTTTTCTTTCAACAGTGTGCGTTAGCAGCGAGGGACCGGGGTTTTTTCCTTTTCTGTGTTTTTACTTAGTTCACAAGCCCATGTGCAATTCCATATGGCTGTTTCAAACTGTGTCTCTGAGAGCTACTGCACTGAATCCGTGCTTTAGAGGACTCTTCCCTATGTGCCGTATACTCCGGTTTCTTCCTTCTCCCTTGAATTTCTTTAGCCTGTGAGTTGAGGGCTCGTGACAGTGTAGAAAGAGCAAAACACTTTAAATCTTTCAAATCAAAACAAGAACTTTTCCTTTGAAGAAATAATCTGCATTATGGCAATAATGGGCACTAATAAGCAGCTGTAAGAAGTTGGTGGCGTTTCAATAATCATAATCCTATTGCTTTGTTCAGTAGATGTTAATTCACGTTTTTGAGGACTCCTTTATATACTACTAAGGTCATCCTTGTAAAATGACAGGTTTCCTGACCTTTTTCCCTCTCCAAAGGATTTTCACTAAGCATGCTTGTTTTACAGGATAATTGTTGGTAGCACTCCTGAACTCCAGATACTTTCAGCTGAACCTCTCGCAGCGTGAAGTTCTTTATTTCCGGAATGTGAAATTCTCTTGACCCTTGCTGAGTGCCATCAGAAATATTATAGATGGGTTTCTTTGTAAATACTGCTGTATAAATAGAAGTTTATCAGAAAGACAGGGGAGAATGATACAGCTCTTCCTTTGGAGACGTATTTATGGGATTCAGAGCTTTCCTTGCATAAGGGCAGGAGGATTGTGGCTGGAGGATAAAAATATCTTCTAAGAAAACCACGGAGGTTGAAAGCAGTAGAAAGAAGAATTAATGTCCCATAGTTCCATTCCATCACGAAATCAGACCTACATTTTACTTAGGAAGCAACGAAAAGGTGACAACAATCTAAATATGTACTGAATTTTAACATGAGATTTGTTATACAATGCAAATATTCTAGGCTATTAATTGCTCAATACTATTAATGTAATTGGAAATTAATTCATTGATGTAACTTGTTTGTGAAGTTCTGTTAAAAATACTCAGCATCAGAACTACAAATAGTTGTGCTGTGTTGGTTAATGACGGGAGGGGTTTTGTCAGTGTTTCTGCTCCCTGATTCAATTCTGTAACTAACGAATGCAGTATCTGTTTTGGATTTTGCCATTTCAAGACTCACAGAAAATACAGATTTTCAAAATGGCTTATTACAAACAGCTGAAATTATAAATCACAGCACTCCCAGGTTTTTAAGGCAGTAAAATTAAGAGGGTTGAAGGTAACACCAGCAGCAGGCCTGGCTACGAATATTGGTTTACTTGGTTCATATTGGTAGGTCTTTGCCCCTACTTACTACTGCCCAGCATCAGTCGTGCGATAAGCTACTTGCGCTGCTTATCGTCATGCATTTAGCCTGGCTTGCAGCGCTGGGATAACAGCGTGCCTCGGAAGCAAACACAGATTAGGCAGAGGCTGGAGAATGGGGCTCAGCCTTGAGTTCCCTTCTCCGGCTCCGCAGCGATGCTGTGGGTGGCTCCTCACGTAGCACTGGCAAAGAGCTCTCGTGGTGTCATGAGATCCACCTCTAAGGACGGAACATCTCCTGAAGACTTTCAGACCACAAACCGAAACCAGAGATGGGCAGATGTGCACAGGGAGATGTGCCTAAGGTGGGGGTTCGGGAAGCAGCAGTCACCCGTAAGGGACGTGAGGGATCAACTGAAGGCCTCCCTGGGTGCTTCCTTCCCATGGGGAGAGTTCTGGACCATAGGAGTAAATGAGGGCCTCACTACCACGCTTTGCCAATGTGGAAGAGGTTGCTGGCGCAGAGCAGTGGTGGTCCTGTGCCAGTGGCAGTTTCATGGCTGTGAGTGGGGTCTCTTCGTGTGTTGCTTTGGTAGATACAATGCTCCAGAGTCCTGAGCTTCACTACTGTGGTCATTTCAGTGTTCAGGTCTCCAAAGTGAGGACATGAAACAGTAGGATTAGCAAGGTACAGAGCCCAATCCTGCACTGCTGAGAGCATCAGCCATTTGTGGCTACAGCATCAACTCTGTGGTGCCATCGTACCTCTCCCTACGCATCGTTCTCCACCATTTTCTCTACAAAGTTCTCAAAATATATCCTCCTGCCACGCAGTAACCCTCTGCAGCCTTGTTCTGTGACCCGCGCTTCGTCCGTTGCAGCTGTTTCCTCCTGGCCGGCAAAGAAGTGGTCAGGATTGCTGTGTCCCCCTGCGGGTGTTTATCACATGGGCATACAGGGATGAATAATGCACTGAACTCATTTAAATGTGCTTCCATTTCTGATGCTAGCTTTTGAATTCAAGTACATCTTTGGTCTTTCTTTGTAGTCCAGCTGATTGAGAGGGTTTAACCATATACAATATTCAAATTGCTTTTATGCATGAAGAGATTTCCAAGAAATCAATGCACTCTTCGAGTGAAATAATTAATACATGAACTGACTGCCCTTTAAAGACAGTAGTAATGCTCCTTACCAAGACCAATGCACTAATATTACATTCAGTAATGTACTTTTAAAAAGTTAAATTCTTCCTCATTGGTATTTGAGTAGGGGACAGAATTAGGCATGCCGAGCTGTATTTATTAGCAGAAAACTGATTATTATTACTGACCAATCTGCTTTTTAATGATTCAGCAAGCATGTTGGTTTTTATAGTAATGAATACGGGGCTCTTAATCAGGTGATCTGACAAGTGTGCAATTTGCCTGGAAAATTATGCCGGGCTGGAATAGTTTCTGTGAAGAATAAAAAAGGCAAAAGAACCTATAAAACGTTGGCATTTAGAGGAGAAAGAGACAGGAAAAGCTAAAGGAACAACATTACAGTTCCTTGTGTGTATCGTCTACATGCAGATATTTGGCCAAAATTCCCAGTTAGTATCGAGGTTATATTGTGACCAGCTCAAGGCAAATTTCAGGTCTGTTTTTGCTGTTTTCCACTGGAAGTCAAAGGAGCAGGAGCGTAATGCTCTTTGTGAGCAGGGTTGTAGTGTCGGCGCTATACACACCGCAGGAAAATCAGCTGGCTGCAGTCCCCTTGTGCTCTGGTGGCATGTTTACATTCCTTTAGTTAAAAAGGAAGCATTTGTTTTCACTTTGAGTGTCATTTGTCTCATTCTTTACCTACTTACTGTGCCCCTAAGGCATCTTAGTCTTTCTACCGATCTGATCCATTTTCTGATACTTGTCTTCTCTTGCTTCACACTCCTGAAAGATGCCTTCTCCTACATCCAAGAGCCTGGGCTGAAGGAATGATGATGGGTCTTGTGAGCTGCTGTTCACACCCACTACAATCTGAGCAGTTTCTGACACTGAGGAAGTCTGTGAAATTAAATAGCTGACATACATCTGGCGAGAGAGATCGAACGAGGCTCCTTGGAGACTTCTTCTGCTGCCTTTAATGGCGTTTGATCAGTCAATAAAGAGTCACTGTCACCAATGACCTTTATCAATGTACAACCTGAAAAATGAATATACTACTAAAAATACAACAAACCTTTCTATTTTTTGATTTGCCTTTATTTAGCAATCCCTCTCCCTATTCTGCTCCCTCTGATTGACTAGATGGTACTATTGTATTTAGTTCTGTTGATCGAGTTGTAAGCGGGCATCCATTTCTGGGGTTCAACGCCAGAGGTATTGGATGCTTTCCATTCCAACTGACTTCATAAAGAAAGTAAAAAAAAAAAAAATCTACTTTTAAAAGAACGATCCCAAGAATTTATTCTTGGCAGACTCAATGTAGTAAGCAGGTAGACAGGAAACTGCGTAGGGAGCTACTTTTAGGATTATATACTAGTGTTTTTCAAATTCTGACGTAGCATCAGAATTAATACGCCAGCTTTTGACATGTGTTCTACGTCCCTTATAGCATTCGAACAATGAATATTAGTCTGCGTCTGCTGTCTCCCATCCAGGTCACTCACATGTTAAAGGCTGCTCAAAGGCTCACTGAAGTCAATGGCAAGAGCCCCATCGATGCCAGTGTGCTTTGTATCAGCTCCCACTCACAGCGCTGGAGTCCTTCATACTGTGCGCAACTAAATATGAGGCAGTGTATGCTGCCTGGAGGAGCCACCTGTGTTGGCATAAACTTTCTGAGTCTTAGGTATCAGTACTCATGCTTCAAGAGAATTTCCGCTAAAGTCATTGGAAATCGTATATAAAAACTGTTGGCAACTGTAGTTGCCTGTTACGTTGGAGGACCAGGTATACCTATGCTTTCTTCTCCTTCACTCCATTTTCTCTTCTTCCTCAGTCAATATGCAGAATACTTGATTTCAAGGCAACAGGTGTGTTTTCTTTATTTGCTTTGGAAAAAAAGTCATCAAATATGACAGAAAATGGAAACAAGGCATGAAAGAATTCTGCTTTCTTGTTCTTAAAGGACTAAATGGAGCAAGGATGCAATTTCAACTCTAGTCTCGTAAATACCCTTATTTTTTTTCCTCCTAGGTTTAGTATTATTTTTATATTGTACACTGACCTCATACAAAAAAGGGTGTGTGAAGCTGGTAGAGAATAAGCACCAGCAGTGAATCAATATAGGTGAACTAACTACAGAAGTAAAAGTGCATTAGAGAGAAGCAATATTGCATTATTTTTGTATTGTCTGCAACACCTCAGCCTTGAGTATCACTTGGAAATACAAAAATGTCCTTTTATCTACATTGTTAATCTGAAAGAATTCCCTGTCTATTTGCTCTTTGTCAGCAAAAGCTGTTGTCCGTGATTGCACAATATTTTGTATTGTCTTCTGTAAAACTCTAAAATGACTGTTTAGATTGAATGCCTGAAGTGAGCACTAGGTAAGTCAAAGCACATTGTATTTCCTTTCCAGACCTGGGAAACAGATGCATCACTCAATAACATCCTTTCTCTATATTACAATCACAAGGTGCTTTAGTGCTTTTGTTCTACAATGATGAAAATTACTCTTTTTTAAAATGTGTCTTGAAAGCCACTTGGTGAAATTTGATGTAGAGGAACTGCACCGATTAAGCTTATGATTGCATATCAGTTGGTCGCTGATGTCACCTGCAGCTGACCTTCCCAACAAGTAAATAGCTCAGAAACATTCACCGTAACCTCCACCCTCGCAAACAAAACTCCCACTGCTGCTGGAGTTATTAATTATTTTCATTATGGTAAAACCTAGGTATGTCAAAAACTGGGCTGTGTTATACCGGGAACTACGTAAATCCAGAACAGTAGATGCTCTATGCTCTGACAAGCTCGCAGTCTAAAAAGACAAGACAGCCTTGGGCTGGGGTTAGAAGTACAACTGTGTTTTTCAATAATCTCACATCAACCTATGGATTTTTTTAAGAATGATGGAACGCAGTCTTTAAATGTTATGATTCCCTGTACAACTTAATATCTTCTAAGTCTTCAAAACTCTATTTTCTTGCCAAAAATAGATCAGCGACACAGTGGGTATTTCTACACACATAACCTAGCCAGCAAAAACCAACTCAACTTCTCCTCTAAGCTTCTGAGGCTGAACACCACAGCCTCAGAAAGCCGCTGCCCCTGTGGTGAGAAACTACGGCTTTTTAGCACAGATTTAAATCACATCACAAAGTACCACCATAACTGACTGGCCCTGTCACGAAGTGTTCCCAATATTTACAGTTGCCGAAGGTCCATGTTTTTAATGCAATATTTGTTAGGTGTTGTCTGACTTGACCAAGATTTCAGTAGGTACTTAGCCTGGGACTGGCTATGGAGGGATCTTGGACAAACTTACACGTGACTTCTGATGCTGGTGCCGTTCTCTTCAAGTTGAATCATTTCGGAGTATTTCTCACCTTAATAGCTGCTGACTGGCTGTAATTCTGGAAGTTTACTTCACTGCAAGCAATGACAAGAAAGGCATCAAGCATCTGTCAAAATGCTTTGCTCAGGTAACAGATTTAACTATCTGAAATACTATAACACATTAAAAAAAAAGCATGTTACCTAATGTTAGAACACGTTTAGCCTTGGCGGGGCAGGGGGAGGAAATTCAAAATTAATCTTCATCTAGGTAGGGTAGACCAAATGAGCTCATGCTTTGCATTATTTATTATGAAGATCAGCTATCATTCTTTCCAGTGCCACAGTTTTAGACATTATTTGTTGTGACATGTCCTCAATGGAATAGCTTTCCAGTAGTGATCAATTGGGAACCAGTAGAGAGTCTCACCAGCAAAGGTGGCTTGTTTTTATATAACATTGTGTTGGTAATCTGGAAGTTTTGTAGCAAACTAGTATAAAATCAATAGGAACCACAAGCAGGGGAAATGGAATTCTAACAATTCTATTTACGTAGAGTTGTTAACCTGGAAGTTTATGGGAATTAATAGATTTTAACAAGATGTTTGTGTTGCTTTCACTACAGAAGACGCAGATGACTAAGAACATGGTATGTACCATTCTTGGTGATGCTGGGCAGCTGTCTATATTTTGTTCCACGTTTCAGTTGTACTTTGAAAACTTTTCTCTGTAGTTAATGGTTTTGTCACAAAGTACATATTCACTGTACTTTGCAAACCAAACAACTTCGCCATGAATAAGAGCCTATTACGGCAATTAAAAGTTGCTGGTAGCCATGGCAATAGTCACTTTTCTTGACCTAACAAAGGTGTTCTGCTCTCCTGCGCAAATTGCATACATCAGCTTTTTGGATAATTTACATGTTTCTGATGTAAATGATGTGATGCGGTTATTGCATTTTTCGAAATATAAGGCATAAATCAGGGAGAGTGGTTGTTCCATACAGAACAAAGCATAGTCCTTGAATGTACACATACGTCACTCGCTGACTGAAATCAATGCCGTTTTGCTCACCTAAGGACAGAATTTGTCCCATGCACCAACTGGAAAAACTGAGCTGACGAAGAAACGATGGGACTTACTTGCACAGAGAGAAAAAGGCTGTACCATAAAAATCGAATGTGAAAAAATTCATAATTTAAAGCTGCCCCAGGTCATAATAAATAATTCAGTCCCCAATTATACGCAGTTTCTCCTTAACATAGAACTATCTCCTCATTTTAAGAAAAAAAACAGTCCATAGACCCTTATCATCTATGTGTGTCTATATATAAACAGATAAATATATGTATGTAAAATCTCATGTCATGGTGATAACTTACTCTTGATTTATCAAGATTCGGTTTTTTGTCCGTGAATGGTTATCTTGTTGGGTTCTTTGTACTATATGATCTACAATAACCCAAGCAGTAAAATCAGGGTTTTCAAGTGTGACTTCATTGGATTTACTCCCATATTCTGTATGTATAGTACAGATGCATGAAGCATTGCCAGCATGAGATTTACCTTAAACAATAAAGCTGAATGCATGCTTTGCCAGTAGCCTTAATTCACTCTCACTTTCTCCTCCTAGGATTGTCACTAATAGGCAATGACTATGTCTTAATTATTATTTAAGCTTAATAGCTGATTATTATTGCTTAATGATATGAATACTTCTAGCTGTGATTGGTCAGAGAAATCACTTTGTGTTTCAGTTTCCTCGATGGATATGTTTGCAAACATTTTGCCTGGCACATTCATTTAGGAAGAGTCGAAATCCACATTTCATGAACATGCTTTCTAAGTCCTTTAAATTCCTTTCCTACAAACACATCAATTACTTTGGGAAAGGAGAACTTTTCTCAGATATGAGCAAAAATAATTTAAAATTTGGATGAATATAGGCTTATTTCTTTGCTTCATTGCTTCTTCAGATTTATTTGAAATAGAAAAATGTATATTGAATTAGGTAATAGGAGCTGCATTGGAAAGACTTTGTCATGCAGCAGATGTGGAAGAACAAGCTGAGTCAATGTGGCTGGGCTCATCCCACCTAATTTGGGGATTTAACCGGGGCACGCAACTGAGCCTCGGTTTTGGCGTTTGCCAGAATTGCCCTGTGATGTGCATCTCCCTCCTAGGACAGAAAAGAGCATATTATTGTCTGAAGAAAATCATCTCCTTTCCAAATGATTGTGACCTAAAATGCTCGTTTTCCTTTTCCACAAACCAGAAAACTCAGCTCTATGGAACAAAAATTGCACATTAGCCAGCCGGCAGCCTTGTGTGAGGAAGTAGGTAAATTTTGCTCCTACAGAGAGGCTCAAGCAACTAAATTTGTGAGCTCTCTTGCACACGAGTTACAATGTTCTGAGATTTGCTTCTGTTGTTTTTTTTTTTCCCCTCCCCACTTCGGCTTCTCTTGAGGCCAGACAGGCAGGATTGACTTCCACCCATCCGCGGTGCCACTGGGACTGCCAATGGACTTGTTAAATTGTGATAATAATTTTGAGGCTGTTGGCCACACGTTTGTTATGAAATGAAGTCAGTCTCTTCACATAAGCTGTCAGACAGAAATTACTTTTAGTCAAAATCAATCTAAATTTCAACTGGAGACTTTGAGGTGAAGGCTGTGAACTTTGTTACCTGTTAAAGCCCCGTGAAGCCATGCAAGCTTTCTCATTTCTAGCTAGAAGGGCATTTCTACGCTCCTGTGCTGCAGAAAGTATTGTTTATATACCAAAACTCCGTAGCATTAAATGCAACAAATCCTATATTTGAGGAAACTACCTCCATTAAAGTGGAGATTTAACTTCTTCAGGCCAAATTCTGCTCTCCCCTCCTTCTCCTGTTCAAAGCAATAAATGTTTTAAATAGACTCTGGGGGAAGTTTCTGGCCCCATGGCAGTAAAACCCAAGAGAGTGATAAAAAAATTATGTATTTATAACATTTCATTAGGCTTAAAATTACCTCTGTTCTTCTCATGCGAACGTGTAGGATTTATCAGGCAAATTGCAGACTCGTTACGCTCGTTATAACACATTCACCCTTAAACCATTGGAGTATGGAGCCCGTGAACTGAGGTTTTGTGCTCTTTAAAGACTTCTTGTGGAAGGAGCTTGAATACGAGACGATGAACGTCCGTAAGCGCTATACAGTTACATACAGGAGAATCTACGCTGGGCTTTGCCTTCGAGTATTTCTCTTGAATGCCTTTTGCTTACCCTTCATTTTCAATCAAGCGAGTTGAATGCAACTCAAAACAAGACCTTCACCTAATGCTGAGTTTAATGACCCTTTTAATACCAGTCGAGCTGGCTGCCTTCTCTCTCCCTGCTGTCCTCTCGCAGCTTTGGAGCCTTAAACGTGTTATAAAAATGACTTTTTGGTACAGTCCACAAATAAACCGAAAGACGCACAGAAGCAGTATACTCATCCAGCATGAAATCAAAATCTAATCAACGCAGATTAGGTTAGATTAGCTAAGCAAGTAAACAATTAGCCAAGTTAATGTTACCTACCCTGTCCTTCAGCAGCAAACAGTTAAGGAATTTGTCTTCCCGGACGTGTTTAGTTCCAGCTCACGTTGGTGACATTGGAGGTTATTGGATGAAATTTTCAAACTAGCAGCTCCCATCGTCCTGTTATTTTCATTCTGTTCCGAGTCTTAAACAAACACGAAGGAAATGTTGGTAGGAAGAGAGTGTCAAGTGCTTGGGAATGGATTGTGGATTTTGATGTGATCCCATGACGCGGACTGAGGAACTAACCTCAGGCTTGAGTCGTCGCACACGGCAGCCTCTTGCCAGGCCGGATTATGTGGGATTACACAAGACGATGATGCTCCTGGCAGGGCCAAGGTGCTGGGTCCCCATACACCACTGTTCCACTGTCTCAGAGGCTCTGGCAAACTTGGGAAGGCAAAACTGCTGCAACCTAATATTAAAGTTTTTTGGCAAATATGAAAACTCTGAATTCCTCGTACCATTCAGATCAACTTTTTTCTCACGGAGTAAACTTATTGGTCACAGAGAAAATGAAATTAGCAGCTGGAATTCTGGGACAGAAAAACCTGCTCCATCGCTCAGCCCTTTGCTTCAGGTCTCATAAATCTCACTGCTCAAATTGCGTGGATGGTGGTCTTTGAAACGTATGCGGTGTACGCACAGGTCTTTCTACAATATTGCATTTCACTTTTGATTTACTCTGCCTTGCTCACATTTATCTTTGGATTAAGACAAGCACACCAACAGAAATAATTAATTTAGCAATATTAAACCAGTTTCAGAGCATCTGTTTGCTAATCTCACTGTTACCAAGCTACAGAAAAACTGTGAGACTGCCTTTAAAGTTCTCCCAGTAATGTAGGGATTAAATTGAGTTTATTTGCACAGTTAATTCTCTAAAAGCAAACATACTCCACTTTTAGCTCCTGTTTCTACAGAATTGTTGATGAAATGGAATTCCTCCAGTGGTCACATCTATCTCCTGTCATTAACACAAGTCGTTTCAACTTTTTTCATTCTAAATAAGTCTTGCCAACATTGTATACCCACCTGTTTCGGCTGTCTCCATTACTTGCAAAATTTCAGATCACCTCAGGTTTTTTGATGTTATTATATGCTTTGTAAGGGATTGCATCCCATGTTAAACAGTATTATACCCACTAAAAATTTTCATTCACGTAATGTATTGGTATTTAACTCTAATTAGTGACTGCCATACCAGGGCACCTTATCATACCTTTTCAGTGGGGTGGAAGGGAAATCGCAGAGCTTTTAAGATGTTTGTCATAGGAGCTGCAGTTGTAATTTTGTTAAACCAGCCCTAACTTCTCTATGTGATCATGTAAACAGCTGAAAATGTGGGGGGTTTCCCTATTAAATTAAACTTAATTAGGACATGACTGCTCAGGACCAGCAGCATCAGCCATTTCCTCGGTTTGGATTTCCCCGGAGCTTCCAGCAGCAGAATTTGCTCAGGTTTGGTTTTGTCGTTTTTTTTTTTTCTGGTGTTGGGGGCAGATGACGGGCATCTCTGCACTGCGGACGGGCGATACCTTCGCCCAATATTCCCGTCCCTGAACAGCCTCGTGTGCTCGGCACGTTGAGGAGGACGATCCTCTGCCTTCCGTGTTTATGACGGTTGTCAGTACCTTTGTCGTTAAATGGGATTCAGTGCGTAAGTGGCAGGGGCAAGCGCAGGTATATGTGCATTATCTTATATAGTGCCATAAAACAGTCTCATAAACTCCGTGGTGTGGGGTTTTTCCTTCTCTCAGCAGGGAGGATCCTGCTGGCATAAAGTAAAAAGTTTGTCTTCCCAGCAGAAAATGCAGAAGGTCAAACACAATTTTGTTAACAGGTATTGGGGGTATTTTTCCACTTTAACAAATTAATTACATTTCTTTTTGATCTTCAAAGGCTTTGCTGAATCATTGTTTGTTCCTTTTTTTAGCAGGGAAACTTATTAGCAATTCCGAGAAACAAATTGCAAATGTTTTCTAACCTGAGGCCAAAACCTGCTGGTGTTCAGGTGTTTCCAGATGGCAAATATGTGAGGGACTGAAAAAACTAAACTAACGCTAGCGTCTACAGAATATTTTTTTGTTTTTATCAAAACCAAAAAAGAAACACGTACAGAAATTCTTAATCCATCAGATACTGGCTACAATTTGTGAAGATAATTTCTTGATATTGAAATAAAGGGCGTTGTGGGTAGCTGTCTAAAAAAATGAAAGCAAACAGTGATTTCCACTCTGAAATTTTGCAGAAATTTCCAACTTTTTATCAGGTGGCAGATTATCACCATTTTGATAACATGACAAATGCGCTCCCCCACCGACCCGGTAACAGGGCTGGGCAAGGCACGAGATTCCCCTGTGGAGCTGAAAGAGCCATGGGAGGAAGAGAGGCGTGAGCAGAGATGGGTGTTCTCGGGGCTCAGCACCAGCTGCCTGCTGTGTTTTACCCCTCCTGCCTTTCCGCCACATGGGAGCGTGCTGGCTGAACCCCTCCAGGCTCTGTTTCAGTGCAAATATCAAGAACAGGTGCCGGGTTGCGGGCAGAGGTATAAGCAGCAGCGAGGGGTCTTCATGAGCTGCATCGGTGATGCTCTGAGACCTTCTCTTCATAGCCCGGGGGAATGACCATGGATTCGTGGAGGATTGCATGACGATGCTGGAAACTTCCCAGTCTACAGAGTCTTTTTCTGTATTTTATAATTTGCTTCCAGATTTTCTCCTAAGGGATATTTTATTGAAAACAATAACACTTCCAAAGCAGTCTAGCACCTTCAGGTGGAGCAGGGGAGGAGCTACTGCTGGAGCATCCCAGCCCCATCCCACATGGCACTTGCAAATCCTTACCTTTTCGCTAGAGCTGAAGCGGCTCCTGGGATGCTCCTCGTCCCCTCTCCAGCCCATCGCACACCTCGTGGCTTTGGGCCCGATTCTGCTATCTTCACTCACGCCATGAGATCTTATTCAGAGAACCGTCTGTTTGAAATATGAGTCTAATCCCAGGGTAATGTACTATTCCTCTTAGATTTAACTTTAGCTGATCCCTACAGAATGAATTTTTTAGCAGGACGGTGTAATCTGTCTGTGAGGTCTTGACAACAGGGTCCATAAGGAAAATGGAAACTTCTCAAACTTGCAATTTGAATGCAAACCCCCGAGGATGTGCTGTGGTCACAGGTAACTGTGCAGAGAGGGCCAAATCCTGCCGAGCACAGGTGACTTTTGCTTCCAAGAAAGGAAAATGCTTGGCATCATCTCGCTACCTACCAACATCATCCAGCTCCTTGCAGACCTCCTGCAGGTGCTCAGCCGTGGCTGCAATACGGACACAGGGACTGAGAAACAGGAACGGGGTCCGTAACACCAAAAAGGGAAAAAAATGTGATGATTTTTGTTGCTGTTGCTGCCAAGGCTACAGCTGGACCCTTGCCAAGCAGATCCTTGTGGCGACATGGATTTCCATTTATCCGACTGCTTGGCAACATCTGGGGATCGTTGCAACTGATTGCTATATCAGCGATAGCGGGAGCGTTCGTTCTGTGACGTGGCTCTCTGGGGGCTACAACGGCACAAATAATCCAAGGAATAACATAGCAAAATGCTACAAGCCGCAGCCCAACGCAAGAACTATTCTANCTATATCAGCGACAGCGGGAGCGTTCGTTCTGTGACGTGGCTCTCTGGGGGCTACAACGGCACAAATAATCCAAGGAATAACATAGCAAAATGCTACAAGCCGCAGCCCAACGCAAGAACTATTCTAAGGCAAAAGAGCCTAAATATGAAAGCAATCTTTGACTGATACTAGTTTTACTTGACTCGCAAATAAGACTGACTCATATAAAAGGATTAAACTTTATCAAGTAATACGCATAGGCTGACTTCAGTTACCTGAAAGTCTGAACGGATTCAAGCTTTAAATACAGTTGCCTTTTGAGTTTAAAAACAAAGCACCTTTGAACAACTCCACTTGTAAGGAAATTGTACGGTGGTTCTTTAAAGAAATTTTGTATTCCCAGCAGTTTTTTAAAAAGAAAAAAGCAATCAAGGTTTTTGCAATGTATTTTGCCTTTAAAGCTTTACATTATTTAAGTGCTTTGATAATGTAAAGAAGTCTCCATGAGAAAAAGGGAGAAAATTAATTTCTTGGTTATTTTCCAAAATTTCCTCAGACAGACATTTTTTCATTATTTTACTCTGGACGAGGAATCCAGGTTATGAGATCAGTTCAAATTTCACAAATATTAAAGCCATAAAACTGTAACTCAAAGCATGCAAGTGAAGGGAATGGTTACTAGGCTCAGGGGAAGGGGGATTGGGGTGAATTGCATGCTATTTTAATGAGATCCTAGTTTTTAAGACTCTGACATGTTCAATGATATTCTATTTATTTGTAATTTTTTTCACGCTTCCGCACGTCTACAGCTTGATCCTGGTCTTACCGCGTCATCGGTGTTTGTTTATTTTGATGGAGTCCGTTTTGATTTACGGAGTTATTGAGGTGGAATGCTAGCCCGCCCCTAATTAGCAGATTTTGTGTATACGCGCGCATTAACGGACGAAAGAATAACAACCATCCGAGATTTACAGATGCTTCCTTTCTCCGTAACGTTCTTATGATGTTTTCTGACAGATACTATGGAACAAAGAGGATCAGATTAGCTTCTGATCTACAGCAGATGCTTTTTGCATCCTGAAAGTTAGAGGACTTCTGCCGACAGATTGCTGTGACCTATCCAAACTCCGGTAAGTAATTGTGGAAGTTTGTGCACTCTAATTCACTCCAAACAATGTGTTGTGCAGTGACGGTAAAGAACAAAAGCCTATCAATAATCTAGGGGTTGCGGTTAAAAAAAATTAATGGCTCTCGATATAAAATTGGATCTCCAGGTCTTCACTCATCCACTTCAGAACTAGTTCAAAGCTATCTGAGGTAATAAAAGACCTTGCTAAAATAAAAGACCTATCCAAGCTAATAAAAAACTTGACAGAGTTACTGTGTGTCATTTTCCAGAGAGCTGTAACTACTGCGTTATAGCCAGTTCATTGAGAACTAAGTACAGAGCCCAAACACTGACGAAGCTTTGGAAGAAAAATGAATCATGGCTGGATCAGATACAGCCACAAAAGTGCTGTGTTAGAGGTTAAAACCATTCCAGGAGCTGAATGCCTTTGCTGCATAGAAAAGGATGTGACAATGAGTTTCATTTAAAGACTGAATTCATTTGCTATGGGAACAATGAGGTTTTGCTTTTTTAATCAAAGTGCAGACAAGTAATTTCTTCTGAATTATGCGAGAGAAGATACGACGTCAGTAAACAGTCTTTTCTGTAATACAGCCATAAAATATCATAATATACATATACATGAAATAAAGAAGTGGTTGAACTTGTCATTTAATTGTATTATCAGATTTGTAGCTTGTGAAAATGTCAGGGAAAATAAAGCAGTATGTAGGATGGGTCAATTTATTAATTGCGGATAATTTTTGAGCCAACTCCAGCCAGTGCTGTTGTATTTCTTATTTATAAGTATCCACCACGTTGCTTGGAGAGATATTTTTCATCCAGCAGGTTAGGTTTTTATAGTCTTCCCATTTTGATCGCTTCCTAGTTGTCTACCAGGATCAGTGACGGGTCTCCGAGGTCACACAGCATCATTTCTGCCTGCATGCCTGTTTAGCAGCGTTTAGCACCTGGCCAGTTTGAGCTTTTTGATGAGCTAACATTTCTGGCACTCTGAATATTTGTAAACTTCAAACAGCAGGAGAAAAACGTTAATTTATGCATATCTTTGTAATTCTTGCTCACTTTCGAGTTCTCCAAACCAGCTCTATTACAGTCAGCTTCACTCACTTCTCAGAATTAAATCACTTAAAAATTGTGCTCCAGTTAGACCAGTCCAACTGAGGGCCAAATCTTGGTCTAGGTATTCGTTTTCACTCCAAAAAAAATTGGGAGTTTTATCTGAATAAGAACCTAGGACTCAAACCTATTAACTAACAAAGCAAAAATGCCAGTCAGAGATGAAACTATCTGCCAATATGTGCTTGAGGTGTACGTCATTGTTACTGTTTTCACGAGAAAAGGCACAATGACTTGAAAGTTTCAACTTACGTGAGGAGCAACACTCGCGTCCCTGCTTCCAGCAAGAGTTTGGAGAAACTGCCCCCCGCAGCAGCACCAATAAAACCAGCTGCTCCAAATAAAGCCTCATCCACGCACGCTGTCCTGGTCAGGCGGTTTCTTTGCTTTCTCGGCGACGTAGGAATGATAGAAATGCCTAGAAACTGCTTGGAGAGAAGGGACGGTCACCTGAGATGTAGAGATGGAATGCTGCTGGCACAGGGGGATTTCTAAAACTAGATTCAAGGTAGGCTTTAGAGCACAGAAGTCACCAGATTTTCAAAAATGTTTCAAGGCCAGTTGTACTTTTGGTAATCTTGTCACTTGTCTAAGTGAATGAGAGCAAAATGGGGGAGCTGATCTGAAGCTCTTTCTCCCTTCCCGGGAGAGCAGTTCTTCACGTGGAGCTCCCTATACAGCTCACATATATCCAGTATGGAGCAAATAGTCTCTTATGTGAGGTGGAAAGAAATTTGGGGGCACAGAGAGTGGGGCGGGAAGAAAATGGGATACTTTATCCACTTCCCATGGGAATGCTGCTGTAAAAATGGGGTTTGTCCTGGTTGTTGAAGTCTTTTATTTCATCGGGTTCATGCCTTGACTCCAGCATCCCTAGAAGGGTAAAGACCTCTAAGTTTGGCCGTATTTCCTCTTTACGCTGTGGCTCTTTTTAGGGTTAAAGCTCAACTTACTTCAGAGACTGGTTTGTATGTTGCTCAGGAAGCCTGGAACAAACTATTTCCTGGTTTTCAGATCTCAGTTTGGGGTTTGAGGCAGGGAGAGAATGTTTTAAGTGCAGATTTTAGATGGTACCCATGTGCCCCTGAGGAGACAGGCTTGCAAAATCTTCGTTAAGGCCGCGTGAGAGGCAAAAAAAAAAAAAAAAAAAAAAAAAAAGAG
>VZSC01005050.1:179130-256128 GCA_013398225.1 Steatornis caripensis
GGTTCAGTTCGGAGCCGGCAGCGGGGAGCGATGACTTTTTTATTATTTATAGAAGACGCCGGGCCCCCTTCCCAACTTGTCTGAAACGCTGCTGTGTAGTGGAAATAAATGGCTTGGGAGCCTTGAAACCCAAGGTTAAATACCTGTGAGGTTTAGGAGCTGCTTGGCAGTCCTGCATCCCTGCTGGGCTGGTGCTCCCCAAATTTCTTCTGCGAATATCGAAGCCTCTTGGAGGATGTAAAGACGGAATGAAATATTCTTACGTATGCTTTTGCTCGAATGAAATCTCCGGTTGGTGCTTAAATATCACAGCTGATTCCGGCGAGTTCTTTATGCGTGGAAACTTCAAGTATTTACCTAAGATACTGCAGGTAGCTGACTGAAATTGCTACTTGGCTTCATTGTGTCTCGCTGAAAGGTTATCTTAGAACAGATTTTCTCCTTAATTTTATAGCACTCATAGCACTCAACAAGAAATTATGGACATCAAAATTATTTTGCGGGCCATAGAAATGCTGTTTAGATAAGGCCGAAGCAATTGGAACAGCTGATGGCAGAGGAACTGAGGACTAGATTCTTATCTGGTGTTAATAGACCCAATTTATACAGAGGTAATTGTTTGGTCTGAATGCTTTCCTTTTGCTATAGCAACGGTCTTAACTTCAGGTAGTTAAGTTCAGGCTCGCTCTTTAGAAATTATTAAAAGCTATTGTGAACTATTCATTTCTCAGTACTAAAAAAATAAGCCGCCATTTAAGTAGCCCTGAAAACAAAACCAATAACTGCTTTTGGCAAATTCTTTACTTTCATTACGGCCACTGTAATTGAATTCTTAAAGCTTCCGTGTTGCAGAGGAAAAAGTTGCGGGATCTCTGCAGCAGCCTAGCTGCTCGACAGCTCACATTGCACGGCACAGAAGCGCTTTCAACAACTTGTGCGGTTATCCACTCAAAGGGCCGGTGTGATTAGTCCCCTCCCTTTTCCGAGGTGACCCTTTTTGCTTGAGCAGCTCTGAAGCCTGTGCCTGTCTCTTTGGCTCGGGTCTGCTTGCTGCTGTTCCTCTTCATTCAGAGGCATCGCACCAATTTTCTTGCAAGTTGAGACTCTGCCTGTGCATCGGTGTCTGCGCAAACCCGTCCGAGCTCGGGATGGGTGTGCTGCAAATGCTGGTGCCACAACAGCACCTGCAGGGCTTGGCCGCGGTGCGCGGTCCTGCCAGGCTGGGCACCGCGTGCGCAGGCGAGCCATCGTGTCTGAGCTTCTTCACGTAACGGTGCGTGGAGTGGTACTGCTGGGCTTGTGGTAGTGTTTCTTGGTAAAGCAATGCCAGCAGCAAGGAAAGCTGTAATGCTGTTCTAGCTCAGAGGAAGAAACTGCAACCTTTAGGTAAACTTTCAGGCTTTGCATAGTATCTTCTTTAACGTAAGAGCCGAAATTGCTTTGGAAGTAATTCCCCTGAAACCAAAGGAAATGCTGCAAATGGATGTGATGCTCAGCTTTGTTTTAGTGTCTGCATTGCAATTACTAATTTCTGCGTTACGTAGTAGATTAAAATCTGTGTTCTGTGCTCACAGGCATTGCTAAGCACAGGTATGTGATAGACCGCTCCCCCAAGCTCTTGAGACTTCTGTTGTTTAGCCACAAATGTTGTTAATTTGTTTTTTCTTTTGAGTGCGACTGCTTGTTTTATGCAGACATTTCCACGTGCAAGCTTTGGTTTATCTGATGTCCATACAGGCTCGCATCCTGCAAATGTGTGCCTCATTCAAGTGAGAAAAGGAAATCAGTAGTAAAACTTGTCTGAGCTTACAGCCGGTGGTCCGGATCTATGGAATCAATTTGAATTTCTTTGTTGACTTGGGGGAATGTTAGGCTGCAATCCGGTAGCTGTATTGCATGGTGCAGACCAGAACCTGCAAAGAGCCTTGCACTTGGCTCAGCGTAAGGCGATGCTGAGCTCTGGTTTAGGATGCCGAGTGACATGGAAATGCTGTATTTCAGAGTTAACCCTCACTTGATGCTTATGGTGCATATTTGTTGCTTGGTTTAGGCTACCCAGATACGTGATGTATAGTAGCGTGTCTTCCTCTTATTAAGAGCGAGAGCAATTAATGGACTGTCAGTCAGTATGCAATAAAAAGAAATAATTTCTAAACTGACTAGAGAAAGATGTTCTACAAATTCCATTTACAAAACAGCTGGAGTTTCTAGCAGGTGGAGGCTGCCCTTTCAGTTTCATCAGTGTTACAGGCACCCTAATCCAAACACCATGGTGTTTCCTAGCAGTTAGTTATTTACTAAACATACATGAAACTAGCTAGTCCCCTGTTTTGCTCTAGGATTGTAATTTCAAGCAGCATGAGTCAGAGGTCTCTAGAATGGCAAAGTGAAATAGTTGTCTTTGCTGTGATGGTATCAACTGAGCATACAAAATACCTCTATAAAAAAAAAACAAACCGTGAGAAAGAGTATTGCTATGCAAGAGCAATTCATAATGTAACAACGTACTTGTCGCTTATTGATATAGTGACTTTGGTTTATTAAACATTTATTTGTAGCCCCGGTAACATTACATCTGAGGTTTCTAATTGGAATTTAGAAAGCCTAATAAATTTTGATTTCATCCTGAGTGCTCTCAATGCAGGGTGTTTACATTAGCGCTGAGAAAGAGCAGTGCCCGAACTCCACGAGCACGTGGTGCGCGGCGGCTGTGGGCTGCGCTCGTTCCGTGGATGGTGTGTCTTTGGGCAGGCGAAATGGTTGAGCCCAAGTCAGTGCTGGTGTAAATGGTCATGGCTCCAAAATTAATAGTGATGCACTGAGGCTTGGATATGCCCTGCAGCAGATACATGGTAAAATGAGTCCTGCCAAGACAAGGTATGTCATGGTGACTTAATTCAGCTAGGCTTAATTTTGCCTTTAGCAGGTAACTCGCCTTGTTAACGTGTGTTGCTCGAGCCAAGCAGCAGCCCCTCGCTCGCATGCCATAGAAATGCAATCGCTTGCTCCATTAAGTGATCTTTATGCTTTGTTGTGGGTCCACATTAGCATCCTCCGCAGCTGCCGTGAAAGGTTAAAACTTCCCTCAGCTACCATGGAAATGGTACCAGGCCTGAAGACCCCTTTGGTATTTTTTAATGTGAAAAGTAATGACACAATCTGGTGTCCTGTTCCTGAAAAAGTTCGGATGAAGTTCAGAGCTCTCCTGGCCGAGCTTCCAGGGGGCCAGTGTGGGGCTGTGCATATACGCAACACACGTGGCAGTTCCATCTGACACCACTTTGAGTAACTGCATTGGTTTTACTTTCAAATTCATTCAAAAAACCACAAACAAACCACGCACAGAGCAAGAATGACTGCTCGGAGTGGATAGTGTGGTGGTGGAAATCCTTGCTCGCGTCTTCCTGGGGGCTCTGGTGGGGCACTGCCAGGGAGATGATGCTGCTGGTGAGTAAATGAGGCTGAGAGGGGCTGGAAACGTCTCTGGAACAGAGGCAAATGAGTGATGAAATCCCAGTCCCAGGAGGGGCTCGCCCACATCATGGTTGGAGAAACACATCAGCCCTCTTCAGCACAGAGTTTGTTTCAGGTCTTGCAAGTTGTAGTGGGTTCGGTGACCGTCTGGGTAGGTGCCCTCATCCTGGGGGAAGAGTGACTCCTCCTGCATTTTGGGTGTCAGCTGTCAGAGCCTGGCTGGCCCTGCAAAGCTCGTCATAGCATAAGGGGGTGGCCGTGGCTGCATCTGCTCGAGGCAACATCATCCTCTGAAGCGGAGGGGAATAGTGATGTTTTCTGTCACGTTGCTAGAAGGCTCCAGTCATCAAAGGAGTGAGCGTGGGTATCTGGGGCTTTCCTGAAGATCTGCTGAGCATACAAGTGCATGTCCCTGACTGAGTGACCCTGTGCTGCTAGGGGTTCTGGAGATGGGATAAAGTCACCCTTCGGCTTCCCCAGCATCATATGTCTCTCATTTTGATGTGGTTTGCTCTTGGCCGCAGTAGTTAGATTGAGAAATTCCAGAGCTCCAGTTCTGCAGGTGCTGCACGGGAGCAGCGTGTCCTGTGGAGGATGGTTTTGAGGTGAATATTCTGTGAAACTGCTACACTGGGAATTCACTGCCAATACGCTGATGGGTGCGAAAAAGGAAAATCGATGTCTCGCTGCACGTGTTGTGGGTGTCTGCAGAGCTCCATCAGCACTGACCACGCGCGGACGGGCACCGTCGGCTGAAGCTTTGGCTGTGTTATTGAATCTGAGGTGGGTTTTGTTGCGAGACGATTCTTTTATGACTGTTCTCTTGTTTTCAACAGACGTGAAATGATGAAATCGAGACGCTTTTGGTTATCTCTCATATTGCTTGGGGTTTTTCCGTTGGTGACGAGGGGATGGATGGACGCGGACAGGAGCAGAAGGCTGTATTCGGATGCGGGGAGGTTGCATCAAGAGGTACTGTACACCAGCTGCTGCTGCAGCTACAGCTCTTGTGTTTCTATTTTTGTGCTGTGTTCAGGCTCTCCATACTGTGAGAACAGAAAACAGGCGAGGGCTTATCCATGTATGTTTGTATTAAACACCTGCTGAGGAGGTCAGCATAGAAACAGTGATTGAGTACGAACTGTGAAGCAGAAGCTCTTATGCTTTTTGAGCCCATTCCCATCATTCAGGGAGTGAAATTGTGCACCTGGCTGTTGCGGGGATGTTGTCTTTTCCCCAAAGACTTGATGGTATGCTCTGTCCTGGAGCTGCTGGGACGGATGAAATTAATTTAATAAGCAAACTTTGTCCTGGCTCTTCATTTGGGTCATCAGACCTTCAGGTGAAACCTGCAAAAAGTCCTTTTGCTGCTTAAAACCCCCTGAAAACCCAGCCATAGGTGGTTCTGGGAGAATCGGCAGAGTTACTGCCCAGAGCGTTTCCCTCCTGACGTTCTGATGTCAAACCCTGCAAAGCACAAAGTAATCGGGAAGGGACCAAGGGAACTTGGTGGCCATAGTGAGGGATGGTGATCTTCATCCAGCTGGAGAGGACCTCTGATGCCTGCCTTGATGGGGAGCTGGGACTCCTTGTGCATTAATGCGGGATGGTAACGCACTCTTCAGCATTCAGTCCCTGGGCTTGGGGGAGTGGAGAAGCAACTGAACCTGTTTTCAGTGCTGAAAGTGACAGCGTTGGCTTTCATTGCAGTGATGTCGGTTAAGCAGCTCCCTGTTCTGATAGGCGTCCGGTGCCGGCTGTCCCAGCAGGGATGGTGGCTTTCTGCACCAGAGCTCGCAGTGTGGCTTGCTGCGCAGATGTGGGTAGACTCAGATTTTCACACGTCTGAGTCCGAGGTGTGTGAATAAGGCCACAAACATCCAGAAATGTGACTTTCATGAAAAGAAAATGATGTTACTTAATTAGTTTGTGATTATCGTGAGCTTGCTAAGTGATTGCTCAAATGCCTGAAAGTGGTAGGTGGTGGGGGAGCAAGGGAAAAGAGGCTTTGGTATTTTTTTAACTGCCGTTGCCTAGAACGCTTCTGTACTGGCAGACACATTAGTCAGTGCCAGGCTAACGATGAGCCCTTGATGGATTCAGGCTGCAATTGGATCTATTTAAGCCTCAGGATTTTGTTCTAGTTGGAGAATCCCATTTCTCCCAGTCACATCCCATCTACAAATACCCACGTTTGTGTGCGCTGTTTCAATAAAGCAGTTTAAGCCAATTAAAAGGATGCTTTTCACTGCAGGACTTGAAAATCATTTCGGTGGGGTTGGAGATCCTGCAGTTCTGAGTTCTGTCTCAGGTGTACTTTTCCCTTGACGTAGCCGTCCTCTGTTCTGTAAAAATGAAGGAAAACAGTTCCCCTCTGCACCTCCACCGTTATTTTTGTAGACTCGGGTAGTACATTGGTGCTCTGTTAAACACGTTCTTGTATTGCCTCAGATCACTTTTGGTTTTTTATTAAAAATAAATTGGTTTGCATGCTTTTGCATTTAAGAAGATCTCATTCTTCACTAATGCATATTAGTTTTGAATTTTGAAAAAGTTGCTCTGAGGAATTCATTACTCAAATGATTTACTTCAACATAAATTGTAGAACTATTACACTACTTGAAAGACATTAATTTGTTTGATCCTCCTCGCAAACCCACGAAGTTATTGCACCAATTACTTGATCTTGCTTGAGGTGAAAGGATCTAAGCTAGAAATGTATTTGTTCAGATTTGCACAGAATTTATAACAGGTGTGAACGTTAAAATTTTTAATCGACAAAGTTAAGAGTAGCTTCAAGGGGTGTAAGTTATACTGCAGGTTTTTTAAAAAGTAACTGTACAGAAAGCTTGTTCTACAAGAAACAGCGTTTACACAGTGTGGCACCAAACACCAAGATGAATCTGGAAGTCCTGAACGTAGCTTTCAGGTAGGTCAGTGAAACTGAGGTAACTGTTGTTTTCTTTCAAAATGTGCTCAGTTTATCTTTCAGAAAATAGTTTAGCCATACTACGTTTTTAATACTAAAAATTACCCGAAACCCTTTTCTAGTGACAGTGGGCTTTGTTCCATTTGGAGCTCTTTACTCCCGAGAAGTTTGTTACCAAATTCGTGGTTTGATTAATATGTAATTCCATTTACACACGTTTAAAACATTGAATCACAAATAGAACGGCTCCTAGTAATTCGCTAAAATTGCTTTAAAAATGTGTGAAGTGTTAATTTACAGGTCAAATAATTTGCGGTGTGCTCTGATCTAAAATTCCTATGAACTTCATGAAAGCAAATACTTGAGTATGAGTCACTGACCTTCACTAATACTTGTTCTGATCTACATAGGAACAAGTTTACTGAATCAAAAACATCGCTTAATTTATGTTCAGATTGCTAAATCGATTTCCTCATGGTCTGTGGTAGAATTATTGCACTTGTGCTTTGCATTTATAAAGGAAAAATAAGTCTTGAGGCCGTAGACTGCAGTATGCAGCCCTTCTGCATGAGAAATTTAACTCTAACACAGCAGTGGTGTATGTTTTCCTGATGCTCAGCCTTCCAGCTCTCAAATTTATGGGGTGTTCCCGAGAAGAGGTTTGTTTTCTGAAATACTTTTTAGTCCTGATTAGAATAGTTAATAAACATGGTGTGCAGTCTGAAACTCCGTGGGTGGAGAATGAGTTAAAATAGAAAACCTAATTAAGAAAAGGACAATGTTCGTCTTAAACTGAAAAGCTGCAAGTCGCCTGGTCCTTGTTAATTTTCAGAGGATATTGCTGTCATTTCTAAGTTGTGAAATTGTATATTGTGAGGGGTCTGGAAAGCCCTTGAACCTTCTGGATGTGCTGCCTGTGGACTTCTGTGGAGTTAGGGCTGGCCCATCAGGGGACTAAATCCTACTGAGTGGAGTACATGCCAAAATACCTAAACATAGAGCTCACCTGCTCTGGGGTACTGTTTTGGGCAGGTTTTGCCTCTGCCTTCAGTGAGGCTGAGACCATGCTGAAGGTGGACAGTTNATGTTAATTTTCAGAGGATATTGCTGTCATTTCTACGTTGTGAAATTGTATATTGTGAGGGGGCTGGAAAGCCCTTGAACCTTCTGGATGTGCTGCCTGTGGACTTCTGTGGAGTTAGGGCTGGCCCATCAGGGGACTAAATCCTACTGAGTGGAGTACATGCCAAAATACCTAAACATAGAGCTCACCTGCTCTGGGGTACTGTTTTGGGCAGGTTTTGCCTCTGCCTTCAGTGAGGCTGAGACCATGCTGAAGGTGGACAGTTTAGAGGTGACCACATCTCATGGGTAGCTCTGTGCTGGCTTAGAAGGGCTTTGAGTTGCCCATGAAGCACCAGGTGGTGCGATCTGGGGTCACCTCTCCTTTCTTCAAAGGAATTCTCATAAACCTAGCTCTGCGAGGCATTGCCACTGGTGGAGGCTGCAGGGGGTTTCCAGCATGAGCATAGCAGCAAAGAGACATAACCAGCCTGGATCTGAAATAACCCTGGACTTCAGGTTTGAAGGAGAACTTGGCCAGGAGTTTCTCATGGGAGGCCAGCGGTACTGCTCCCCTCAGTCTCTACGAGGTGATCCACACTAGCAGCTCAGAATGATTTTTTTTTTTCAACCTACTGAGTTTTTTACAAAAGCATCTTACTATCATCTTACATCTGACACTGGACAGCTAGCTTTCCTTCTCCTGTTCCCTGCCTTCCATGGGAGAGGCTGCTTTTCTGTATGTCCTGATGCCAAGCCGGTTTTGCCATGGTTCCTGGGGCAAGTTTCTCATCTCTTCTCAGCAGAGCAGCACTGCAGGTTTTCATCAGCTCTTCCAGGAGCAGGTCTCCCATCTGCCGCAGGGAGATCCTCAAACACGAGTCGGCATGGCGCTGCGTCTCAGAAATTAAATTCTATATTATGTTTTCCGGGGCACTGCTGGCAGGTAGCTTGCACAGTATTGTCCTAGCTGGATAGTGTGAAAGCGGAGAGTAATCCTGTGTTGGTATATGTACAGTTGGTTTGTGCTGAATTGCTAAAGGAAATATTGGGATGTCACTGGTAGCTGCTGAGTGGTTGCAGTAGAGGCTGGCAGGGGTCCTGTGGTCTGCTCTGGGCTACGCAACCAGAGCTACTCTGGGGTTTTGTAGAAGTACTTAATTGCTTTCATGCCATGCTCTATTTTTGCCAACCCACCCTCCTATATAAGAAGTCTCATGAGACACCAGAAGAGTGCACGGCACCCCACACTCCTGCGGGGAGGAGGGCTGTGTCCCGGCGGAGGCTCCTCCAGCGCAGAGCTCTCAAGTGATGCTGAGTGCTCACGTGAGTACCAGCGGCTCTCGCAGATCCAGGCACTGACATGTTTGCTTTTCCCCTCTGTGCTGCAAGACGTTCGTACCTCACGGATGCACCTTAACTGTCTGTTTCCTGTAGGGAGCAAGACACTGTTAGCATGCAGTGCTGTATCTAACTTGGATTCAGGGGTCCAAGGGTAAACTAGACCAGCTGTGCCAATATTATTTCAGTTCCTTGAAAATTATGTTTGTTACCTTACCTGACTCCTGCCTTAAATTATATTGCCAGCCTCAAAGTATCATGTGTAGTTATACCAACACTTATTTTTATGCTAATGAACATAGCAAACATTTCTTTAAGGTACCATAACGTTCTTACTGGCATTCGCAAGGTATTGGCTGTAAAGGATATCCGTTGTTTGACTTGTTCATTAGTTATTACTTGCATGGCACCTGAACTGCTTAAAATCTCCAAGTAATAAATGTCACCTTAGCCTTCACTATGACTGTAAACACTGGGTCATAGCAGCCCTTCAGCGCCATCCTGCACAGGATAAAGCATCCCTCTGGAGTCCGCTCACAACTGCACTTGTCCGAGAGTATCAATTATTGCTGAAATTTCTAATTATCTTCAGATTCTTAGATGTTGTTTCACTTACTGCTGCAGCGGAAGACCACAGTCGGCTATGCCACAGCAGGGCAGTCATGGGGATGATTTTGTGCTCCTTCCACCAGCAAAGTCGTATTTCCTAATCTCCCACTCTATGAAAGGAGTGCTTTGGGAAGTAAGGTACAAAACTGCAGAGGCTTTTGAGAAAAAGCTTTTGCTTGTAATTCAAATAGAAGCATGATTTCAGAGCATGAGCTTGGAATAAGACAGGCACAGTGTATCAATTTTATATGCAGTTGAAGATCTAATATCCTGGTATTTATTTTAAGAATTATTACTAGTAATGTATTCTCTGCCATGTGTGTGCTCTTCCTGCTTGCAAGTCAGTTTGGAGAAAGGAAGGAAAGAATCAGATTTGAATTAAAATCTATACTGGGCTACAGCCTGCTCCTGTTTTAAACATGAATGAAGGTAAAGGGAGACAAGACTTAAATTTACTTTTGTAACACTTTGTTGTGTACTGATGATTCACTCCTTGTTACATGCATTTACGTGGTATCTAACAAGCTGTAACTGCTGTTTGTAGACTGTTCTCAATCTTAGCTAGTGTATTATCCCTGTGGAGGTGAGAAAGTTTTGCCCTCAGTGCTCGTTGTCAGAGTACCTGAAGTTCAAGGTGCTGTGGAATGTTTTCACAGTATTTGGATACACATGTTGGGGTCCTTCCTCTGCATCCCCTACCCCCTCCCATGTACCCCGAGGGTTTAATATCTTATGAGACACTATTATGCTTAAAGTGCTAGAAAATTTGCATCTTGGTTTACTTGGAACAAGGCAGGTACTACATACTTGAATAACAGCATAAAATTGGAAGAATTTTATTTTACGTAGATGGTTATGGTTCAATAGCGAGTGTGTCAGATTGCCAGGAATGATCTATAGCACAACTTAAAGATGAAAGCCTCTTGTATGCGGTCCCTTACAGCACCAAAATCCTACTTCCTTTATTTTTTTTAAACTCCTGGTAAGGTGCAGTGTGTGATACCTCTCAGTGGTCCTGCACTGCCCAGCATGCTGGAGGCTATCACTTTCCAGCTGACAGCAACCAGGACCACCAGCTGCTGCAGGGGTGCCCTCCCTGCAGTTTAAGTGATGCCTTGGATACTAATGACCTTGAATTTTGGTGCTCTTGCTGGAGGTAGCTAGTGCTTGGATGCTGTCCCCCAGGGAGCCAAGGGACCGTGCGCTCAGGGTGCCTGTGCTGAGCTGTGCCATAAACTGACCCCAGAAATCAAATTTCAGGAAGTTTTTCTCATGTCACAGTTGAGCAGCTGTGAAAAATCATATCTAGGTGGGGAAATGCTGATACATTCCTAAAGCTGAGAATAAGATGAGAGTAAAACGTCTTGCAAATAAAAAAAAAATCTAAGGCATTTTTAACTTGGCTATGATGTAGCAGAGGGCTACATTTTCTGATAACTCTGTTCAGAAGCTACTTAACCTTAAAAGGCTAAATATTGACTGTTTTCTACATGTAGCATATCCTTCCTTCAAAAAAAAAAAAACCCTGTAGTGGTAGTTTTTAAAGGAAGACAGTTCTACCTAAAGCACTTCCTACCATCGAGCAGGGGAATTCTTAGTTTTTTCGGCTAGGAAGGGTACATCTGCAAATTTGAGATTTCCAAAGCAGGCATCCCATGAGCTTTTTTTATGACAATGTGGAAATTTATGAAGCTGTACCTGGTGTTTCTCATCTGAAGTCCAGAAATAGTAGTGAGTAAAATCAGAGATGCAGCAATTATCTCAATTAGCTACCGTATGGGTTAGCAGATGATACTGTGTGATGTGAGATATCAGAGCTTCTCTCAATGTTTATACCGGAGAGGACAAATCTAAATTGCCAGCGTCTGTACTGATAGCAAGCTTTCTCTAAACAGCAGTGCGTGATTTGTTTTCTTCCTCATGCCTGGCTCAAAAAAATAAAGTGGATGTTCTCTGCCTCATTAGCATCTTTTTTGAAAATATACTGTGTTCATGGTTGTAAACAGAAAATCCTGACTGTCAAACTGAGCTGCGTGTTAGTCATAACCACTGCAAATGCTACAATCCGTATGCAGAGTGCCTCACCTAGCCCCGTACTGGATGTCAGTATAATTTTCTTGACCCCTCACTTGAGATGAGGAAGATCATGCTCTGAAGGGGGAAAAAAAAAAAATCCCTGGGATGATAATCTATTAATAGGAACAGCCACTTCTTTATTAATTTGCTAAATGAGTCAGGGCTGTATATTTAGAAATTGTACAGCAGTTAGGCTGATCTTGAGAGCACGTCCCTGGAGACTTGGTGCGTGCAGAGGTAGCATCTAATTTAGTGATAGACCCAGCGTGAGCCCAGCTGCATGTGCTGAATTTGCTTTATCCCCCTGCACAAGCACTGCAGTCTCTTCCACAAGTGTCTGGTAAGAGGGTTGCTGCAGTCCAGCAATACAGACAACTTGTGGATCTGAAATGTGTTAGCTGTTCTGCGTGTGTTCCATCTGCTACAATAATTGGTTTTGGCAAAGTCGCCTATGTTAACCTTTGCTTATGGTCATAAAAAGGGGGACCCCTTTTGACTGAATCTACATCAGTATTAAAGGGCAGGAGACTGAAAACACGGCAAGGTTATCCTATGGATTGCTGTACTTAAGGGCTGTTTGGTACCAGACTCGGTGGTACATGTTAAGCATCGCACTTGTGGGATCAGAGGCTGCTAACGAAAAAGAGGATGGCACATGCACAGCCACGTACGAATCTCTGGAAATACTGCTCTGGAAATGGAGGAAGTTGGGAAAGAAATAGAGAACTACAAAGAGACACTACTGTGAAGATACACTCCTTAAAATATTATATTGAGCCATTTCTCTGATTCCTGCTTACGATGTGCCCCGGCATGTCTGCGTTATAAGCACTCATCCTCTGGTTTTAGTCAAGTGAAAACTAGGAAGAACTAGCAGACAGGAACTTGTCCTTCCTGATTTCAAGCCTAACCGTGACTGCTTAATTACTGACCTTGCAAAGTGCTCTCACTTTTCTCTTCAAATTAGAATGCAGGAAATTGCGTGTGGCCGCGTGTGCGTGAGCAGGGACAAAAGGAAGAAAGACTGTTACAGAAGAATCAGGGAACAGTCCTTTTCCCACCCTGTTGGTAGATGGCCTATGTGCATTGCGTGTCACTTGCAAACCAAGTATAAAGTACTATGTAGCTACTGTAATTTGTAACAGTGCAGATGTTTCGCAGCAGTATGTTGGGGCAGAGCGCCTTGTCCCGTGCTCCGTCTCTTGTTGTGCCTGGTCCGCAGCCCCACGGGGCGGTGTTGGGGCTGTCCGAGTGCCTTGTGGACAGGAGCGTGCGGCACAAACCCGTCCAACTGAGCGTGTGACAAAGCGTGCGTGGTTGTGATTGTTGTCAAACCGTGGGCAATTTCAGGAGTGGGTTGGCATATTTTTATTTAAAAGGCCGCTAAGGGTGTGTGTTATTCTCTACACCTTAATGTCTGGTCCACAGTTGTAGGATCCAAGTTAACAGATTGCTTTGTCATGCAGAGCAGCTTCTACTGATGTGATTTGATACATGCATCAAGCTGCTATAAATTCTAGATCCCTAATGACACTTTTGCAACCTGCTGTAGATGGTTGGTATTACCTGCCTAAAGGTAATACGTCACTTCCCTGGCATTGAGGAGAACTTGCAAGAGCAGCTTGTTTGTGTGTCCGCATCTTGTCCCCAGTCCCATGGGTGTTTTAAAGCTTTGGAGAAGCTCTGTGTCGTTCTGTGCTTCCTGCAGGCAGTCCTGGATTAGCTTTGTTTCTGAACGACCTCCCCTTCCTCATGTTGCAATAATAATTCTGTGTAGTTAGAGCATCCACATGACTCTTCTGCTCTGCCTGCCCATTCCTTGGCTGGAGAGAGTATGTGGATGTTATTAATAGGATTTGCCTTTGAGGTGTGGGAATTAGATTTCTACCTGACAAACAAGTCACCAGAGTTTGGTGCAGCAATTTCTGGGGCTTCATAGATTGTTATTTTCCAAATCAGAAAGTAGCCCTGCAGTGCATTGGTCTTGCCTACAGTTATAAATTTAAGAGGAACATGCACATGGTCCTTCCGTGCCCACTCAGTTTAATTGAGTGCAGCTCTAACAAGCAAAAATTATCGACTGCTTCGCACTGGTGTGATAAAGCTAAGCTGAAGTGATCTTAACAGAGAAATTGGTATTCTTAGTGTAGGGGTGGTTCCTCTATGTTTCCTGGGCTTCATGTCTTAAAGCCATTCAAAAGCAGCACCCCGAAGGGTGTACACCAAGACACCAAAGAGGGCTGTCCAGTGAACTTGAGGTTGTTCAACCACAGGAGAGCTGAAGCCAAATCTTCCGTCATCCAAGAGTGCAAAACCCCATGAACTCAGTGGAGACTGACATAAAATACAATATTTGAGAAAGGAAACCTTGGACCATAAAGTTTTCTGGTGCTGTGTGCTCCCTGCAAACAGCGTGATGCCCTCCTCCCAGCAGAGTCCAAGAGATGAGGAGCCTCCTGCTTCAGCAGCAGAAGAGCAGAAGCTCATGTAGGCTGCTCTCCCTGCCACAGGGATTTGCAGGAGGAAGACAGTGTGGCTGTGTTGTGTAGTGCACAGTGTGTTCTTTGTCGATGCGTAGGACAAAGGTAGCTATGTTTTTATACAGAGGTGTTTAAAGGTTTTATTTACACTGATAGCAAACATGCTGAGAGTGGTTTTGCTGCTTGGATCCATCGCTAATGATTGTCAGTAAATCAGTTTGCAGCACACTGGCTATCAAGCCCTGTGCTATGTTATGTATTCCCCCCTGACCCCCCACCGTGTTTGTTCTGAATGAAATCTAATTCTCCATTCCGCAAGTGCTCTGCTCCTCTGTGGGCCCATGATTCAGCATTAATCAGGAGCCTATAACACAAACTGGACATTATGTCTTGGCAGGACCTCTAGATGCTGTCTTCTGAAAGACTGGTATTTGCTTTTTGTAAGAGCAGAAAAGGGCTTTGTGCACAACAGTTGTTAAATTCCATAAGGTTCACACAGGTGTTCGACGTGCAGCACACGGCAGCTACGGGGGAGTGAAGCTGTGTGAATGCGGGTAGTGAACGGTGTTTCTGATTTTTATTTTTGCCCCTCCTAATCCAGGTAGGATTAGTAATTACACCTGATGACACTGTATCTGCTCTCCCACACTGAAACTGGGTTGGTTAGTCTTTTGGAGACACAGATCTTCAGTAGCTACCTGTCTGGTGAAAAGCCATACTGGAGCAAGCATGCTACACTGATTTCCACATAACAATGATTAGGCCCTTCAGGTACAGAACAGAAGGACCTTTTATTCTGCGTTCAATTAACAACCATTAAAAAGGAGGAAAATAGGCGCTAAAAGCAAACCTTGACAAATAAAACCGTTGTATTGCATTAATGAAATGCTATTTAAAGTTATGTTAATGGCAAAGCTTTATAGAAGGAATGAGAAATCTGAACCAAATTTTTACCTTCAAAGCATATGATTTATGCTCTGATAAAATTAGATTTTTAGTTAAAGGAATTTGCAGTCATTAAATGGTGCCCATAAAATAAGTCTCATTTATAACCATCTGTTTTATGGCTTCTGCAGGAAACTATTCTTCCTCAGGCAACGCATCTGAGAACTTTAGTGTCATTTCTATCAAAATAGTTTGGTTCTCTACTAGTAACACTATTAAAACCTCCGCGTGATTTTTTTTTTTTACTTGAGAGCAGTATCTTGCACTTCAAAGGAAGTGCTTCTGTGCTACAGAAGAGCGAAATGATTCGGCTGGGGCATACTAAGACAAATGAGAATCCTTGCCATGGTTTCAATTTACTAGAGAGAGAAACCACAGTGGTGTCTCTACCTGGAGCTGATGGCTTTTTGTGGCTACTCTTTAAACTCTGCCATGGTTGCCCGTTATTTTTTCCATTTCTGGTTTTTCTGAAATGTTGAGCGTTCTCAATTGCATTGGTCTTTTCTCCATGGAAGGGGGCGTTTTGGGGGACGCACCGAGTGCCGATCTTCTCTCAGGTAATGAGAGGTGATGACTTGCAGCCTGACCTCACGTTCTCCCATTGCATTTCTAACAAGCCCTTCCTCTGAATCCTGCATCTGTTTTTTGGGCTAGTTTGCATTCGTTAAAGCTTATAATTGTAAGGGGAACAGAGTAAAAGTAGGGAAACTTTGAAGACCATCCTTTGTTTTTTCACGATGCCTATGTAGTCCTTTTCATGGAAATACCAAGAGGGTATTTAATACAAGGGAGCTGATGCTTGAATTTTTAATAGACTGTGATTGTCTTTTTTTTCTTTTGATCAATGTAATAGTTGTAATCAGTTTTAGTGTTCCTAAGCTTTTGAACTGCAGAGAACTCAAACAGCTTGTTAAAGTGAAGGACTCCCGGGGAACTTTAAAAGTACTCTTCCCTTTTGTAGGTATTACATGTGCACGGGGTTAATGATAGCAGGCTGTGTCTGAATTTTTTTTTTATCCTGTGCCCCACCTCTCAAACTAATATTTTGAAAAGCTCAGAGAGGTCCCTGGAGTGTAACTGTCTACGCAGCTCAGAGCTTTGCTGCCTGAAGAGGATAAATGCTTTGAAGTCCGTACTAATCCTGAATGCCATTTTACATATTTTTCAGGATCACTGAGGTAGCATCCTACAGGGAATAATAACTTAGTATTTTTATAAGCAAATACCCATTTTTTGTTTATTCCCCCTCAGTTGACTCGGAGGGTGCCAAGGAGACCATTTCTGTTGTTCTGATTCTTCTTGGTTTTGGTGAATGCTTTGTTTTCAAGAAAAACAGCTTGCTAGTTGCTTGGAGGAGAGAGAAGCAGCATCTCCTGCCTACACAACTGGTGACAAGGCACAAAATACGTGTTGTCACCAGGTTTGAGCCAAGCGGGGCCCGCAGCCAGTGCGGTGTGACGTGGGTCCTCCTGGGACGGAGGAACGCCTGGGTCGGAGCTGGGCCTTGCCCGGCGCTGGGCCCTCACTGGGGTCCTGGGAGAGGGACAGGAGGCAGAAAGGAGCATTTCTGTAGGCAGTAAAGAGTAACTACGACACCATAGTATGCAAACGGTGTGTGTGTGTGGTATTATGTCCCTGAATAACACACCTCATTCTAAATTGCCTGATGCACTCAGCTGAGGGAGGTAAGGCCTCCAGTAGTTAGCTGAACAGGTATTGCTGTTACTCCCATAAGCTGTTTTTTTTTTTCCCCCCCTCTTTATTTCTATTTTCTTTCGCTTTGAAAAGCTCTGTATTTTTTGTGTGCTCTAGTGGCAGCTTTCCATACTTCCCATTACCCCCTGGCAGAACTCTCCATACCGCAGAAGGGGACCGTGGATGTGTTTCCTTGGATGCATAGCACCATACTTTCCTTCCCTTTGTCTAAACATAGTCTCTCAATTTTTCAAAAAAAAAAAAAAGTGGGAAAAGTGCAAATAAAACTATAATAACCATCAGGTGGGCCTGAACGCTCAGATGTCTGGGGAGGCCGTGTGTTACTTTACAAGGAGGAAAGAAACGAACCTTTTTGTTACTTTGTTCTCTGATAAACAAACATCTGAGAATAGTGGGCACTAAGGGAGTGAAATGAGGTTAAACAAGGCACATCCACAAGAGTGAAAACCTGCCTTAGGAGCTTTCGGCAGGGATGCGGAGAGCTTGCTCCTCTTCCTGTGAGGTTTTGGTGGGGGGGGGGACCATGGTGGAGACGGTGCTGGCGCCTGACGGTGCTTTGGGATATTCCACGTTCAAGTTTGCACTCAGTGGGGTTAATCCTGCATCATCCATCAGTGGGCACTGCCCAGGTCAACGGCGAGCTGGTCTTTTAGTCCTCTGTGATTCCTCTGTTTTTAATACTGGTTACAAGAAGTAACTCAAATGATGGAAATTAAAAGTATTTAACCCATAAATAATAATACTGACTGGAATTAAATATTTATTCCTCTGGATTCTCACCATTAGTGTGAGTAGATAGTGCTGTCTGGGAACACAATACCCTTTGAGACTTTATGCAATGTGTTTGCAAAAGAAGTTTCTTTATTAGAGATGGTACTGGTGCTTTGCAAGAAATAGGGCAAATGATGTAGGTGTGCAAAGATCGAAACGAGCCCTCAGCTCTAAGCATGGGTAGTCCGGTTGCTTTGAAATTATTCAGGTATTTGAACAAGTTTCCGCTAAAAATACCTGTAATGTCTCCTCCCTCCTCAACCCTAAATCCTTGGTATAGTAATAAGAACTCTCCTAGCTGCTCCCTTTTAACTTCAACAGAGAATAAAAATCCATTTTAAGGACAGATAGTGTGCTCTACTGTGTAACATCTCAGAATGATGAATCGTTTTAGGTGATATATTGATCCATTAAATATCTGTGGATAAACTGAAATGTATGCTTGTAATTATTCCCCAGTTATTGTGTAGAGTTTCTCTGGGATAATGACTATCATTTTTAGGGGTTTCTGTTCATGCTGCGTTTGAACAACTCTTGTATTTTTAAAAATAAAACACAAAAAAATTCTCTTTTTCCTTTTAGGACTCCAGAAGGTTTGAAGTTACGAGAAGAAAAGGTAGGAAAAAAAAAATACAGTTTTCTTTCAATGTGTGTGTTGGTGTTGAGTGTTCTTGTGGTGACTTTTTAAAACAACTATGAGTTTACACACTTGAAAGAGTGTACTGCTGTGGGATTTCAAAGAGACTGCCTCCTAACGCTTGCCTCACAGTTCTTAGTGTTGCAAATTTTAGATTTTTTTTTTTTATTTTCAATGAAAAGTTGCTCTTTCAGCATGGAACTGTGTGATGGTATTGGGGATGCAAGTCAAGGTTTGTTGGGTGCTGACAGAGGGTCTAAACTCTGACTGTGGAGCATCTCAGGCAGAAAAAGGTCCAGACGAGGCTTTCCCTGTATCAGCGCACTGCAAATCCACACAAAGGTGCAGCAGTGTTAAATGTGAGTTGTGCCAGTGCCTTGAGCTCACATCCTGCTCCTGTAAAGTCTTTCCCATTAGTAACTAATTGGCTGCTGCCATAAGTGGCTCTTTGATGGTTCCTGGCAGCTGGGTGGGAATCGGCCATCAAAGAGCTCGTTCTGGTTATCATTAATTTTGATTTTGTTTAGCAGATGTTTTCCGGATCAGGCAGTTACTTGCCTCATCTGTCTCGATACAATGTGGAGCGGATGGCACTTGCCTGTTCAACAGATTAATGCAGTCGCCTGTATTGTTCCAGCGGCTTCTTTAATTGATTCAGGCATCCCGTATATTGGGAAGAGGTCGTACCTCCCACTTGTTTACGGCATAAATGAAAAAGATCAGGTCTAACCGTAACTTTTCATCTGGGCAAATAATCTCCATTTGGGTTGTCTGTGGTTGGTTTGGGTTGTTTTTTTTTTTTTCTTTTGCTGTGAGGTTGAGGTAGCAGAGAGTCTTTAATGGATTAGATATGTGGCTGTTGCTAAAGGTGAAATCTGTTTATCTCCAGTATCTAATGTATGTGTGTGTTTGGTCAAACTTCAACCATTTTTCATGAAGAAATCCAGTTTTATTGGACTTTCCCTTGATCTCAGACTGAGGAGGGCTCTTGGATGGTTCAAGGTTGCTTTGAGATGCAGAAGAACACCTTGGCATCCTGGGTGTGGAGACATTTCGGTCACGCTCTAGCAGTAGAGTTTGTGGTGAAGTTCATCATTGACATGGGGGCTGAATCCAGTCTTGTGAAAATGGACTTGATGAATAAAATTTTGTGGAAGTACCCCTAGTCCTGTTTCAGGTATGATTTGGATCTCCAAAGGTTACTTCCCAGTGAAAGTAACCCACACCTACAAGAACTTAAATATAGTGATTTTTGAAAGCCGACTGAGTTTATAGATCATGAGGGTGCTTGGAAAACGTTACTTCAGAGCAGTAACTGCATTTTGAGATCAGTGCCTCTAGACACCAAATTTCCAGGCTCAGGCTGATTTCTCATTGCCTTCACAGGTTCCATTTGGAGGGGTGAAACCATACCTTTTATCAGAAATAAATTCGGTATAATGAACTTCTCTGTCAGAAGGCTTCTTAGATCCATGGATGGAGTGGAGAGAAGGGGATGGTAGCTGGGGAGTTAAGGTCTAGAGATAAACTGGGCTTACGCCCAGCAATGCAATCTGTGAATAATCAAGTATGTCTGAAGAACTGCAAACTCCTCAGAAGTCAAGAAGAAAATGCTAACAAACACAGTAAATACATCTTGGTCACAAAAGCCTGTGGATTTGCAGAGCTGCCTGGGGATTTTCAGCAATGATTAAGTATCTTCCTCTCTGGAGTTAGTCCTCAATAGTGCCGATAAAATAATTCAACAAAAGCCTTCTTCAGAAACCTGTTCGGTATTAAAATGTGTGCAGAGGGATGTTCACTGCTGGGAAAAAAACCCCAACAAAACAGGAGGGTTGAAATGTTTAAGCACATGAAAAGATTTATTATAATTTTTGTGATATGGTATGATCTGATTTTAAGATTCAGGCCTTTTCTCCCTAAAATGGTCATTGTGGTGGATAATGGTTTTTACCTGAGAAAATCAGATGATTGGAAAATGTTTGAGGGTGGGGGCTTATGCTTGTTGCCTTCCCTTGGTGAAAGATTTGGCTTTCTGTTGAAAAGCTGAAAAACCTTGAAACTTAAAAATGCCTAATAGAAACCACCACAAAGGTGAGAGCTGCAGCAGACTTACTCTGTGTCTGCTTTTGTTATCCCAGGTTCATGGATGAGCCAGGATAATTAAAAAAGATCTTTTGGTGAAAGGACAGGCAATCCCGGCATACGCTTTTCAGAAATTTTCTTTTTCTTATTTTTTTCCTTTTTTTTTGACAAAAGGTTTTGAGTCCTTTGGATTGAAAGCAGACACTTTTCTTTCAAAGGAAACAAAGCCTTGATTGTTGTTAAATGGTCTATGGGTAAATACTAACTCCCCATACTTATTTCCTTCGACAAATAGTCCATTTAATAGACAGTTGATGGTCAGTTGTGCTGGGTTATGTTTATATTAGATGAAAGAAAGAGATGTGAACACTCTTTCATCCTTTTTTAGTTGTCGATGAGTGTAGTTAAAGTGGGAGGCTTTTGGTTTCCAGAGTGTCAGGACCACCTATGCCGAAGGAATTTTGAAGCTGCTCCAAAGCCCATTACAGTCGATGAATGACTTTCCTTTGACTTCTGTGGGTGCTAGATCAGCTATAATTATGTGATCTTTTAATTGCTGTGGTAGGAGGGGAGGTGCTTCCCTGACTGCAGCTGGCAGTCATCTTCCACCGTGATGTACGAAGACTGATTTCCTTCTGAATTTAAATGGAAATGGCTGCAGATCTGTTTTGGTCCTGGGATGCCTAACTGGTGTTCAAATATTACCATTTTTAACAAAAAATGATCTTTAAACCCAAACCCCCTCATTCTGGTAGTCGATTAGGAGCTGGAAGAATAGTTTCCTAAGTTCAGTTTAAGCTCATTAAGTTGAAATTTTGCTCTCAGTGGGTCGTGCATACGACCCGCTGCGGTTTCTGTCTGCATTACGCTCATGTAATGGAAAACAGAATACAGCGTGAGGTGCCAGATTTTGTGTTGCTAGCTTAAACCAAAACAAAACCACAAACTCAAGGAAATCCAGCATGTGGTAAACAAGCCCAGGATTTGAATACCATCGCTTTATATTGCTCGTTCAAACTAAAATCAAGGGGCAAGGTAGAGCAGGCAGATTTTTTTTCAGTTATCCAGTCTTCTCTCTTTTTCCCATTTCTGTTTAAATACTTTTCTATTATTTACTCCATATGTTTATATATGGTTTCCGGTGTTAGCATTGTTGCTGGTTCCCATGAACTGCTTGCCCTTAGTGCACAGGAAAGGGAAACTGAGCAAAAATGCCAATAACCCGTGCAGGTACCTCAGCTACCCAGGACAGTGAAGTAGTGCAGGAGAGCAGATGGGGAAGAGCAGACCAGGAGCAGGGAGTTGGGAAAAGCAGCAGTTTGTGTAGATCAGGTGGACACAACAGACGTTTAGCGAAAAGGATGGAGAGCAGCGTGCAGCAGAAAATTGTGAGACTAAAGGATTTATGGAAAATTGGAAGAACCACTGGACCAAGCTCTGAAGGCAGCACCTGTAAGCATTTGGCTTGAGAGTGGCAGGGCTTTATTTTGAAGGTTTAGTTTTTATGGTGTAATGAGCGTAGATGAATGTGTAATACTTACCTGTTGATGTAAATTAGACCACACAATTTATGTATGTAAAAGCCATATACGTTCATGTCCAGCAGATTCTCCATGTCTAGCAGAACAGGGCCTCCAGTGGTTTTCCCAACCGTTTATTTGCAAGAACACAGGAACTAATTCTGCAACTGAGGAGCTGACAAATGCTCCTGCCTCTGTTGGCAGTGTGGGACTACAGGATGCTCAGTACCAGCATAAACTGACTGCTGATTATAACATATGCCCAAGCGTACGTGTAGTCACATTAAACATAAAGAGCCAGATCTTCAGTAGACAGAAATGAGCAAAGCTGTGCTGCATTTAATGGTCCACCTTTGCTTTTTTACTAGCTGAGGATCTAGCCAAAGCACTTAAAACTTTTAATTTGTTTTTGTTGCTCGCAATCATCCATTCAACAAATTAGTGTCAAAAGATGCTTTTGAAACCATACAGCCAAGAAATGTTCAAGCAGATTGCTTCCACTCTGTTTGTCCATATAATCTTATTAAATGAGGTGCGCCTCCAGATTTATTCAGATGACATCACGCTACCATAAAGAGATGAACTTTAACTATCTGTGTTGAATTAAAAGGCTGAAACATCCCTGAAGTATTCACAAGCCCTGTATTGTGGATGTCCTGTTTGTATGTATGTATATTTATTAAGGTTACACAATCCTCATTGTTACCGTGTGTTTCCTAATCACAGCGAGGAGCAATAGAATACAGCACACCGTGAGCTTTCCCAAGTTGCCGTAGTTTTATTGAAAATCTCTGGGGCTGCATCAATTAGCAGTGGTGGGGGATCCAGCCAACAGCTTAAGAAATACTTCATTGCTTGCTACTTGACATCAATTCTTATGTCCTAGATGAAAAACGGACTCATGGTTATAAAACAATAATGCCCTTTAGAAATTCTATTCGCTTCGTCCTTTCTTCTTGCACATTTCAAATTTCCATCTATCCGTGGAAGATGAAAGGCTCTCAAAACTTGGCAGGAATGGCAAGTTTCTCCCCCCAAGCCCTTCACTAACACAATGAAGTGATCAGCTGTAATTACTTTTGTAGTAAATCACCTATTAATTTCCAATCCTGTTGTTCTTTTCCTATTGCTAGAGGCTGAGAAATTTGGTTTTGTTCCTTATGACCTGGTGAAAACCCATCAAAAATCAGTAGCTGCGTCTGTGTAGCTCTTTAGAAGCAGCTGTACCCCCAGGATCTTGGTTAGCCCGGTGACATCCAGATTACATGATAAGTATACATATCTGTATGTGTATGTGATGTATAGAGTTGGATTTTCAGAAACCGAGTAGCTGCGTCTTTAGGACATGCCTCAAAAGATCGGAGGACAGGTTTTACATTAAAAATACCTGTTTTGTAGGATCACAAGCAGGAGTAATTTCCACGTTTATTATACTGAATTTAACAATTACTCAGTCTTTACTTCAAAGGTTCATGTCTTTGTCCATCTCAGCTGCTTTGCCTTCATAGGAATTTTTATTATCTGGTGTTTCGGGGTGTATGTTGTCAGTGAATGGCAATCTGTTACCTGGGGAAGGATGTTTGACTGGATTGGAATAATAACCTGATGTTTAGCTCCTGTTTTTCTAAGTTTGAGAAACTGCAGTCCTTCAGCATTTTCCGTACCTCGTCCCACTTGAACATTATTCTTCAAATACATGATGCAATGGGGATGCCTAGTTTTGCAATGTTGGCAGGGAATTAGGTAGAAGTAATGAAGGTAAAAAGATTTTCAAGGAGCTGCCAAGGCATTTTTCAGTTTGGATTTTATTTTATTTAGGCTAACTCAAATTGGGGAGGGAGGAAGGGGCAAAATTATTTGCTCCCATGCATCTATCAGCAATGGTGTTTAATTATAACTTGGGATATTTTGTGGTTCGAAGTGACAGGAGTTAACAGAGGGAATAAAACCGTGGGGAGGAGCCCCAAATAATCAACTCGTTAGCCAGTGTTAGGCACAGTAGCAAATTAAACAGTAATTTAAAACCCATCTCTCCTAGACAGTCTTACTATAGCTGTTGGCGTGTGGGACCCTGGATGAGAACAAGTAGCTGCAGACACTGAGCAGTGAGTTGCAGCTCAGCCAGGGAGTCTCTGAGCTGTTTTCTAAACCAAACAGTGCTGGTCCTCATGGTCATGTTTGGCTTCCAAATGACTGTTTGTTCATTCAAATGGATTACTTCTGAAAATGCAAATGCAGCCAGGCTTTGGCAGCAGACACGGGAAACCCGTTGCACGCCCAGCTCTCGCATTGCTGGAAGTACAAAGGTTTTGCAGACTTAAGGCTCTTGTAAATTGATACATCAGTTTCGGTAGTTAAGTACTTTGGGGCAGGAGGAGGAATGAATTCTGTTCATGGCAGAATGGGCATGAATGTTTAGTAAGTAAATATAATAGCATGTGGCTTTGCTAGAGCAGCAGATTGATGGACCCGAAGGAGCTGAAGCGAAAACTACTTGAGCAGCAGGAAACCAAGCAGCTGTTACCAGCAGCGAGTCGGAGAACGGAGCTTGCAGGCAAGCTGAGGAAGTGGCCAGACTTCAGTTCCCTGGGTGGGAGAGAGGGTGAAGATGGCGGTAAGCCGGAAAGCTACAAGACACTGTGCGGCTCTACAGGGAGATGCAAAATAATACATATATGTATTCCATGTTACCATACTTCATAAATAGGTATCCCCAGTGCTGAGGCTGGATGTGCCTGAAGGCATCTCTCTTTTTCCATCTGAAAGCAGGATGAGCTATGCTGATTTGGCAGCTGAAGCTGCTTGTGCTGCTTCCTTCTCTGTTGCGGGGGCTGGCTGCTGCACCGCGCTGCCCACCGCAGCCCTGCTTGGCCATGCCTCACTTTTAAAGAAGTCCCAGTTCCTAATTTGAGCACGTGGGGAACAGCTGGATATCAGTCAGATTTATGGTCTCTTGGCACACAAAGGGAAATTACTAAAAAAGAAAAAAAAAAAAAGCAGGGTGCTGCCATTGCATGCATTCTTTGTATTTAGTATCTGGGGCAGATATGGCACAGCAGTATCAGATCCTACAAGCACACATGTCGAAATCTTGAACTGCAGTTAGCTCCACTGCAGCATAGCAGAAGATGCTGGAGCATCCCTCAGTGATGCTCGTTTACAGCAGATAACATGGAGCACAAAACCTTGCACTGATCTGCGGCGATACAACGGCCTTATCTGCTGGCATGGTCCAGAAGGCCCCTTGAACTAATTCGTGTCTAGGAAACATGGATCACTTCGGATGTGTAGGGTTTTTCACAACCAATTGCATCACGTGTGAATTGCTGACTTAAAGCTTGTGACCAAAATACACACCAAGAAGCCAACTTCATCAACCCAGCTTCTCGGAACAGTTAACAGCAAAGCAGATTTTACTGAACAGACTTTTGGCTTCAGGCTATGTAAGAATTTTAAGTCAAAAACACGCAGAAAAAGATATAGCCATGTTGAGGGAGGCAGCAGGAAGCGTGTAGTGTCCAACCTAGAAGGTAAATTCCTCCTGCTCATCAGTTAATGTTATTTGGAAACTTTGGAAGGTAGGTGAGCATGTTTCCTGGAGTTAGAGGGTTTTTTCCGGTACACGTCAAGCGCTGCACCTCTTGGGGCACTTCTGGCAGTGTCTGCCCCATGCCCGTGTCCCCCAGTGCGGCATGTCGAGGGCGTCCCCCGTGCTCTTGGGGAGATCAGTCCCAAGAGGTTGCGGTGCTGTGCTGGTGGTGTTGCTTGCTGCCAGCTCCTGCCTCAGATGGATGACCTCTTCGCCAGCTCGAAAGCTTAAATTTTAATGAAGACTTAATGGAGAGATTCGTTTCATTCCACAGGGCAGTTTCTCCCTCTCTTTTCCACTTCTTGTAATGTCTGTGCTCCACAGCCTTTAAATTACCTGTCTTTCCCCGAGAGATAACCACTTTAACATTTTTCCCTTTCCTAACATCCCTTGACTCCACAAGCTTCTCTACTTTTCCCAGCTAAACTGGGCGATCTTTTGGAAGATGCCACTTTGTCCTACAAACCTTGTCTTGGCTCCATCTTCACACCCCAAAAGCGCGTATCTCCACCTCACCCGGAGCAGTAAAGCACGACTGGTTTGCACTGGTCTTTTGAGACACAACCTGGCTTTAAGAATAAGAGGAGGAGAGATTTTCAGACAAATGGGCTTTTGTTGACTTAAGCATCCTTAGCAGCAGCCAGGTTGAAATTCAGAGTGAGATTGAAGTCGTGTTGGCTGCTGTTCCGGGTGGTGCCTTGCTATTTTTATGAAATACTACTTTTCCATCCAGTCGCGTAGTTCTGTTTAAGTACTGCTGTTACACAGAGCATTGCATCATGTGGAAGCCTCTCGTATGGTGAGGGCACACACTGCTTGCGCATAATACTGAAAGGTGCAAATGTATTGCAAACCCAGAGTTTTCAGACCAGTTGTAAACTGCTTTGTAAGGGTTGAATAAAAACAACTGGCAGCAGATGTCTCTGATAACGGCAGTATAATGTAATACGCGAATATTTCCAGCGTGTCTCAGGAATTAGCAAAATAAGCAACTCTGAGCCAGAAAACCTGAAGTGCAGGGTCACTTCTGGGCTCTGTCAGGTTTTTGAGTCACAGTTTTTGAACGTGGTACTGGTCTACTTGATGTGTAAGAGCATGGTATATTTTCAATTACAGACTTACTAGGTTTCGATGTGCCCTTTCTTCCTGATCTGAGCTTTAACCATGAGGCAGAGCGATTAGGTTAATACTTTTAGAGCTTCAACTCACTGCCCAAATACCAGATAAAATAAGACAGAAATTACCCTCTTAGTGCTCTCTTAGTTCAGGCACTTAGAACCGGGTGGCCGTGGCCTCTGCCGTTGCAGATGCAGCGTGCTGAGCTGTCGGCCTGGGTTAGCCCAGCCGGAGGGCTGTAGTTTACGGTAGGGAAGGCTCTAATGGTGCTCTGATGCCTTCTCCTGGAGGTGCCTTACCTTGCCAGGGCAGTGGCTAAGGGGCAAGCATCACTGGGCCTTGCAGTACTTACCTGTGGGTCCGTTATCTGCTTCCACCACATCAAATTCTCACCAAGTCCTGCAGGATGTGGTGAGCGAACCATTTAAGGCGGTGGTGCCATAGCTTTGGCTGCTGCCAAAGCAAGTGCTCTGCTTAAATTAGTGGTTTTCCAGGGGGCTCTGCTTTGTTTGTAAATGTTTCCGTTGGACGTTATGTTTCCAAGCAAGATTTCCGCTCAGTAATTAGTATGTGTCAGTATATTTTTTAATAAGAACTTAGGAGCCTGTGAAATGGTCCACTTGTTCTGGGTGTTTGGGAAAGAAAAACCTGCCGTGTGTAAGGTGATGTAATTACTTTTCTAAAGGAGTTTTTATTATGCGCCTAACTGCACATTTACTGTACTTGATAGACCAAAATAAAACCAGAACAGAATGAATAGGCCATTTTGGTCCACTGGGTAAATAAAATAGCTAAAGCGTTTATAAATATGTATTTAGTCAGCAGAGCTGATTGGCGACTCTGCAACTGCTCCAGTGTCTGAGCTAAGTGATCCAAGTTTAATAGCCTTCCACAAATATTTCCTTGTTTGTCACAAGGCAGTAGTTATTTATCCATGCCATGCTGCTTGTTTGTTGTGTTTGATGAGATCTTTTGAAGAATATTAGAGAAGTTTGTTGTTTTGCGTATAACAGAAGGACGAGCGTTATGTGTGTTTATGAAGTAGCGTGAGAGTGGCCCTCACACCTTGTCACCTTCTCCTCCTCCTTTCCATCCGTGCCTCTCCCTCGCAGGTGGTATGTCTCTTTGTCACTCTTTTTGCTCTTTCAGTTTTGGTGAGGTTAAAGTGTGCCGCCTTTCTGCTGAACGTCCAAATTCCGCATGCTAAAGTGGCCTCAAAGATGTGACAATCAGTAGGGCCGAATCTCAGCCCAGATGCTTTTTGTAATCGAGTATAAAACTGTTCCACATGCATTGTGAGATTCATCCAGTAACATCTTTGACCAGAATGAAATTAGTATGCGTGAAAAGTGATTCCGGACCTACGGACTTCAAAGCCTGTTCCTTCCAAAGGTGTAAGTTGGATTCTGGCTTCTAAATTAGTTTAGCACGTTGGTCCAGCTCTGTCGAGGTTATCGATAAAGGTCTGTGCCTGTGGTTTGTTGTGTGCAATAGTTGGTGGAAAGGTAACAGCTGAAATCTACGTTGTGCAGCCAGCAGATAATAGCATAAAGTCATACTCTTGCTTGGAAAATAAAAAGTACAAGAAAAATATGCCACGTTTTCCATCGACAGAATTGGAAGTTTTTCCAAACGTCACTTCTTACAAGATTTCAATTTAGTTTCTCATCGCAACTGCAAAGCAGGTGACAATGGCATGCAGTGCCCCTTCTTCTATTTGTTATGATGTGAATTGCCTATAATATGAATTTTCTCTTTTCATATTTGAATGTTTTAAAGAATAACTTTTCTCTCAGTTACTCATTTTTTTTATTACGCTTTCTAAGTTTCTGATTTTGTTTTCCATAGTATTCTTTCTTCTTTATTCATATTTATTTTTCAAAAATTATTCTTTGTGTTTAAATTGTATAATAGTCATATGTGGATTTTTAACTCTTACTGCCCATTAAATGCAGAAGTTCATCAACTGCTTTTAGCAGAATCACTATTGTGGCGAACCTTATTCCCTGGGAGCAGAGTCAGTGAAGCCAGAAATTGGAAGCAGCCCTATGTAGCTTCTCAGCTGTTACCAACGCATCCAACTCTGTTGGCACCCACGTCAATGAGGGATGACCCGTTGCCAGAGATGTTTGTATGGAAAAACAACAGTTCGTGAAAACAGAGGGTTGTTGCAATTAGAGCAGACGTACTGCTGAGCGTGCGAGCTGACTGTTTCTGCACCTTGAGATGCTGGTGGCACTTGCCTAGCGTGCAGGAGCCGGGATCCAGGCTGTCTCAACACTTCAACAATGAAACACCTATATGACCCATAGGAAACCCTAATAAAGGAAGAACTGTTTTCTTCTAACTGTATAATGATGCCTTAAACAGTGAAGATATGCAACAGCCAGCAACTGAGCTAAATTAATGGGTGGGCCCACGAGCGGGTCGGTCTGATGAGGGAGCTCACAGCCTCTTCTCTGCGCTGTTACACGCTCCTCGGGGTGGCTGAACCAGTGTGCTGGCTCCCTGATGCTGGGCGTTGGTGTGGTGCACAGCAGCTGGGCTCACAGAAAAGCTGGAGAGAAGGCTCATGCCATTCTTGTAAAAGCAAGATTGTTTCTGCCGCCGTGACAGGGTGAACTGTCCATCCTGGGCTGCAAAACGTGTGCTGAATATAGGACTGCCACAGCTTACAGTGGTCTGTTGTTCTCAAAATCAGTAAGGAACAACTCCTTGCTGTAAGGCACAGCGTGGGGACTAAGCCAGAGTCCTTACAAGTACATTAAATTATCCTGGAAGAAGCCCTGACTGCTCCTCAATACTACGCGGCATCTTAATTAGAGGGAAATCTCACGTGGAGGTAGCAGTAAAGGAGCAGAGACAGCAGAAAGCCCTCTCTTTTCCTTTTGGAAATATAATCAATGCTTCCTGCATTTGGAGGTTCGCGTTTGGACAACACCTCTAAATGTGTGCAAAACACGTCAGCTGGATTAGCGGCATTGCTAAGTGAGCGTTTTTGGTAAGTCACAGAGTTTGCAATTACCGCCGGAGCGTCCTAACACATCTCTGAGAAGTGTGGAGATGCTGGCAAAGTAATCAGGCTTTGAGTGAACTTCGAAAAAGATTTCTGTTTGAATGTGAGGCAGTGCTGAAAATGACTCTTTACCACCTTTTAATGTTCACCCGATATAAATAACATCAGCAGAACAAATCCTTGCTGCTCTGTGCATCAGGTGTTGCAATTCTCCCTTCAAAGGGAGTGTGTTCATGTTTATTATCGCTGAGCTCTATTCCTTCTGATTAGATGACCCCATCATCTTTCAGACATCTTTAACTGAGCACCCGCTAGTATTTCAAAACAGAAATAATAATTACAGCCCTCTGTCTTTTCTTTCACCCCTGTGCCTTTCCATCAGGCGGAAGCTCTAATGCGATTATTTCACAGGGTGATGTTTGTTCACTGGAGGGTGAGAGACGGGTCTTGCCATGAGAACAGTGCTGCTTGCCTGTGCACAAACAAGGACTTTTGCCATGGTTTTTTTTTTCTTTCTGTTTGGGAAACCTGAAGGATTATTTTCAGTTTCAGGTATCACAGCAATGAGTAGTGTTAATGACATAACTGAAACACATTTTATTGTGTTCATTTAACAATAGGAACATGATGAAAATCATTAAAAGTATCCAGCTTACTTTCCTTTGCATGGAGAAACTAATATTGACTCAATACTCTAATGATGGAGTTTCCATTTTACTTTCGTGCTTTTGTGGCGATAATTTTCAGACCTTCCTTAAACCAAACCTGGTCTTCATTCTTTCAGTGTATTCCCATGGGACAACAGGATTTCTGCCAAAACAGCAATACGCTTCCTTTCGAGAGGCTAACTGGAAGCGGGGAAGAGAGAGCGGAGACGGGAGCGTGGCTCCATGCACGCGTGTCCCCTTTGCTGTTCAGCAAGCGGCTGATGTTCACGACGCTCTCCGGAGAGAAGCAGCTCTAGTGGGACAGCCATTAATATCCAGCCACTCTGTCGGTGGGAGCTAAGCATAGTGTGCTTATTTAATTTAGACATTAAATCTTTTTCTTAGCGCAAACAAACGCTCCTTTGCTAGCTTAAAATTCTCCTCTGCAGCTTTGGAGACAGAGCTTTGGGCTGCAAACGTGCTCTTTTGGGAAGGGCGCTGGGGAGGAGGCGATGGGTCCCTGAGAGCTCTCCCGAAGCCCTGCTGACCCACGCTGGCCGGTCGCTGCTGGGGCAGGGGGAAGGGACTGTGTGTCCTTGGTGGCTCCGAGGGCTTTAGGTCACTAAGTAGTTAAAGCTTTTTGGTCAGAACTGCTCTGTTGAGTTCGCAATTGAAAAAAACAAGCAAAAAACCCAACCCCGATCTAGATGTTTTAGCTCACCATCTGCAACGTGTAAAGAGCCATCGTGTAGCTTTACTTACAGCTGAAGTCCATATAAGCAAGAATAAGATGAGCTAATAGTTATTTAAACTAGGACTCGCGCTGACTTAAACACAGCAAAGTTGGGGGCTTTTTTTATGTCTGGTGAGAAGGGACAAGTTCAGATTTTGCTTCTTCATGAACAGAGGTGAAGCTGAGCATTGTCTAGATCCATAGTGAACCAAATTCCTCATCGTTTGATGCTACACTTGCTGCTGTAAAAATAAATGTGTTATTTTCCACAAATACCACCTATGCTAGTATTTCTTTTTAATTACCGGAAAGATTGCTGGTGCCACCCCTGTTTCCCTTCAGGCATGCCGTATGGCAAAAAGAAGATTTGAGGTTTCCAGGAATATACCCGTGAGCTACTGGGAAGGTTCTCTAAAGCCAAAGGGCTGGGTTTCATTCAACAAGATTCAGTTAGTCCTTGGAGAGACCACACAAACTTTCTTTTTTAAATTCTAATTAAAGATTGGTGGGGTTTGTGCTGGATATTTATTGGGTAGTGGAATATGGAAGTCAAGGTTTGTAGGGAGAGGTGGTATCTTTTATTAGGCCAACTGAGATAGAAGGGAGCCAGGGAAGCTGTTGAGAATGTGAGCTGTTGGTCAGGTCTAGAACACCAGTGGCAATTGTCAGATATAGGATTGCCTCCCTTTATTCTTGAGCAGAATTTGCTGATTTTAAAGTTACTGTAAACACAGTCTTCTTACTTGCTGTAACAATCTAATTATGTGTGTTTGCCAGCTCTTACAATAAAAATGGCTTGCAGGTCTCCCATCCTTAGCTCCCTTGTCTGTCTTTTTTTTTTTTTAATCTTTCCTTTTTGGATGAAAAAATAAAGATAACTGTGGTGGAGAGTGTTTAATGTGATGCCGACCGACTGTAGGACTTCAGATAAGACTGTGATCTGGCAGGGAAGGCTTTGGGGGTACGCTGTAACGGTGAGGCAGCAGTGGAGCCTGAGACTGGCCTCTTTCTACTTTATTTACTTTGTATTTTAGAATTTAGACTTGATAGTTTGGAATTTTCTTTTTGCTGCTGCCATGGACGGGGTCACCCTGGTGCACGAGTGCTCTAGGGTCAAGCGCTAAGTTCATACCACGCTCTAGAGCGAGGGGCCAGGGTTCATGTTCATGGGTGACGTGTGGCGTAAGGAGCAGTAAGTGCTGCTGACTTCTTGCTGTTGCACGAAGCAGGACGGCTCCACGCGTGGATGCCAGCGTCGGGGCTGCAGCTGAGCGGCCAGCGTGTAGCACAGTCTCTGCATTAGCTGTCTGGGCCGTTATTTCACCCAGAGTTAGATCTTATCTGAGAGTTAAGCTGTTAGAAATGAAACTCCACGGAGCAGACAGTCAAACCAGAATATGCTTGTCAGGGAGTGACGCTGTGTTTGCGGATCCCAGCTCTTTTCTGCAGCCAGGCTGGCCCTCACTGCCCGCTGGCACCAACTGCAAATGTTGTAGCTACAATTCTTGTTTCTTGTCCTGAGACCTCGTTCGGGATCTAACAGGAATTAATTCTGATAGAAGAAATTAAATAGTGATAATCAGTTCTTCAGTCATGCTCCTGGGTGTTTCTTGTCTCCTAAGATTTTCTTCTGTATCCTTTGATAGGAAAAAAACACCTGAAAACACGATTCACCAGAGTGCAAACATCACCAAAGCTGGNGTTTCTTGTCCTGAGACCTTGTTCGGGATCTAACAGGAATTAATTCTGATAGAAGAAATTAAATAGTGATAATCAGTTCTTCAGTCATGCTCCTGGGTGTTTCTTGTCTCCTAAGATTTTCTTCTGTATCCTTTGATAGGAAAAAAACACCTGAAAACACGATTCACCAGAGTGCAAACATCACCAAAGCTGGGACGATTTCTGAGATAAAATCAACTTAAAAGTAATGATGGTAATGTTTACCTTTGTAATACTATCACAAAAGTCAATCTCGTGTAATCTGATGGACATGACGTGCCTTTTTCCTTACCGAGTGGTAGCGAATCCTGTAGCTCTCACTTAGGGTTTGGCTTGTCGCTGCCTGCCAGTGGGGCAGGCCGTCCGCCTTGCTGAGCCGACCCTAGTGACTCTGGTGCTCTCCGAATGATTAAAATTGTGCGCATATATTAATAAAAAGGGCAAGAAACTTAAGTAGCAGAATAGCCTCCAAACCTGCAGTGCAGTTTTTAGTATTTTCCCCTGCAATTGGGGTCACCTAGTTTGCAAGAAAGATGTGAGCCTCCGAGGGAGACAGGCTGGTGTTAGTGAGAGTCGCAGTCCCACAGTTATTTGTGTAATTGTGTAATTAGTTGTCCAAAAAAAGGAAGGGTTTTCTTGATATGATGTCAAGAAAGCTCTTTTCCCCAGGCGGGACTGATCTGTAGCATGTTTTTAGTGTATCTCCTGGAGGAGGTAAACGCACTTGCTGTTGTTTGTATTTTGTTTTTAAGATTAGGAGCACAGCAAAGCAGCCGGTATGGTGCAGGCTGCAAGCCGTGACACCGTCCCTGGCACGCAGTGTCTCTCTAAGGCTTTTGCAGAAGCAAACCAAAATACCATGAATTAGACTCTGTTGGTGCCTGAGAGGCTCCATCTCTTCTCGTACTTGCAGTGGCAGAAGCAAGGAAGAAATTTATGAGAGTGGTTAAAAATACTCCTATTGATTCCTGGAGCTATATTAGTCTGAGCGATTTGGTATGCTTTGCTTTCTCTGTGTGCAAACCTCAGTCAGTTGCTATTTTGTGCCTTTGTCATGATTTCAGTGAGGCAAGTTTAAAAGGAAAGTAGTATCAATTGATCTAATACGAGTCGTAAGTGGAAAAACGGGCACTGCTTTGGAAACGGCAGCGAGGAGATGCCGGCTCCTCCGTGATGCTGGTGCTCCGATGCTTTGTTCTGTGTCAGCACCTCTTGTCCTCAATGTATGGATTTAGTGGATTTGTGTTAGTGATTTCATCGCTAAGTTGCTTTACGGTGGCAAGTCAGGCTGTAACCAGTAAGAACACCCTATTGTTTGGACTTAATGGGTTTGGAGGCCCTAAAATGTATCTTGACTATTATGAGCCTGATATCTGTAGCTGAGCGTCTTGGATTCAGAAATAATTTAACTCCTATTCACACAATTTTGAAAATAACCGGAATTTCTTGTATCTTTATGTTGACTGTATGTATATTCTCAGATGGATTTCAATGTTTTATATTGAATTTTATTGACTATTGGGTTTTTACTCTTGAAAACCACTGTATTGTCTTAATCACAGCAAGTAATCTTTCTCTCTCGCTCATGTGTGAAATGGAGATAACACTAAGTAAACTTAGAAACATTGCGTGGGCTGGTTGAAGTATTTTGGTATCTTTAAAATTAAGCTGTGAAAGAAACCGCGTGCGTGTGTGCCAGCGATACCCTTTGCTCTGGCAGGCGGCAGCTTTCTGCCCAGGTTCAGTAGGTGACACTGTGTGGGTTGGTGACACATCAAGGCAGCTACAGCAAGCTGCTAAAATTATTGATGGGTTGGAGACCACTGCGATGGTTGGATCCGAAGTTGCCTGACGTAGATGTGCGGGGTTTGAGTGTTCCTCAGCAGCATCGCTTGCGATATCTGCAGGACGCGTCTCTCCCGTTTAAGTTGGTGAGACAGGAGGGGCTGGGCAGGCTCTCACTGAGACTCTTGTCCCCAGCCGATGGAAGTGCAGAAGGAAGAGCACGTGGCAGGACCGGGGCTTGCCTAGGAGGTTCCCTGCCCCACGTATTGCTCTGGACTTGGGGGACCAGCTGAGGGCAATCACTTGCTGTGCTCCTCTGGTCCTTCCCCCCGCAGAGCTCCTCTCCCTGGCATAGTTCCTCCATTTATAGACTGAAGTGTGCCTGATACTGTCAGATACTAAACGTGAAGTTATATGGAGACATTAGCTCTTTGGGAACCTAATTAAAATGAAAAAACGAGGCCGTTTATTTCTTGTGCTGTACCCGCCAATGACGCTGGAGGGTGTTGAGGCGGGCGGTCGCTGGGGCAGAGGTTGGGACTGAGCCAGGCTGGAGCAGAGAGGTCTCTGCTGCAGCACCTGCCCTCAGCTGCACTTCATCTGCAGAGCCCGACCCTGCAAAGGCGCCCGTGCCTGCTGCGCTTGCACTGTGGTGTTGCATCACATACGAATGGGCACAGAAAGTAATTCTTCAAGTCTCTTAAGAAAGAAGCTTAAGGCGCTCTTCTCTGGTAGTAAACTTATTGGCTAAAAGAAGGTTGAATGGGGTCACTCGTGAAAGAGGAGCGGCAGCAGAATGCAAAGGCTGCCGGGGAGCCTGCCTGCTGCTGGGGAGGGAAACCTGGCAGGGGACACAGGAGGGTCAGGGAGATGCGGTTTCTGTCCTGTGGCAATTAGAAAGGGTGAGAGGAAGGACCGAGTGGAACAAAAGAGAACCAAATGCTTTGAAAGAAAAAAAGCCCCGGGTCTAGTCTGGCTTAGTGATCTAAGTCTTGGCTGAATTAGTCATTCGTGGAGGTGAGGCAGTGACTGCAGGGGGCCAGGAGCCTGGCAGATGGATTTGCTCTCTGCAAAAGTTGTTTACTGGGCAGCTGCTGGTGCTTATCTGTGCTTTCCACTGTTTCTCCGATGTGCCTTTTCGGTGCAGGTGGTTTTCCTGTTGAAGAACTCTACTGCAAAAGAAGAAAGCTTGACATCCTTAGGTGCACTCATCAGAGCAAATCTAAAGGGAAGCCCAGCGCATTTGAGCATCGGTGTGCCACGGCAGATGTTGGCGTCCCTTCAATGCTGAAAGATTGCTGTGTGCTCTGGTGCACAGGGTATTACCAGCCTCCCTTCTGCATAGAAAACCTGTCCTTCTGCCCCAAAGTCCCCTGGAGGACGTGGCCTCCTTCCCATCACCTCGCAGCGCTGCTGTGGGCCAGACCTGCTCACGGAGCTACCTTCGCTCCCCCCAGCCCGTGCTGCTCGCTGCCATCTCACCCCTCCAGCGGCAGCGGTGGGAGTTGTGTGCCTGGCTGTGTTTGCAAATTTGGCCTTTAGCTGCTTGGTCTCCTGTTTTGTTGACGGCTGGAGAGATCATGCAGAACATACAGAAGGATGTGGTTGTGTGCAATGAATAATTATTAAGTGCCTGGTTCGTGTTATTGCTTGAGCCAGGTTTGGGAGACAACCTTCGTGGTGTTTATGTTACAGAGCCTCTGTTGGAGCAAGGGCAAGCTCAAGGAAAAAGGAAAAGTGACAAAATTCAGCATCTCACCTGGTGCCTCCACGACCGGCACCCTCCTGTCTCTTAGACATCGCTGTGCGCCCTTCCGACAGCCCTCCCCGTATTTAATGAATAGCACCAAATATGCTGGAGCTGGAGTATCTTTCGAGGGCTCCAGTGTCAAAGTCAGTACGACTTTTCTGTTTAGCTGTGCTGAATTATTTTTGATAGATGTTTCTGTTGCACGGACCGGCCTCAAATGACTTTCCTCTGTACCTCGTTGTGATACACAGCTCTGTGAAATAGCTTCTTACAGCTCTCTCTGGGGAAGGCAGTGCTTTACACTGAGCAAGAGATGAGATTGCAAGGTCTGCACTTACCTTCCTTAAAAACAAATAAAAAACATTTCAATGGCCGGAGGTAACTGTTACCTTGGTATTTTGTAGCAACTTTTTTTAAATAGAGGGAGGCTTTGTTAATACTGTAGTACTGGGGCAATACTCCACGGCTGACATCTGCAAAATCTCTTCAGTTTTGTATTTCATTATTTCAACAGATCTTACTCATCCCTAAAGGTTTTGGTTTAGTCTGAAGAAAAAGCAGATGTGTGTACGTGTCATGCAGAGTCATGAGAGAAGAACATGGGTATGCGTGCTTGCTTTTTTCTTATGAATAGGAGATCCAGACTGAAAAACCCCCGTCATTTCATGACCATCTGTGCTCTTCCGTCCAGTTAAACCCAGGGACCCCAAATCCTGTGGGTGCAGGAGCCAGTGCAGGGCGTGCCAGTGATCAGGAGCTTGCATGTGCGTCTGCATCTACTGTAAACGCAATAATGCTTGAGCCAGGAAGACACAGCAGAAACCCACCTGCCCGTAACATTTTGGGTACTGACTGTACAGGATTTTGCTCCTGGTTGCCCACTTATAGGAGGTGGGAGAAAGCTGAAGCCTTTACAGATTTGTCTGTGGTCATGGGGAACATGGGAAAGGGCATGCAGCGTCATGGGCAGGAATAGATCACGAGTACGGCTCCTTATCTAGAGCTTGTGAAAATTTTACCTCAAATAACATCGTGCTCTGTCCTTCCTGTCTGTCCCTCAGCTTTGCAAAATGTATTTCATGTACACAGTGTCTCCCTGCTTGAGCCAGTTATCTGGCTCTCAACAGCTACTTACTCTTTCAAAGTGCTCTGCTACTGCTTGGATTTGATTTTTATATGTATACAATCATTTTGCTATTGTGCTGGTTGTGTGTGGCTGTGGATGCAAAAGCACCATAGCTCCCTGCCTTCCCATATGCTCTATCTCTCCCTACAGTATTGATGTTCCTATACCTGGTGGTAAAATTAATTAGATTATGTTCTCTATTTATGAACTAGTTTGTTGCTTTAATTATTTATTGCTACTGCAGCTGATTTGATTTAAGCAATATTTAGTTCTGTTTCAGTAACTTTTCATTTTAAAAACAAACTTCTGGTTTGAATTCAATGGCATTAACAACCCTTTATTGATTAGTGTGGCCTCAAACTGTGTGATGAGGAAAGAGTGGCTGTATGCCATGCTGAGCCTTCAGACCACAGCATTAACAGCAAGTTAAAGCAAATTTTTCTGGGAGTGGTTCTTCGAAAAGTGTGTGAAGACTTGCAGATGTCTAAGAAAGGTCAGAGCCCCTCAATTTCTACGGCTTGCATTTATCTTTATAGGAAAGAATAAAGTAAAGGGTGTAGAACTAAAAAAATGCAATACCTCCTCCCGCTTTTGTACCTCAAACACAGCATTCAGGCATGCCCTTTACTACAAAGTTTTTTGTTGTGAATTGGTAATAACATCTGAAGTGGTGAAATTCGGTCTGCTAGACTGTGTATCTCCTAAGGTCTGCTCTCCCATTTCAAGAGCTTAATTCAAAACCTCTTGAAATCAATCAGACGGTTTCCTCTTTCGCTTGTACTTTGTTTCATACCATATCTCCAATAATGACTTGCTAGCTTTTCTCTGTGACATTACTTTCTGCTGACTGTTCATGATTTAAAAGACCCAAGAGGTTAAATAGCTTCTCTTCCACCATCTCTGGTTACCTGCGAGAAAAGCTCAAGGGCTACACTTGAGAGCAGAACACAAAGGCCTTGTTTGTAAATTATAGTTCAAGGTCAGATTGAACAGTGTTTCTTGAGGGGCCGGGGCTGATCCTTCTCCTCCATTCATACCACAGTGGCGTACCTTGCGTTTCATGTGTCTGACATCAGCATGACTCTGGATTTGGTGAGCTGTCCTGTCACGACCTTGCGAGGCTGTGCCAAAAAGTTGAGGAAATGAGCCCGCGTGTAGAGGCATGGGCCATCGAGGGTGTGGGGATTTGCCACGGTGCAGCTCTGACCTGAGCAGTGGAGAGCGGGCAGAGCATCGCTGAGACGGTTTTAGGTAGACACACAGGGTTTGTAGCCTGTGGGCAGCATATGGTCTGCACTGTTCTATGGTAGAGCCCATAGCTGTGTGGTCTTTACACTTTTGAAGTTGCCGTGGGATAAATAAGCGTTTAACTTACGACATCCTATGGACAAGGCCTTTCGATCTTTTCCCTGGTCACTCCGTGTTGATCAGATATTGATACAATCGTCTTGAAGACTTTAAAGGCAGTTCTTTTGGTCTACAGTAACTTCTCTTTGGAAGCGAAGGTGGCCAAACGTGGTCAGAAGGTGGGGGGCTCTTGTCAGGTGGTCACCATGGCCACCGCACTTGGTTTGTGTTCAGCCAATTTGAGCATGTGCCAAGTCCAGACCTCTCCTGGGACTGAGCCACCATGGTGGTCAGAGCCCGCTGCCTACCCGGTGGGGGCTGGGGGCTCTGCTGGGTCCTCGCGTTGGGTCTGGCCAGCTGCGATTTCATGTCTTTGCCTCAAATGAAGCATATGCTTCCCAAAGGATATAAAGAGCTGTAGGTCCCCGTGGTTCTCCTGCCTGCTAGAGATGCAGGTCGTCCTTTTTGCTGTCCTTGAGCTCTTTTATGGAAAACTGAAAGGTTGAGGGAGGCTTTTCTGTAACCTTCTCCTTCCTCTGACAAATACCCTTTATTTATTTGATACTACAGCGTGTTGTTTACAGCATATGCAGTGATATTAAACAGCTGCCACATCTCAAGCTAGAGGTAGCTGCAGCAATCCTGGAGTGCTTGTGTAAGCTCACGTCGAATCCCTGGGGATGAAGGGCTCTATTAAAAATGTAAGATCATTATCACTAATCTTGAAAGTGGACCGATGCATTTAACATATATAATTATAAACTTTCAAACAAGAAGATTTCATCTGGTGGAGCATCTGGGAATTGTTTTTTCATTATCATGTTTCAGAGAGTGAAAAATCTTCCTGTTCTCTCAGAGGATTTTGTGGAATTAGTTGCTGCTGTTCGCTGTTGCGTATTCCTGCAAATGTTTGTATAATTATGCACGTCTCTAATTCATTCTGCATCCTTTTGGGAGGTTTTGCATTACCTTCCCCAGTGATGTGCTGGGATGGTCCCCTTCAGATGGCACGGAAAACAAGGACAGGCTCTTCCCATGATCAATTTGAAAAATGGCCTGACAATGTCTGCAGGAGTTTACTGATGCGGCAAAGTACTTGCTAGTGCAATCAATTTGGGAATAACCATACCGACTCAGAAAATCACCCGATAAAGTGATTTGCATGAATGATATTTTCAGCGTGAAATGCAAAAGTAAACATATACTGATATTTTCATCCAAGGATCATCTAAATTCCCTTCTAAGCCCCTGATAGCAGGTCGTGATGTCCAGGCAGCAGCTTTGACCGCTTGTTTGCAGGGGTAAGGTGTAAAAAGAGGGGTCTCTGGTCGTGGAGATTGAAAATTTTGCTTCATGAAGGAGGCGCTTCCTCAGTAGGATCTGAAGTGGTACAGACAGTCAAAAGACGCTGTGAGAGTGTGTTTTTACACACTGTGAGAAGAACAGCTCATGCTGGTTTGGATTTTCGAAGTATAGGGCTATTGGCTATTGCAACAGCAACTGATCTTAAACTGTTCTATTAGAATAACACCCAGTAAAAGCAAAACCAAGGCATCTAAATTTTAAGTCGCTAAAGGCTTCATTTCATCAGTAACCTTAATTTCTTCTCCCTCTCATACTAGCTTTTATAGCAAAGGTTCCCAGTTTTGACAGTGCTGCAGAAAAAGTTGGCGGCAATGGCCCAGGGATATTGTCACAGTTGTTTAAAGTCCGGTACTTGGAGAAGAAACAAGGCAAATACACGTAAAAAAAGAAAGGCATGAAAAAGGGGGACAAGTGTAGTTTGTGTGGTGCTTGCTTATAAGCATGTTGCTAATGAAACATGGGTATTCTGCCATACACGACCTGACTAACATATGCCAGGGTTTGGTTTTTGAGGCAGGGTTTTTGGTCTTTGCGTAAGGACTGTTGGCATTGCAGCAACAAGAAGACCTGGCGAGCGAAGACAGGCTGCTAGCAGAAGGCAGAGTGGTGAGGAAAGGGAAAGAAAGGCTTGGGAAGGAAAGCAGCATGTGGAAGAGGTGGCTTGTTCCTGTTGCAGGTAGGATTTAGCCCGTGAGGCTGAAGGTGCCGATGCTGTTGGCGTGCACCCTTTGGATAAGATGCCCGTGGGGCTCTTGCTGAGGGAGCTTTAATGGAGGGGACAGGAGAACGATGGAAATTTATTGCTTTGAGCTCCGTTCTCCAAGCATTTTGATGTTTACAGAACTCAAGGGGCGTTAAGAGTCTAGAACGAATCCGTCCTTTTCATGTCTTAATTCTTCTTAATGCAGTTCTTGCATCGTGTCAATAGATAGCTTCAGACAGACTAAAGGGATTTTGTCTCTTGTTTAACTCTTCCTGAGTAGGGAGCACAGCGATGGGTTGTTGGAACGTCTTTGGTACCCTGAGCCGGCTCATACCGTAGCGCTTGTGGGATGTGCCCCGTTCTGTGTTTGTGACAGGGAATGCAATTGTAGGGCACCTCTTTCTTGTAAATAATATGACTTGTTTTTAAAGGTGATCTTGATCTTTGTTGGGTTTTAGGATCGGTAAAGTTACAAAGGTGCTGTCGGATTTCCCATTTGAATGATAGTTCCTGCCAGTTCCTGGCTTGCTCCTCTTGCTCCGTAATTTCACTGCACATCCATAAACTACGGGACTAGCAGGGACTTCAGATGTCACAGTCTCTATTTAGCTGCCTGGTTGACACTCCTTGCTTTCAGAAACTTAACTAGAAAGGAGAAGCAGGAGAGGAGAGGAAGAGGTAAATAGTGTGAAAATGGGAAGGGAACGGAGAGACTGGTGCAAAACCTACACTTGGCCTGGGGCATTGAGCTGATGTGTTGACCAGGTAGCAGCTTTCTGGGAGTGTGAAAGTGGTGGAAATATCTTGTGATGAAAAGTGCTCAAGTTCCTACTGAGGAAGGATCATGGTAGTTTTACCATATTTTTTTTTGCCCAAAAATATCCGCTTCTGGCCAGCCAAGCATGTTTCAAACAGATCAGTGCATAAGACTCCTAAATCACATTCTTTTATAGGATGTTTTAAGGGTATTGCAAATTTTTCTTGTGATATTGCTTTTCCGTTTCCAGAGGGTAAGACAGGAGATACTGATGGAGGCGAAGGCAGAGCGGGCTTACTTGGGAATAAGGATACTCCAGAGAGTCTTAAAAGATGCAAGTTAAATGGGAAATTTCTCCTTGTTCTTGCTAGGGAGGGAGGATGCATTGCATCTGCCCGTGCAGAGCAGAAATGTAGCTTGCCTGGCAATCAGGAAGCTCAAGGTTTCATACAGTAGGTTGGTGGACACCTGTGCCCCGCTCTGTACAGCACTGGCAGCCAAAGGACTTTGTAACAAGATGGAACAACATTTCTACTGGTGCAAACGTTTTGGAAAACCGTCCATCTTTTTGCTCTCTTACCCTCTGAAAAGACCGTGCTCGTGGGGATTTTCGTTAGGATTGATTGTCCTTTTTTGGTAGAAACGGTACAGCACCACAAGCGAAAATAGTGACTGAGAAGGAGAAACTCGCACGTAATTTGAACAATATGAGCACGTGACGCCTCGTAGTTTCTTTGCTCACATTGGAAAGATACTATAAGGCTTGCTGGCTTTACAACGAGGTCTCAAACAACTTGCGATCTTGGTGTCTTAAGTCTTAATGATCTTTTCACAAACAAGATACGAGGAAATAGAGGCTTTTTGTTGACTTGTAAAACTTAATTATTTTACAAGGGTAAACTTAATTAATAGAATTAATTGACACCTGCAGTCGAACTGGCTAACACATTCTCTTCCCTCAAACGTTTAACCACTAGTAATTAATACTATTCTGCAGTCTGCTAAAGCATCCCTAACTCTGTTCAGCCTCGGAGAAGCTGGGCGTTTCTTTTGTAAGAACTTAACTGTGACACTTGATGCCAAACGCCGAATCGCCACTTTTACTTGGAGATGCCCAAGTTCCAGAGAAAGGAGGGTTTAAGATGCATTGGTTTTTGTTTTGGTTGTGGGTTTGTTTTTTTTTTAATAGGCTAGTGTGGTTGCTAAGCCTGATTGCACAGAGCCCGTCTCCGCAGCTCCACATGGAGCCCATTCACTCCTCTGGAAACCCTTTCAAATCATCTCAAAGTTAGAAATTTTGGAGTGCATGCAATATGTGAAGTGATTCAGTGATTTAACACTATTTAAAACAGAGGAGCTCCTGTTATGCCTCTCTCTTCCCTTTTAAGCGTTTCCATCAAGAGCATTTGAGATCAATGACTTAAACTCCTTTGTGCATCCATTGCGTCACATGGAACGAGTGAGGATGTTGCTGAAAATCTAAATAACATCTTTGGAAACCAATAGCAACATGAAATGAGTACATCTGCCAGTCATTGCAGTCCCTGCATGCAGCAGCAAAGGAAGAGTTTGCTTTAAAATGCACCGGGCAAGACAGTGCCCTTAGTTGACACTGCGCGCCTAGTTATGCTTCTCTTGATAAGTGTGGGGTCTTTTTTCCATAAGCACAAAACAGGTGAATAAGGTCCGGCTAAGTTTTGCATTTGTACAGTGGCTTGATTAGAACTTCAAAACATGATGGTTAATAAAATGGTTAATAAAAATAAAAAAATTAAAAATCATAAATAAAGGGGGATATTAATTTTACTTGGTCTGTAATATTGATGCAGTTATGTTCAATCATTTGTAAGACAGAAAGCTGTAAAATACACCCTGTGATGAGATTATAGTAAAACTAAACACTGTCATAAATAACGAAATTCAACTCTTTATTTGCTGATCTCTAAATAAGGTGTGATTGGAGTAAATATGATGGGAGACATTTAATTAAAAACTGAATGAAGGAGTGTTGTAAACATCACAACATTGCCAACGAAAACAGGAAATTAATGTGTTGGCAGACCAAATAGTTAAGACTCTAAAATGCATCTATAACTACGTCCTTTTGATAAATGTTTCAGTACCTCTGTGGATGCTTTCAGATTGATTCAAGGACATGCAAGCGCCATAATATCTTGCCCAGCCTGTCGGTTGGGGCTGTTGTGCTTCTTATGTTCGGTGAAAACACTGCAAGTAAAGAATGTGTTCCCTAAGGAGAAAACTGGCTAATACCCACAACTCTGTGAAATGAAAACGCAGTTTGCATGTGAAGGATTGATGAGTGCATAGTCACAGATGTCAGGCTTTTCTGGTCTTGGTAGTAGTAAATCTTTTTCTGTGGATTGCTTCTTTTCTCTTGTTGATACTTTCAGTAGAAACATCGAAATACATTTTAATTGATCCAATGTCTGCTGATATGGTTCTACTCCGTTCTCTTACTTTATTTTGAAATTACTGAATCCAGAACAGGGGGAGGATTCTTCCTGTGTCACTGGGACGAAACCTTGTCTAGGACGCGGCCCCTGCTAGAGACGTTACTTTCAATAGCTGATTGAATTCATCCCAAAGTCTGCTTTGCTGCAGTAGAGTTTATTTCTTGTCCGCACTATGCAAAACTGCTCTGTTACCTCCATTTAGATCAGATCCCCCTTCCCTTTTTGTGTCCTTTTTTTCGTTTTTTGAGGGCAACCTGGTCAGTCACGCTCAGATGCCCGTTTCCCACCAGCCAGGCTGTTGTCCTGTTGCTCCACGGGGGGAGCTGCTTGAGGTACGCTGATGAGTTTGGCTCTCGAATGCGTCTGCCTTTCACAATGTGAACAAAAGCAGCATCTTTAAGTTTCTTTGCTGCGTTTCAAAGCAGACCAGTGCCTAATTCATGGGAAGCCCACGTGCAGTCTACGGAGCCGTGTTCACAGAAAAAAAAAAAAAATCCATATTGGATACAAAATAGGTAGTAGGAGTCAGCGTTCGTAGGAGAGGTGTCAGAACCATGAACTTTCCAAGTTGGTAAGTACTGACTTTGTGCTTTTGGAGGACGTTCTCCATAAAACGAGGTGGAGAGGAGTTGAGGTTAGAACACCAAGTACACTGCACAGACAGATGAAACCCGAGGCCATCAAGAGCCCTATCTCTTGAAGTGTGCTTTGTGATAGAAGTACATGAAAATCCCTCACTGCAGGTCCCCGTCTGTAACGGCATTAATGGAGCTTTGCAGTGGCATGGTTTTATCATGCTTTTTCCACTATTTCTACTTCTTCTATGGGAGCCAGACTCATCCTTTCTAGTCTTTCTGGTTTTTTTTTCCAGACATAAAACACGCGGGATGCTGCCAGGTGGGCATCCCTGCCAGGAAGATGGCAGCATTGCAGTGTACCTGCGCAGGCACTTTGATTGTCCCATGCAGCTTTGCACACTCCGTAGCTCAGATCTTGTGCCCAGCAATTAATTTCTATTTCTGCTCTCCTTTCTGGCTGTTCCCCTGGACCTGGGCTGAGGGCAATGTGCAGACCGCACCTCTCGGGAAGCTGGGGAGCATAGCTACTTGTTTCTCCCTCCGTGTGTATTTAAATGAGTTGGGAGCAGAGCCCCTGCACTTGACATTTTATCAATACTGCCTTCATTAGAAGTCCACTTCTGTTCATTAAAGTTGTCTTTTTAGATGTAATTTGTCACCTGCATTCAAGTGAGAAGAAGGGTATTTATCTGGAGGACTGGGGCTGTTGCGTGATTTCTTGACGTAGATTCACAAAGAAATGAGTGGTATCAGCACGTTGTCCGACACTCCCCTCCCACTGCTGGGGTTGATTCAGGGCCAGATTAAAACTGCAGCTTAAGACCCATCAGCGGTTCTGGCTGGTCCCAGCCGGCTGAGCTTGAATCAGTGGGTTTCCTGGAGCCCAAACATCCTTCTCTTCCCTACCCACGTCTTCCATTTGACTTGCTGGAGAGCACCCATGGACAACACCTCACCAAGGGCAGATTTCAAATTCAGTACGTAGTGGTAGGTTTGTTTAGAGTCATGTTCTTTGCTTCATTCCTGTAGTGTCTTTTCTAGTCTGGACATCAATATGATGACCCATAGGCTACTGAACTACTAAGGAAACTCTTAGGAAGACATTCAGGCTTCATTAAAGGCTTCAGAAATATGCTATATGTTTTTAGCTATAAAGGAAGACATAGTTGCTTTTCCCTGAAACATACAACAGTCAAGCTGAATGTGGAAAATTGGGTGAAAGTCTCTTACCAATAAAAACTCTCATATTTGCAGTGCTCTAAGACTTCCCACTCCGTGCTAAAATGAGCTGTTGCAGGTGGGTGGTTGATCATCACAAAGTACAAAACCGAAATACCAGGTCCAAACCACCAGTGTGGTGTGTGTATGTGCTTGAAGGAAGGACCCAGTGCAGCTTTGCCTGCTCTCTGAAGTAACTATGCCTTGATTCATATTTATTAAGTTACGATAGAAAAGCTTGGTGGCTTCTTGGTTAATGTTGACAATTAACGCAGTTGTTCTACCATGCAGAAAGGTGCAGTTTTCCTCTTCATGAAAAATTAAGATCTGCTTTGATCATTTGGAAAGCGTAAACTAAACTAATGAAGCAACTTCAGTACATGAATTCCAACGTTCTTTGTAGGTAAATATGTTCCTCACAGGCCCCGAAGATCTAACTGCAATCTCGATATAGAAAACCACACAAGAAATTGCAGTTAAATTTGCAATGAACTCAAAGAGCTGAACGCGGGTGGTGTCATGCTTGAGAATGTATCATTTACTCTCTTTGGTAATACGTAGAGTTATTTCCCCTCTCCAAATAAGTAGAGAGGCTGGCACACAGACGCTTTCTTGCTCATTAATAAAGTCAAGAGTTTCAAGCACAGATTCAAGATATTGATAGAGCAGGCTGCAACGTGTGCAGGAGGATGTCTGGACGTGCATCGTAGGAAACGCAGCGGTGGTGATATTCTGCTGAAGAGTAAGACATGCCCACTGCGTGGATTCATCTGGTGAGAAGAAAAGCTTGCTGGGTTGTGCTTGAGTGGGCTGTCCTAGGGGTGTCTGAGTTGGGGGCTAAACCTACGTTTTGGTATGCAATAAGAAGTAATGCCCTTGAAATGGAAAGGTGGATTTTTGATGCAAGGAGAGGTCTGGCAGAGCTGTTGCTCGCAGTGCTGGCACAGAGCTGTGGCTTGGGCAGCCCGCGAGCAGCTTCAGCAGGTGCTTCTTGGTAAGAGTTTGCCAAAATGCCCGAAGACAAACCCTGTCTCTGCCTCGTGTGGCTTAAATGATTCCTTCAGGAATATATCTGCTGCATCTGTTCCGGGAAAAAAAAGGATGGTAAATCACAACAGTGCCAATTGTTTGCGGTGGAAAAAGTTTATGTAACTTTCATTCTGTAAGTTCAACTGCTGAAGTAGAACCAAAGTCTGCCAGAAACGAGGAACATTCATACCCATCAGTGTTTGAGGACGATGTTTATTTAAAAACCTTTCAGGAGATAAAAATTCTTGCTGCTGTGAACCTTGCAATAGAGCTGTGACTAACTTCTTTTTGAGCTGTAACAGCTGCATCAAAATAGTGAGAACTAATAAGTGGACGTGCCGGCACAGCAGAAAGCCTTGCTGGCGGCTCCTGACACACGTGTCCTCATGCCTTGTGAAGAGCAGCAGCATCCGATGAGCTGGGCTGAGCGGATGAAGCTGTGACGGGAGGACCTGCGGCACCTGGCGTGCTGGACCTAAGGCATGGCATGACCAGGAGCCCCCAGGAGCTGGTCTGGGCTGGAAGAGGTGCCCACGCTGAAATAACTACTGCTCTCGCTGAAGCTGGAGAGAAAACTCCCACCGATAGAAATGCAAGCTTCAAGTGACAAGATACGACAGAGGAACACAACAAGGAGAGTACAGTTCTGAAAAGGACAACCCAGCCAAGGATTTTTTTTTTTTAATACTTCAATATATGCATCGATGTGTCTAATTGAAGGAGAAAAGTATTAATTGCTTTCAGAGAAAAGTGCCAAGATGAATTTTGAGAAGCATTCAAATGTTTCGATAAGTTCTGCAGCACTTCAAGGGGTGGCTTGGGTTTTTTTCATAGCTTGACTTGATGTGAAGAGTGTCTCTGCAATGTGAAAGGAAATTGTATCTTGAAAAGGCATCTAAGCTTACGTTGACTTGACTGTCACTTTCATGCGAATAGGTTATTAGAGGCTGAGTTAAATTGAAGACAGGAAACCTTTAGGGTCTGTTGAAGGCGTCATAAATATGAATATTGCTGTCTCTTGTCTTCATGCAACTCTATTTTTATTTACCAAAAAAAAAAAGTAGAACCATCATTTGTCTTCTAAAGACCTTACCAAAAAGAATGATTAGCGTGTTAGTTTATTGCTTGATATTTTTTCCATTGTGAAAGTTTCCACACTCAGTGATGTGGTCTTACCCTCTGTGGACAGGCGTGCTTATTTTGCACCGAGGTGGCTGACACGAATCTGATGGGCGCCTGTGCTGCAGGAGGTCTGGCTGTGCACTGAGCTCCGGACAGCAGGAAGGCTCTGCCTTGGCAGTCCCCACCAGAAAACCAGCGGGGAAGCTGTGCATACCTTTGGCAGAAGTTTTAATTTGACCGCGTTGCTTTGCAGTGTCAGGACCCAGCAATGTCAGTTATGTGACATCTACTGTCCGCTGTCGGCGGGCAGAGTGGAATTGGAAAGCAGGAAAACACGTCTTTAGAGACAGCTGAGGCTGTATGAATTCTGTAATTAATAGAAAATGAGGTATGGCGGTCTGTTCTTTCAGCCGGTGAGCAGTGTCCTAGTTTACTTATGGTCATTAATGTTTTTCTCTTGCTTCAACACGGAAAAAGCATGTAAAGTCTGTGTGTTAGAATAGTTTAGGATGGAGAGACACTTCGGATCGTGATTTCTAACCTCGTCACTGTGCCGAGAACCCGCTTGCTATTAAGCTCTGCATTTTGAGAAGGTGTTTGTGTACCAGGCTGGGAGACAAGTCCTTTGTCTCAAAAAATCAGCGCTCTTTGCCGTTGTCTGAGTCTTGCTCCTCCGCCTTTTTCCGGCACAGTCCCGTACAACAGTTTTGATGACATGACAGAAAAGCGTGAAGGGTTTGGAAGGATTTGTTCACTTTTGCTGCTTATGGAAACTTCTCTGCATCAAGGTTAACATCCATTAACACCTACCACACAGCGACCAAGCTAAGTAAGGGTACTTCCTATTTACGTGGCATTTTGAAGGAGTATGTCAATAAATTTCTGTATGATTTTCCAGAGGTAAACATAATGTGAAGTCCATGAATAAACAAGGAACAAGCGACAAACAGGACGAAGTGGATGGGTATCGGCATTTGGCATCCCTGGCCCTTCTGTTGTCTGTCCTCCTTGCTCCTGCCATACTGCAAAGCAAAGGCAGTGGAAGTTTGGATTCTCCATCAAAGAAAGTTTCTTACTCTTTATTCTGTACTGACCACTGTCTGTCTTCTAGACTTTAGATCTGTATTAATGGATGTTTGCTCACTCTTCTGTAAATAGATCAGGTAGCTACTAAGCAGTTATTTCAGAGGGCCAGTCTACACACTTGGCAAAGCTACGTGCAAGTGAGACTTGCCAGAAGCAAAGTCAATTGGTTAAACTTTGAATATTTCAAAGAAGTTCAGTGCTGCACGTGAACAAAGATTAAAGATGCTGTGATGCACTTGAGCCCTTTTTTCCAGGTACAAAACCATATCTGATGGACAAATAGCATTGCTCAAATATGCAGGAGTAAACAGTGCCACCCAAGAATAAATGAATTACTAAAATGGCTGGTGTCAGTCCTCTAATAATCCAGCTCAGATGGAGAGCTTTGATAGTCTGTGAACTGTTGTAATGTGACTGGGCTGCAAAGCTTTGAGGAAGGAACTGGTTGAAGCTTAACCTGTCTGAAACACGTTCCCAGTTGTCCGAATGGGCTGGCTATTGGCACGGTACAGGCAGTGTACGCAGCGCTGCTGCCCGCACGGCCATGCTCCCGCAGGGGACCTGCAGCCTGGCAGTGCGTTTACAAGCCAGGTAACATGCATGTCCCTCTTTGGCAGGAGTGAACCCACTGCTACGGCACTCAGCTCCTGCCGGGCATCCGGCGTGGGTTGGTTCCGCGGCAGCAGGCCCCGTGAGCATCGCTTTGACACCGTCCCTTTGGGGTGAGGCTCTGTGTTGTGGCTGGAGGGATTCCCCTTAGTGCACAGGCAGGCTGACGTGCTGTCAATAAGGGACTGCTCCTGTGAAAATCTCAAGGACTATTTGTTTATTAGTGGTTTCTTCGAGGCCCTTTAGGTGGGGTTTTTTTAAGGATTTTTTACAATCTTTGTTGGTCCTTAAGGCTTATTAAATATCAGCATCTTTAAGGTCCATAATGTGCAGGCAAGAGCCATGAGCTCTCCTGTCCTCGAGCAAACATACTTCTGTTGTATTCAAAGATTCGGCTCTTTCTCTCTCCAACGTCTATTGCGGTATACCCTGGTCAGTGTTGTAGGAGAGCTAACAGGGAGAATACATTACCGCGGGTTAATGTTTTAATTAAAGCACGACAGACGGCCTTGTTCTGCAAAAGTCCACTAAATTGTCTGATGCAATGTTAAGTGCTCTTTGTGAGCGGTCTTTTCAGTGTTTGCTAGAAGTTCTTAGCTGTTCAAACTTTTAGCAGTAAAATATATTTAAATTCCCTCTGGAAAAAGGGATAAAGTAAGGAATACATTTTATTCCTCATATTCTACCATAGTCCTTGCAGATTTTTGTGGGAGAAGACATAAAATAACATTGCAGGTTTCTCTGAATTTCAGTGAGATAACAGCTGCCGACTGAGAGCACTGGTTTTGGAGCTTTTCAATACTCCACTTCCTTTGCATACAGCTATTGTACATTTTTCCCTTTTCTATATCCATTTAATATTCAGCAGCAATGGATTAAATCTTTCCACGCACCTGGCTTCTGTGGTTGCTGTCTTTAAATCCTTGACTGGGACGCTTTGCCTTGACCTTTGGCTTGCAGGGTTCCCAGGGAGCCCAGCAGTGACCAGCACACATAACTGTATAACGTCTGGAATTAAAAGCCGTTTTAAATGCAACTAAATACATAAGGAAAAGATGTGCATAAAACCCGCTTGGTTTTACTGTATGTTTTTGAAGTTTGCTTGCAAGTGCAGTTGTATTCTTCTGAAACGAGTTAACATGAACAGGAAAACGTTGCAAACAATTCTCACCCGTTAACCATAGGTGATTAAATAGTGGCAAATAGAAACCACAGGCTGTCGGTTTTTTGAAGACCCCGGGAAGGTGGCTGCTGCGCTTAGGAGGATGAGGGTTTTAGCCGATAGCACAATGTCGAGTTCTGGCTTGATATTATTGCTTAGGAGCTTCCCAGTCTGGTGCAGAAAGCGGAGTCTTCCAGCTGGGCCTTCATGTTCATCTTCACTGATGGGGAAACCAATTGTTCATCCACCAGTTGTGCTGTAAGGAAATCCCTGTTCTCATTGTGGAAAAATCTCCCAGTTCTTGTTCCCAGGGGCAGGAGCCCGGCCCAAATCACAGGGAAAGTTCAGCACAAAAAAATGTCCCAGGCAATTAATATTTCTTCTCATCCCTCTTACCTCTTTTCCTTTTTCAATCAGAAAATGCTACAGTTCTGGCAAAGGCTGATGCCTCTTTTGATGCTGATGGTGTGTGACACAGCATTAATGTGTAGTCAGACATGAAAAACAATGCAAGTAGCATTGATTTGTTGTTTTCCAGGTTTGTTAAGTTCCTTCCTATTGAGGAAAGGGATTTAAATATAGCTTGGTAGGCTGGAGGGGATAAATACAACCAGGAGTTCTTGCTCCCACCGATATTAATAGTGAAGCTCCCACTGCTTTCAGGGGATTCCCATGGGACCCTGAGGATGCTTTCAGAAAAAAAAGGGCGTTTAGTTTCTCTTTCGTTGCAGTAGGTGTTAAATGCAGCATCTGCCATCTACACTCACACTTCCATTAAATTCAGCAAAACTGTACGTGGGGCAAAATGCAGCTAAAGATGAGCAGAGGTATCAAATGCAGTCCTATACAAGTAATGAGAATTACAGTTATTGGGTGCAACATTTCCTCTGGAGAGGACTGACGATTCTCCTGCATGCCTTGCAGGAGAAATTTTGTGAAATTTTGCCCACGTGAGCTTTGCTCCTTTCCTTTCCTCCAGTGATGTTCCCAAGCCGAAAGGTGTCGGTGGTGCTGGAGGGCCAAGGCAACACACATCGCTGAAGCATCAGGGGGATCTCTGGTTTAACGCTGACCCAATTTCCTTTACTTTGCTCCTTCACACATGTAGCAAACTGGTTTTGAAAACCCTACGTTTGTACCCCTCCAAGGCGTGGAGGTGCTTGGCCGAGGATGTGGCTGGCGGTGCCACGGGATGTGGCAGCGGCTGCTCATCCCTGTTCTGCACAAACAGCCCTCTTCATAGCGGTTCCAGCATTTTGGGGAGGGGAATAATAGTTTCTGTGGTTGGAAATCTGGAATTTAGCCACCAAAATAACACCAAGCAGACAAAACCATTATTTTTCCCAACCAAAATGAGAACATTTCACTATGCTAATGGCTGAAGTAAGTTAGGTTGTTTTCTCCCCCAGCACTGTTACGTTCTTGAAATGTGAGTTGTAAGCAGGGATAAAATTTTACCAAGGACCAAATTCACAAATGCTCAATGAGGTTTTGCAAATTGGCGTTTACAAAGCAAAAGCCAGTGGGGCCTGCTGGCTCCAAATACTCACATTGCAGTTGCAAGTTGGTCTGGCACTACCTTTAATTAAAACTGGGACTAGTTTGTCCATGATGCCTTCAGAATGAGAAGGCACTTCACTTCCTCCTTGAATTTTGTAAGGTTTTTTATTAAGTCTTTAGTGTTACATTTCTGTCTGGGAGGTTTCCGGGCCTCTCTATCCCTTAGGGATGCGTACTTCAGGGGACTGCTGATCCGTATAGTTTCTCAGCTGATCAGAAGATGTATCTGAGGCTTATATGTGATACCAGAAAATCACAGCGTAATGTAAACTATGTGTTTGCAATGCTTCACATAATCTAAAATGTATTTCTGAAGTATACTGGCAATGGACTTCTAGTTGCCTGTGGATGTGAGTGCTTTGTAAGACGTTGCGTCGTGCGTAGCAGCGAAAGGAGCTCTGGGTTTGCCTGGTTTGGGCCTGAACCCATTTGTCATTTAAATTTGTAGGAGGGAGGAGAGTCAACATGGGTGCTACCTGCGGAGGTGCAGCGAGCTGAGCAATTAGAGCAGTCTCACCCTCTGTGTCTCAACGTTGACTATAAAGAAGCGTCAGCGGCAGAAGTCAGTGAATTTGCGAGTTTTCTGAGCACCTCCTACCTAGTTCTGAAACAAACACCTTATATTTTAATCTTTCACGTGTTTTCTATGCTGAATGAGTGAACGGTCCGACTTGTCTGCTCAGTCTGCAGGGTGGAAGCACTGACTTGCGCTGAACGTAACGGAGAATTGGCAACACGCTCCCTGTTAACCGCACAGCTGGCCCCACTGCGGCTGGCCGGAACACTGAGGCTCTGTGCTGCGGGGCTTTGCCGTGGCATTCTAAGCACGCGTGAGAAGCAGCACTGAAGGTCTGTGATCTCCAGATGTTTTACGTGTCACGGTCACTGCAGGGATCAGGAAGGGCAAACCTTCACTGGGTGGTTCTGCAGGCAGCCATTTGGTAGGGAGGATCTCATGAGTAGAATCGCTTTGTCCCTAAAATGTTTTGGCTTTTAAAACTCTAAATTTGATGCTTCCAAATTTTCATTTTTTGTGCTTCAATGAAGTGAGAAATCCACTTCTGCCATGTAACCTGGCTGCACTTTTACTCCTAGGGACATAGGTCAGCTGTGTGAACGTGATGGGGCTCAGGTGTCGGCGGGAGCAGGCGAAGCAAGGTTGAGTTTTGCTAATGCATTGCATCTGGTGGTGCTGGTGGGGAAGGGGCGGGGGGCACCATCATTCCTGATAAATCCAGGCTCCCTCCAGTTGCTGCCTTGCTGTTTCTCTGCGTAGCTGTATAGAATCAGTATGGAAGAGGCCTGGGAACAACAAGCAGGAGACAAAATACCAGGCAGAAGCGTGTGTCCCAGGTAAGCAAGCTCTGGAGCGTTACAGTTGCAGTGGCCAGACAATTCCTTGGGTCTGATGTCTGGCATGACCCAGCACCAGGGTTTGTTTCCCACTGCTGAGGATGCTACCTGGTTTGCTCTTGGGAGAGAGGACGTTGGCCAGCTGACACGTGGGTGCTGTGAGATGGCTCGGCTGAGCTACTCAGTCTTGGAGAGGAGTTGGATGAGTTGCTCAACGCTTGCCAAGTGGCAATGTACTTTCTGTGCTGGCTGCCATCTCCAGAGTGTGTCTGAAAGGCCTTATCAGGTGTGCGGTATGAGTGGGGGTCCTGGATCCCCTCAGAGGGCTGGTGCTCGCTCACGGCGTGTGGCACAGGAAGGTCAAGTGTGCTTTGGTGCCGTGCGCCAGGAGACAGACTGAATGCTGGAGACCTTGTGACGGCAGAGGAAAATAGAAGTGGGATGCATGTGCTGGAAGGCATTTTTCTCGCTCCCCCTCAAATACAAAAACAAAATAAGCCCCGGGCAGGTTCATGTTGGGTGATGGATGCTCCTAGCTGCTGCAGGAGCAGCTGTGTGCCCTGGGCTGTGCTCATCTGCTCTCATCAGCCAGGTGAGGGGCTCGTGCTTGGTGGGCGCACATCCAAGCGTGATCAAAGTACTTCGAGGAGTAATTCTGACTTGCAATGTGGGGCTTCTTTCCCCCCAGGTCAGTAAAGAAGTGCTTCTGCAGCAGGGATGCTTTGTTCTCCCCTGAACGTGATTTTGGCTAACTCCACCATCCATAGCGCTCTAAGAGCCCGCGGGGGTCGTTGCAGCAGTGTCAGCCCTGCGCTGGACGTACCCTTCTGACCCTGCTGCTTACACTGACCCCAATATAAAACTTCCCTAACGATCAGTTTTGCTGGGGTTTATTGTTCGTGGTGAGGCATCCATCGCTTCGCTCGTCCACGTGGCTGTGAGAGGACTTGAAAAAAACTGACGGGACCCTTCAGCAGAGAACAAGCTAAGCAATATTTCAAAGCCTTCGTGCAGAGATGCCCTTTGGTGCAAAAAGGAGGCTGCGGAAGTCTTTCATTTGATTGTTCAGGCTGGAGTATGGGATTTTGGTGGGGTTTCCCCCCCCTCCCCATGTGTTTTCATTACTCAGCTGAGGGCAATCTAGCTCAGAGAAAGAGATATTTATCAAGTCGCTCATCTTCTTAATTTGCTCAAAATGTTTGCTGCTTGCAGATGTGCCGCTAATTTTAACACTGTGTCAGTATAAGGTGGCAGCAGGGATGCCATATATTGTGTTTTGTTAGTCAGGGGATAATGTAGTCCAGAGCTTTCACTGAACTTCACGGGTGCATGGAGGTTCAGGTGTTCAGAGAAGTGCTGGCAATGCCTACTTTAAATTCTTCTCCAGCTCCTGGAAGAAAGAAGATAAATCATAAATAAACTTAAATTATGTTCTGCCTTCTTCGCAGATTTCTTTCCCCACCTCGTGTAGTAGAAAAATGTGTGTTGTAAATCCCCTGTGAAGCGCTTTACGCTGGCAGTTCACGTGGCTGCGTTAAAAGGGATGCTCGCTGCCGTATTTCAAGCTTGCACCTTTTATTTCCCACACGCAAGCGTGCTCCTGGGTGCAACTGGGGGGAGGGAGCGAGCAGTTTGTCTAGACGATGCGCTCTGCAAGCTCAGACAAAAATACTAGATCATGACTAGAGAAAAGAAGGGGAAAAAAAAGGGGGGGGGGAGAAACACCCAATAACTCAGGGGCCCTCATTCCCTCGGATAATACGGGGCAGTGCTCAGCACGCCTGGGGATGCAGACCCATCTTCCTGGAAGCAGCGAAGCTAAAAAGTGGTGGTGCTGCTCACTGCCACAGCAATAAGGGGGGGGGGAAGAGATTGAGGGTTTTTTGGGGTGACTGGTTTCTGAGGCTTCACTTCTCTGCTTAGCTTTCATATTCTGCTCTGAAAGAGAGGAGGGAGCACCTGTGTCCGTGTTACCGCTTCCCGTCGTACCTGCTCTGCTTTGCTGCTGACACTCGTTAGCTGAATCAGAGTGGGAAGAAATACCCTTTCTTGGGCTCATATGCTCGCCAAGTTTTGTGTCTCCAAAATAAACCAGGAAATGTCTCCCCATCTCTTTACCATGCAGGTGCTGAGTCTGCACGTGAGGTGTAGAAAAGGGACTTTTTGACCAAAGATTGAGGCTCTGCGCTGATGCTGACTTTATTTTTTTAACACAGTTTAGCTATGCTTGCCAGCTGAGCACAACACGAAGAAAGAAAAAAACCAACCCTGCAAATCTGCTATTACAGCATTAACTGCAGAAAAGGGATATTCAGACTGATAATGGTGCGATGGCATCGTGATCCGCGCAGGGTACTGTGGAACCGAGAGGATGATGGTGATTTTCATTAATTCCCTCTCTTTAGGGATCTCTTTCTTCAAGTTCTCATGTGGCTTCTGCAAAATTCCTCTGTTGAAAGGAGTTTGGCTGGAAAGCAGGAGCTGTGCATAGGCCGTAGGCTTGGCTTGGGCTTTCCGGGTTAGGCGTTCGCCAAATTTAGTTGTGCGTTCGTGGATGGTATCAGTCATGTTCTGCTTTTTTGGAGTCATCCTATGACTAATTGCAGAGGGACTGATGAGACAGAATGAATCAGCTGACAAAGCTGGTTTACAGGTGGGACTTCTGTCGGCCCTGTTCCCCGTGCCTGACCCTGCTCTGGGGTTCGTGGGATCCTTCGTTTCTGGGGCGTTGGGGTTTTTCCCTGACTGCATGTGCTGTGGATCAACCTGGGGATGGTGGGAGGAAGCAGTCGCTGTTCCAGCTTTCTCTTGTTTCAGTAAGAAATATTGACTAAAAGCTGGTTTAGATTGAACGATCAATTAATACCCCTCAGCGTGCGCGCACACTGAATTAATTTGATAATCTCCTGTGTAAAGTCGGTGGAAAGAAGAATATTTTTTGTTAGTTTACAACAGGAATAAAGTGTATCCTCCAAAGGTAAATGTCACCATATTGATCAAAACTCACAACGGCATCTCCAAAACTTTGCGCTATTGCTGGAAGACTGGCTGTATTTTCAGAAGAGATGCCAATACTTTTTTTTTTCCCCCCGTTCTTTCCTCCTTCAATTTTAAAGGTAGCGCCTTTTGCAATCAATTGCATCACAAAACTTTCCAAGGTGTGGGGTTTTTGTTGCTTTTTTCTTTTCTTTTTCTTCTTTTCACGCTGGTAGTACCGAGTAGTTTGTGCTGGGCCGATCGTTCCTGGTGAAATCCTGCATTAATGGGGGTGCTGGTGGGGCAAGGGTGGGCTACTGAGCTAAGGAAGGGTTTGCACCATGCCGTAATGGAGCTAATGGCATTACGCTCAGGACAGCTGCGGGTACATCTGGTGTTAAACTACCGTTATTTAAACTTTATGATGTGAGAGACTGCCAGCTCTCCCACTTGCAGCATATAAATTATGTCAATTGCTCATGCACTTTTTTTAACCCTGATTTCTCTTGAATTATGGATGATGGACAGGGCCAGAATTTGCTTTTAGTGTTCCCTTGTGACTGTGCGTGTGCTGAGCGCACTGAGCAGTCATAATCTCAGTGTGTGCAGTCAGGGGATGCATAATATAATTTGGGCTGTGACCATACAGCTTGTATCCTAACCATTAAGGGAGTTACAACATCGGAACCTCGGAGCTATTTTGGGGCAGGGTGGGTGCTTTGATGCCAGGTTTGTGCAACAAAAAAAACCCCAAACCAAACCTCTGAGGCTCGAAGAGTTTGTAGCTGTGAACTCTGTGTCCCACATAGGTTTTTGAAAGCTGGCGCGATGGCCCTTTTCAACAGAGCCCTCCATTGTGGAGATCGGAGACTGTTGTTCAGGCTTCATTGTGAGGAGGAGCAATAGCTGTGGGGAAGAAAAAAGGCTCCAATGAAAATATTACGATTGTCTTGCTTGGAAGTTTTCAAGCCCGTACGCGTGGTGGTGGAGTGCGTTCATCAAGCCACTCACTTAGTTGACTCTTGTGTGGGGAGGGAACAGCTCTGAAAGGAGCGTGGGTGGCGAGGTGGGGGTCGTTCTCCCTTCCCGAGTAACAAGCGATAGGACAAGAGGAAAAGGCCTGAAGTTGTACCAGGGGAGGTTTACATTGGATATTAGGAAAAAATTCTTCAGCGAAAGGGTTGCCAAGCACTGGAACAGGCTGCCCAGGGAAGGGGTTGCGTCGCTGTCCCTGGAGGGGTTTAAAAGATGTGTAGATGTCATGCTCAGGGACATGGTTTTGTGGTGGACCTGGCAGCGTAAGCTTTGTGGTTGGACTTGGTGCTCTTAAAGGTCTTTTCCAATCTAAATGATTCGATGATTCTAACTAAATGTGCTCAGTATGCTCCAGAGCTGATGGGGACCCTGCTGAAGCTGCTGCTGTTGCCCTGATTTTGACTTCTCATAGTGCTCCTCAGAAAGGGAAACCTTTTAAACGGCGTTAACGCGGCGTGTGGATATCATAGCGCTTCCGCAGAAGCGAGGCAAGGCACTGCCGCTTTTAAGATGATTTCCGCAGCATTTATTGAATACTGTGGGGTTTTAAGGTGTACTAACAGCAGGTGTTAGTAAGTTGTATAGAACAGCTAGAGATGCTGACAAACAGCGTGTCTGCACTCCTGTTGTTGCATTTGAATGATACATAAAATTTAAGACTTTTTTTTCCATGCTTAAGTATGAAGAAGGCTTTACTCCCTAGCACATTGATTTCCCAAGCATTAGCTCTTTAATCAAACAGCCCTGAAGTTTTGCACTTCATTAACTCGTCTTTAGGAGTAAAGTGCAAACCGTTCGCTATGGGCCGCCCGGGTGAAGTCTGTCACTGCTGATAGCAATTGAAGTGCCTGGTGCTGGAAGATTTTAGATGAAAGTTGTGCTTGGAGTGGAGACAGCAGAGGTTAGAGCTGTGGAAATGACTGAGTGGAAGAAGTGAGGATGCTCAGGTGTCGTGGCAAGTATTGCTAAGGGAAAAAAATACGGACATTGCTGGCAAAGCTCTTTCAGGGCTGTGAAGTTGTATGGAAGTGAACTTAGTTTGGCTCAAAGGGCGATGGGATCCTTTCCTGTGGCCAAATAAATCCTCCTGCAGGTCCCGTTGCAGAAGGAGGTGCTGCCGTAGCCACTTGTCCATCAGGGCTGGCCCGTGGAAGCCGGCAGGAACCCAGGCTGGGTGCTGCTGCCGGCCCTGCCCGGCCCTGCCCGCACNCACATCGCTGCACGCCTGGCTGTCGGGTGCACTTCAGTTGCTTGTGTTTATAATACCAAGGGTAAACTGTTTGCACGCATAATTATAAGGGCTTATTAATGCTAACATTGTACAACAAACACATTTGCAAATAATGGCTTCATAATGTTGCCTAAATCATTGCGTTAAAAATGGCTAGAGCATTATCTTACTATTNGCCCTGCCCGCACATCGCTGCATGCCTGGCTGTCGGGTGCACTTCAGCTGCTTGTGTTTATAATACCAAGGGTAAACTGTTTGCACGCATAATTATAAGGGCTTATTAATGCTAACATTGTACAACAAACACATTTGCAAATAATGGCTTCATAATGTTGCCTAAATCATTGCGTTAAAAATGGCTAGAGCATTATCTTACTATTTTTAAAGTATGCCATAGAAGTTAATTTCATTTATATTTTCTTTACTTTTCGCTGTTCTTATTTTTATTTCTACACCGCTATTTTTGAAATTCGGACGTATCCGGACACTCACCCGTAAGATACATTAGCTAAAAATACTCTGGAAGGACTTCCGAAGTATCGAGCTGTCTCTCTTCCCAGCCTGCAGTCTGTCATGCACACGTGTAAAATACTACGTTAGAAGACGCGTTTAACGGGTGCAGTTCATTAAAAGAATACAGAGTGGTGCCTGCTCTTCACCGCAAAGAGCCGCTTGGTTCTCGAGACGCTTTGCAAGCACAGACCTCTCTGAAAGAAACCACTTAATCCTTGGGTGAGCAAATATGATGATGATGTTCGGTGCTTTGTTGTGTGCTATGATCTAATTGAGATTTAATGCATTCTGCCTTGTCCGTGCCGTGGACTCCCTTTGGACCGTGCAGTACAAAGCTCAGTGTTAGCAGCTGTCTTTGCCGTACCCCGATTTTTGTCTTTGCAGACATTCAGGCATTTGCTACTTAGTTTGAGTGCGCGAAGTAGTTGCGCTGGTAAGATGCGCAAGAAGGGAAGAAACGAGATCCTTGCTNGGAAGTGTTCTTCCACCTGAGTAACCTGGAGGCAGCCATTCAGTGCCTGCAAGTCGTGTTGGAGTCAGTAAGTCGCCCTCCGGGATCCCTGCGGAGACCTGCTCTGCAGATGCAACTCCCCTTGGCGTTGGTGAGGATTACGGACGGGAATAGCTGACGGCTCTGGTTTGTGCTTCAGCTAGAGACAGGTATTGCCATTGAGAAGAGCAGGTTTTTAAGTGAAAGCTGTGTTACGTTACTTAGTGCAGAAAATTTTCAAATAAAATAGACCCTATTTTTTTAAACATTTGCTCTATCTGTTGGACAATCCCATATTGTAGCCGCTGTGAAGCTGTTTGAATCTCCCCGTGCTGGGTGTTAACAGGAATGGGAGCAGTCGAACACATACGCATCGACAGGAGACTGGGAAGCATACAAATTGAATTCTCTCCTGCCTTTTCGTTTCCTGTAGAGAAAATGGGCCCCATTAGTACAGAAAGCTTTGGCAAGCTGGTGTTTGCAGTCCAAGGCTGGAAAGCTGCCATCCCCAGTGTGTTGTTCAGCAGAGGACTTCACTTTTCACTGCCGCCAGTAATCCTATTTACTGCGAGCACAAAATACCAGCTGGATTTTGCCTGCTGGATATGTTCTCCCATTACGAGTGAGTCGAAGTCATTTTGTACTGCGGTTGATCCGACGGAGTCACACGCGGGGAAGACGAGGATGAGAGGAAGGCTGCGCTCGCCGGCCGGGGCTGGGGACTGTCGGCAGCTGCGGGCGCAGCCAGCCCTTTCCGATCCACGGAGCAATGTGAGGAGCTGTGCTGGAGATGAATGAACACAGTTTTTGTCTCTAAAGCAAATGCTTTTGGAAGTGAACGTCTCCCCAGACTGTTCCAGGCGTCCCTCTCTCGCCGCTCGTGTGTTTCCTTTGCGAGCTATGGGCTCCTGTATCAAAATGCTGAGCTGTAAAATATTTCAGCAGGCTTATGTGCACCCCGGGCTTGTGGGGAGGTGGTGGTGGGTCCTGCGTGGACCCTGCAGGGCGAGAGAACCCGAGTGCCTCGTCAAAGGGCAGCACCAGTTTCTTTTCTGCTGCTGAATTCATCACTCGAGCACTGTATGCATGGGGGAAAGGGCTGCGTCCTTAGCTTGGGCTATTTCTATTTATCTCATTTTACTCCTATAGAGCCCAATATAGAGACTCCCACTTCTTTTTTCGTTTCTGCTCAGTGGTCCAAAGCGACTGGGAAAAACGCTGCCCCTCCTGCGCTTCTTTTGATCTGATTCATCGTCACATTTTTCCCCCAAAGCTGCCCGAGAGCCGCGCGTGCTGATCCAAAGGAGCCAGTTGTAACAACAGACTGGGACGACAGGCTGCGGAGTTTGTTGCGTTGTCCCTCCGTTTTAGAACTGGTAGATTTACTTAGTTTTTCTAAGGCGCTAGGGAATGAATTTGAACTACAAGGTGGTGCAAAAGCCTAATTCCAGCCTCCAATCTGCAATACAGTGCCTGCCTGTTCTTGCACTGATGCTCCGTGCCAGTCTCTGCTTTGAACTGGTGGCAGTGGTTTTCTGGGGCTTCACGGCACTCGTCTTAACCTGCCTTCAGATGTAACCACTGCCTCGGCCTCGTGGAAGTCTGCACACCTTGTACTCCTCTATATAGTCATGCCATATCTGCGTGGATCAGCTTAACGTGTGAAATCTGCCCCGCGCCGCAATGCGTTTTATTCCATTCCCTTTCCTAAAAGAATGAAAAGCCCCGTAATGCTGCTCTTGCCCGATATACTCTGATGTTGATGACTGATGATTGCAGCTTATTGCTGCTTTTTATCCCAAGCTTTTCCTGTTCTGCTATTAAATGTGACCTCCTTGTTTTCATTTGGTGCCTTTGTTTTCGAAGGGAAGCAGTGTTTTGTTGATTTTTATCAGTTGTTGCTTGTTTTTATTCCTTGTACAGAGCACTTTCAAAGGGAAGGCAGTGAACAAATGTACTCTTATTTTATATCTACCCTTTCACATTCAGCGCTCCACATGCTTTCCTGGCGTGGATGAATGAGGAGCGCTCCTGCACCCGAGGTGCAGGCTGCTGTCTTTGTTCAGCAGCGAGATAAGCCCTAGATGGGCTCTCCGCGTGGCTGTGCACCAGCGCTGATGCCATGCGAGGGGATAACGCTCCTTGGTGGCTGCAGGGGTCTGCCCTGTACAAACCGGATGCCCAGCTGTGCAAATTAAGAAAATTCAGATTAAGTTAAAAATGCTTGAAACAAAAAATATACGCACTGCAGAAACCCTGGATTTGTTACTGACTTTTAATCTATTTTCACCTTTTCTGGATTTTTCTTTTTACATTGTGCGTCTCAACCTGAGAAACCGGTGATGTTCCTGCTCCTCAGAGTTACGAAAAAGCAGTGTTCAAGTGTTAATGTTCCATTGCTGCACCGATACCCTCCAAGCCAGTTTTAACAGTGTGTGAGGTTTAAAGGCTTTTCACTTGCAAAATAGCTTTTTAGTAAGTTTTTCATTTTACTGCGTTATCCTTTCAATAGCCTGTAACTGTTCCATCAGGTAAATGCATGTTAAAATGCTTCCTTCAGCACAGAGCACATATGGAGGGAGTAAAAGGTTTGTAATGCAGGAGAAATGGCATTAATTCTTCCGTCCTGCTTTGTATGAGAAGCACGGGGAGAAATAAGTGCTGGAGGGTAAGTGGGGATAAAAAAAAGATGTCTTTTGTTTAATTTAGGAGCTTAAGATGTTGATGCATATCCTTCCCAGTGCCTGGTGCAGGTGGGGGTGATGTGGGAGGACTGGCGAAGGAGGGTGGATGTGTACTGGGGGTATTTGCCTCGGGAACAGGACGAGACCTTGAAATCTGACACTCAGGAGCAGCATTGTTAGACTGGCTTAAGAAAGAGCTAAATCTTCAGTGGCGGGTCGGGGTAATGTCCTTTATTGATGAGAAAGTAAAATTCTCAGGAAAGGGGTGAGAAATAGATGTGCCCTGAGGACAGAGCCTTGAAAGGCTTGGTGTTAACTACAGGCTCTTCCATCCGGGGTGCCTTTGCTGACAGTGAACAAAACGTCAAGGTGTTGTCCTATACGAGATGAAGGCTTCTGTGCGTTAATGCTGGCCCCGGATGGAGCAGGCAGTGAAACAAAACTGTGTGCCCACAAAGTACGGGATTGCTGGAGCATAACGGTGTCCTGGACGTAGACAGCAAATAGGAGATGACACCAGTGGAGGGCTGCAAAATGAGCGTAAGGCGCAGAAGAGCTGGATGCGATTGCTTAGACAAGAGTGTGTCTCCATATTTCTTTGCCTTGGAAAAGAACTTCTTTAAAGATAACAGAGAATGGGAAATGGTTATCGATTGGCGTTGCGCTGTGGCAGTGTTTCAGGCTGGCTTCAAGCTCACGGAGCATGTACTGCTCGCTCATGCCAACCAGCGGCGAATTAAACCTTGGAGGCACTGTGGTCTCCTGTGCTAGAGGACGGGGAGTTGCTAGGGCACATCTGTAGTCGGGGAATTTGGGGAGTATGTTGTATTCTTTTATGTGATTTGGTGACATCCCAATTAGAATTGGCTTGCTCAGCCTGGCGGTGCGTGCATCCGAATCCAGCTTTCCCTACGTGTGTTCACTTAAGCAACAGTCGGAAAACATCCTCGACCCACGGCCAGCACGGCTTTGTTCAGCCTTTGAGCTGCTGAGTGGATCGCCATCGCTGGGCAGCAGCGTGCTCGTTTGAGAGCTGTTTGCAGTCTCGATGGAGTGTGTACGTTTGCCTTTTGTGACACTCCTGCTGTGGCAGTGTTGGGTTTGTTGATTTGCTATCGTTTTAAATTGAACGCACTTTGTTCCTGATAGTGTTTTTATGAAACTTGTCTGAGAAGCGTTGCGTAATGCATATAAAAATAATATTTTAAAGACACATCCTGTTCTTACTAATGTTAAAGGCAGTCCTGTTTCCTTGAGTTTCCCTTTCTTTNCATTTGCTATCGTTTTAAATCGAACGCACTTTGTTCCTGATAGTGTTTTTATGAAAGTTGTCTGAGAAGCGTTGCGTAATGCATATAAAAATAATATTTTAAAGACACATCCTGTTCTTACTAATGTTAAAGGCAGTCCTGTTTCCTTGAGTTTCCCTTTCTTTCTGGCAACCGGCTAATGTTGAAAGCTTCCCTGTGGGCTCAAAAAGCTGGGCGGGTTTTCAAGTAATGAAGAATTTGGCATAAGGTGCGGTGGCTGCTGGCTCTCTGCCTGTACCCCCCTCTCCTTGCTGTCCCTCCCGAGGTGGGACGCAGCCCTGGTCGCGCTGACAGGGACGCGTCCTGCGTGCCTGCCTGCCTTGCGCAGATCTCCTGTGCACTGTTTGGTGCAGGCAGTGAGGCAGCGCTCCTGTCTGGGCAGCAAATTTAGTTTCTCTGGTGCGGTGGTTTTGGCAGCAGGGCTCCCAGCACGGACGGTTAGGAGGAAAGATCTTGCCACTAGCTTGGAGGTGCGGGTGAAGTGGTGTCTCTGCTCTTTAAAGTTCAAGTTTCGCTTTTGTGTTAGAGCAGCTGAAAAAATAATTTCATCTGTACGTGAGTGAAGCCGGGGGGCGGGCAGGTTTGAGCAGCGCTTTGCTCTGTCTGACGGGGCACTGCTGTCTGTATTCCGAGAGGGGTTTGATTCGTGTTACAGTCAGAAATGGTTGGGTGTTTCACTGCAGTGGTGGTTCCGGTTAAAAAAACGGAATATATAAACACACAGACTTATGTTTGAAGTGCCTCCCTGAGATTGTTGCAGCAGCTTCAAAGAAGCTTCAACTGGAAAATGGCTGGGGTATCCGGTGGGGTTTGTGGCTGGGGTATGTGCTGTCCCGGCCCCCTCTCTTGTGCCAGCAGAGCTGCCAATTAGAAGATGCTCATTGCTTTCTCCTCACTGTCCCTCTGACCTTCTCTGGAGGCTTTTCAGCAGAAGCAGTTTTCATAAGTGCAGCGATCACCGTGGATATGGTATGCCAAGATGTCTTTTCTCCCTTTACCTAGAAGGAAATCACTTGCCCACATCAGCTGCTCCAGCATACGCCCAGGTCAAACTTCAGGTAAAGCCTTACTTATAAAAAAAAATGCAGAGTATCCTGCTGAGTCCTGCGGGGGATCTGCGGGTCACCTGGGATGCTCTTGGAGACCACGGCAGGGTTGTACACAACAGCTAGGAAATTTCTGTTACGCCGGCTGATCGCTCTTCAAACTGATATTCCCCAGGGCCTCACCTTTCCCCTGTGTTATTTTTCTTTGCAAAGCTGAACCAGCAATGGAGGAGTCGGAGGCAGCGCAAGGGCAGTAGCCGAGCTGCTGTTTATGCATCACTGCAGGCTCCTGCCGTGGCTTTTGTCTCCTTAGACCATTTGCATGCTGCAGTTTTCTCATAGACTGAAATAAATGATTCATTAAGAATGACGAGAGAGGGTGCAGGCAGACAAACAAACAACTTAGTCGCACGGAGTCGGTAAGGAGGTCCCTCCGCCAGTTCTTTCCCTTTCTGAAGAATGGCTCAAAACTGATTTATTAAAACGTCCTTTCTTCTGGGTCCCAACGCAGATGCGATACATCCTTGTTCAGTAGCTGCGTGACTGAAATTCTCCCCGTAACGGACCTGTTTGGCTCCTGCCTCACACTTCTGTTATATGGTAACGCTCCTTCGCTTGTAATCTATGAGGCTCTAAGGCATCTAGTTGGGAAAACGTAAATGAAATGTCTTAGGGGGGGAAAAAAGATGTGAAAAGCCACTGTGCAACCTCCACAGTTTCCAGTGGGAAGTTTATGCTGATTTAGATGTGATGCAGAAATGCTGCTAATCCCGCTGCCGGGGCTGCCTCTTCAATCAAGTAAAGTAGCCATGAGTCAAACATGCATTGCACTTCACCCAGAAGTAAAAAACACCCAAATACAAAACACCTGCGCTAACACAAACCCCATTACAACTAAATAGCTTTAATACTTTTTTCCTTTGCTTCCCATTTATTTCCAGCAAATGGCAGCTTTTGTAGGAAAACATCACGGCTCAGACGTAGACTCTCAAAGTGAATCCGGTCCCTAATTTTCACGCAGCTGTCTGCCTTCGTTTACGCATAGTACTAAATGACGGACGTGTCACAGGTTGTATGTATCTGCAACTAGTGATAAACTCCCTCTGGAAACTTCTATCCTTGAGAATTAGTCTAGACCAGGGGAGAAGGGACAGTGGAAGACCCCGTAGAGTCATTGTCTTAACAGACCAAACTGGCGTTGTCCCTGCAGGAGGATTTGCAGGCTCGCGCTTGCTGCCTTTTGAGGGTAAGAGCTTGCTTTGAAGAAAAGTGGCTGGTTTGAGAATTTTCTTTCTGGCTCCTGGAGGTGTGATGGGTGTAGGGGCTCACTGAGGTGGCTCCCTTCGAGTATTTGTCCCTTGTTTGCGCCGTTGAATGCTTCTGATGGTGGAGCAGAACGAAGCTTGTTCCTCCAAGTCACCAAGTATTTCCAAGTAATGCGAATAACCGGGTGGAATATGGAAGTTACTGGAAGACCTGGTATTTAACTAAGGTGTTTTTAGGTTGTACCCAGCACCAGCCCCCAGGAGCAAGGGGGAAACAGGTCAAAGTCTGGTGTTTCTGCCTCTTCTACATTTTTGGGCTGTGCTTTAACATAGCTTGAAAAACGTTTTTCAAGGAGGCAGCTTCATTTGTAAGGTTCGAACGTGTGGCGTGTGCCTTTTTCTTTAAAAGGAAACGCTAATGGGGGTGCTGACACAGGCGTTGCTGTGCTGACGCGAGCTGAGGTCTCTATAATCAATCGCATTGAAACCTTGTGCGGTGGTACTTGCACAATTTGGTGTGAGTCAGATGGGTTTTTTTTTTACACTAAGAGCAGAATTCAAGAATAATGTAATAAGGAAGCTGAATGGATATTAATTATAAAAGCTCGTTATCTGTCCCTTTTCCAACCAAAAATAAATAATCGGAATAATGTTCTCTTTCTGAGACAAGTGCGGTGATGAGCTGGCTTTCACAGAATCGTACAAAATCACAGAATGGTAGGGGTTGTTCTTTTTCCTCACTGAGCCTTATGAACTGATGCACTGAATGCGAAAATAAATAGGAAACTGAAAATATCTTTCTATCCAATCTGCGGCAACGTTTGGTTTGTGCATGTGTAAGGGGAAAATATACATACAATAAACAAATGCATTTGTTTGCTGATAGATGGCCTTATTGCAAAGTAATGAGTCATAAAAATAGAAAAAGGAGAGATTTCTGAGAGACCGTAGAATACCCCTCAGGTGGAAACTCGGCATCTTTTGTTCTCTAACCGTTGCTAATATCGCAAGATGTCCTGTGCTCTTACACAGGCGCCATAGGCAACGGCCAGGTGTGTCCCCGCGCCGCTGCCCAATACACTTGGTTTATGGATTTCACCCTGCTCCAAGCAGAAGTGGTCAAAGCGAGGGTAAAATTGTTAGTTTTGGAAAGAGATGTTGAAAAATAGGTGGGAGACTGAGTGCTGCCTTGTGCCAGGGAGGTTCGGGAGCAGCGCCGTGTGAAGGACTCTGGGTTCGTGGTGTGGCTCTGGGGGGTGGAAGAGCCGGGGGAGGTGTGAGCAACTCGGCGGGGAAAGCCTGGGGACGCACACGGTGTGTCTGGGGGAAAGGGCAGTGAGCAATAGCAACGTATGTGGATAAATTTAGAGGTTAATAACGCAGATAACTGGGAAGATCTACACTGTTCAGCTTGCTTCCAGCAACTCCGCTGGTAATGTTATTGGAGAAATTGTCAGGAAAACAGGCAAGTCATAGTTATGTCATTCTTGGATTCCAACCTTCTCATAGTCTCTGACCCAAGAACTTCATTGAAGGAATAGCACAAAGATGCGTGACACCGCGTTATTGATTTCTCCTGCCTTTTGTAGTAGCCCGTAGAGTGCTAGAGCTTGCTGCGTGTCCTNTAGTTATTTCATTCTTGGATTCCAACCTTCTCATAGTCTCTGACCCAAGAACTTCATTGAAGGAATAGCACAAAGATGCGTGACACCGCGTTATTGATTTCTCCTGCCTTTTGTAGTAGCCCGTAGAGTGCTAGAGCTTGCTGCGTGTCCTGGCCTGAACTGTGCTGGTCAAAGGATGAAAGACCACTGAAAACAAGGAGAGGAGTAAGGCTGGTCCTGAGAGTAAGAGTGAAGGAACGGGGCACGCAGAAGACTGATGAGCAAGATTAAAGGCAACAAGACTGATTTTGAGCAGTGACCTATGGGCACTTTGTTGCCTTCTTTCAGAAGAGTGTTTGCTTATGATACGGTGTTTTACCAAAGAAACTGAAGTATTAGTGTGATCTGTTCCCTCCAGATCCGATATTGGAAAGTTTCTGCATTCTTTGGACTGTGCAATACTGAGACAATTAAATACACGATCGAGTAAAATAGACATGCGTGTGCACACACGTGCACACTGCTACCCGGCTTCACTGCGTTGCTCGCAACGCTGTAAATATGAGTGCCGAGGAAACGTTAAACTAAAGCCGCCTGGTCAGCACGGGCGATATACTGGTCATGTACTAATGCTGCGGCGTTTCTTGGCTGGCTGGTTGTGGGGACCTGCGGGGCGAGGTGTGGTGCTAACAGGAGCTGCGCCGCACAGCAGTCCGGCAGACTGAGGTCTGCACTTGCGCAGCGGTAACGTAATAAAATTGCCTTCTGTATGCACTACCTATTGTAGATAAATTTAGATAAACATTTAATAAAGAGCAATTTCATGAATCGCCACCGTAGCTCCTCCAGGAAGAGAACAATCAAGCAAATTGTGCGTGGTGGAGTTTCATGGCAAGGACCTAAATGTATATGGTCTCATATATTGGCGGCTATTTCTTTCTCAGTAATCTGCGTCTATGCTTTACATAGTTGGGATCTTTTGATTTGTGCGTGGCTGTTGCCTCTCTTTTCATGTTAGTACCCTCATAAACCGTAACACCACCCCAAAATAGTATTTAATGAAGCTTTTGATCTCACAATGGTTAAATGGATTCAAAATGGGGCAGAAATTAGGTTGATTGCACTAGGAATAGCGTGGTTACTTGAAATTTTCAAATGCCTTTTTATGATATCCCCTCTAATGGATTTAATAGTCCTGACAGATATAGAAAGTAACACTAAACCCCATTTTCAGATGTCAAAATTTATATAGCAAATTTTGCTATGCTTTTTGAGTGCTTCCTTGCTGTTGTTTGCAGAATAACTGTGTGTTGTTACTGAACTTGGCTTGCGCGATCCCAGTTTGTGTGTGTTTGATGTTAAACTGTGGACACAGATTAAGCAGTTCCCTTGGTGCTGGTGTGGTCGGTGTAACTGTTTGTTGCGATACTCCTTTCCGGAGCAGGTTTTCCTTTCTTTTTGGTGTTTGTTTTATTTTTTAAACTCTGCAGGAGTCGTCCTAAAATAATGCGGCCATCTGGTTTGCTCGGTCTTGTTCTGAGGAGGCTTTCCGTGTTATCCTGTCTTCTGTTTCATGTAAAGCATCTAATTTAGTAGCAGCGACCCATTTTCTGTCCTTCCTTTCCAAGGCTGGTGTATCTCTCTCTGCCCTGCTCAAAGGTGTGCGCACACATACGCACACGGTTATCTCCTGGACCTTGGAAGGAAATAGTTTGCATCTGTAGCAAAGCGTATGCTTGAAGCGCATCTCATTTTCTGTGTTATTCTCCGGGATAAGGTTTTGCTTTAGAAAAATAAATAAATTCTAGCACCAAAGGCTAGCAATGGAGATAATGAATGCGCTGTTGCTATGCCCCTATTCCAGGTGATTTACCGTGGCTTTTCTGCCTCTCCACTTTCATAACAGACATGCAGCGAAAAACCGAGAAACTCATAGAGCAGATTATGATGAAATTCCTGCTTTACGTTTCCTTTCTTATTTTTATTGCGGCGGTAACAACGTATGTAGCACACGCGTTTGCGAACTGAGCGGCGGCCAGGTGCGGTAATCGCGCATCTGAATGTTTGTTACTTCCAGCCGTGAGTTACTCAGATGTGTATTAAAGATGTACTGGGCAAGGAAGGTTTAAGGTGCCCTGCTGCAGCATCTGGCTTCATCTCGCCAGCAGAAGCGACGTTGCGGCAAGCCAAGTGTATGGGAAGTGTCTGGTCCTGTGTAACCGTGCGTGATGTGTGTACGTGAACAGATATATGTAAAGACGTACCTGAACACGTACCCCTGTGTGCGTGCGTATAGCTGTGCGTACCGGCAACGCGTATTTTCCAGCGGTAAATAATGCTTACAAGTGTGACGTTTTTAGACCGTAGAAGATTATTATTTAACGTGGGAAAGGAAAAATGTTGGAAAACGTGTCAGGATGCTGGTGGAGTAGCTCATGACCTGTTTACCTAGTGGAAGTAACAAACTAAGTTTAGAAACAGAGTATTTTTAACACGTTATAGAGAGTTTGATTTTATTCGTGTCTTCTTAACAACATTTGCAAGGTGCAGCGTTGCCTTTGAAGGACTTGGCGAGGAAGCTTCCGGTTTCGGTTTAAAGTTTCCGGTTAAAGCTAAAGTTTCTGGTTTTGGCTCCGGTCCTGATGTCGTGTCTGAACTTTTTCCTTCAGCAAGAACAGTGGACGTCCGGCTGCCTGCAGGAGCTCACTGTTACTTGAAGGCAAAGTGGCCTTTTACATGCAAATGTAGTAATTTACATTTCTGCAGTGTATAAGCAACTTTTTCTGAGTAGCAATATGAGAGCGCTGTTTGGCTTTTGATCTTGCTGTGTGCGGGTCGGTCTGGTTGGTCTTAATTGAAGTCAGTGCTTGCCGTGAACCCAACCATCCCCTGAACTCTTTTTGCTGAAGTAAGCAATAGGGTTGTATTTGGGAGTAAAAAAATTGTGCGCGAGCCTTAGTCTGACCTGTAACATATTTAGCGGCCTGTAAAAGGTAGATGAGGTCTCTGTCTTACGAATTAATGAGCAGCCAAAGGATGCGTGTTCTCCAAAGTGGCAATATCATCTTCCTTTTCGTATTAAGGTCTTGCTTTGAGGTGAAGGCAGCCTGCTAAACAGCCTTATGAAATTCCTGAACTCAGTTGTTTTACCGCCTGCACCAAGCTTTTGTCAGTTTTCAGCTGGAATTCCGAATTTCTCGGGGGCAGCCAGAAACCAGTTTGAGGAGTCAAGTGTTTTCATGGGTGTATGCGAACAGGCTCTCTCGCAGTCCTGCTGGCTTTAATACAATATAACAACTCAGACTCTAGCCATGTTGGGTAAACTTAATTAGTGCTGGAAAGTGGCTTGTTTTGCAAGATGATAAATTTTTAACCGAAGTAAATTACTTTCTTTGCAACTAATAAATTAAATAAATTATGCCTTTTTCCATGCAATACAGTGGGGCTTGTAAATACTGTGAGCAGTTAGTTGGTAGTCTCACTTGATTACCTTGCCTATTTCTGTCTTTAATAATCCTTGTAAGAGTGGGGAATTCAGTCACTTTTAATAACGTGACAAAGAGGTAGCGGTGGCAGGCACGTCTGATGCTGCCGAGCTACGTGCCAGTGTCCTTCCTGGCTCGGGTGCTGCCCTTGGGATCAACCAGAGCAGGAGGCGCTTGAGGCAGTCGAGGAAGGTCCCTTTGCATGGTGCTGTTCTGGATTAATTAATTACCTTGATAAAGACAGCAATGCTTTTGCACTTGAATACCTTCTTTCCTCTTGGTTTCCACTGGCTCCCTTCTGTTTCGTGTGTCCGTCATGGGCAGAGGGTCCGCCTGTATGCTTGTAGAGAGCTTTAATTCTTCAAAGGATTATGCAAATAGTAATTGAATTAAAGAGCTGCTAACAACATTATGAGATTCTGGCAGAGACATCCTGTGTTAACGCTTGCAGACACACAGATTTCAGAGGACTTCAATTAGTAAAAGCACATCAGGATTCCCGAATACGTGAATCGTGTCTTCCTGGCTGTTCGCGGGGTATCCTGCCCTACCCCCTTACCCAACTCAGGTGTGTTTAAACAGCAATTCTCCATCTGGGAGTACAGAATAAACCAAGCTGTGAACAGAACGAGTGAGGCGTACACGTAGACCGCGTTTCTGTACTTTCTCCATAGTAACCAGGGTGGACGTAGAAAAGCCAAAGTATTTTGTCTTTTTTTTATAAGCTGGTGCTTAACCAAGCCTTTGATGTATCATGAAAAACCTTAAAACTTCCACTGCAATAGGAATAGTGTTTGTGTTCAGTAATGCTAAGTTTATATTAAAAATCAAAACGCCAAAAATAGTTGACGCTCCAAGAGGTTTTTTTGCCGCTGCCGAGGCCTGCGGGAGCTGTCTGGGTAGGGTGCAGCTGTGGCCTGCCCAGATGTGACCTGATGCATTAAATGAGAGCAGCCCACCATGAACGAGGAGGCAGAAATAACCTTCAGTGAGATGCCTTGCGCAGTCCTCGGCGGGTGCCAGCTCCGAGAGATCGATTTATAGCGATCAAGACAGCACAGGAAGGGCTTTGCTGTAGTTGTATCTGAATTACGTTTATATAGACAACACTAGCTCCTCAATCTTGATTTTTTTAAAAATATCTTTAGCATCAACAGCCGTCTCCAAAGGATGTCTTTGAGGCACGTTGCGATGGGCAAGCCAAGTGCCTGTACAGGTGTGGGTCCTGCCACCGAGAGGAGGAGGAAGAGGAGGCGGATGCATGACCAGGGCTTCCTCAAGCCCTGATCTTTCATGCTGCTCTGAGCTACAGCAGACACCGTAAGTGCAGGTGGTCTTGACAGTGCAGTCTCCGAGCAGTCACAAAATTTGTGTTCCTGAGGACATTTTGCAGAAACCGTGGAACAGTTCCTGAAGTAAATGAAGAATATTCAGATACTCTGTCCGAGGACTGTGCTTTCTGCACTGCTCAGAGATGCTTTGACCTTCTAGTTTATTATAAGTCAGGANTCACAAAATTTGCGTTCCTGAGGACATTTTGCAGAAACCGTGGAACAGTTCCTGAAGTAAATGAAGAATACTCAGATACTCTGTCCGAGGACTGTGCTTTCTGCACTGCTCAGAGATGCTTTGACCTTCTAGTTTATTATAAGTCAGGAAAAGTCAATATTTCTTTGCTTGCCAAGTTGGAGGAATTTTAACGAGTTATTGAGTCAAATAGTTAATCCTCCCATAACAGATTTTTTTTCCCCTTTCAGATTTACAGTGATAAAAACAAAGGCTTTATAGGGACCAAGCAAAATGGGGTTTTGTAGAAACTTTTGCTTCTCTTTGTGCACGCTTTAACCGCTTGATCACTAGTACGTGAAACGTAGCTTCGACGCTGGGGCATTTCATATTGGCGTAAAACGCTGTGCAGGCAGGGGCTGTGCCAGTGTTAGCAAGGAATTTAGCAGGATAACAAGAGATTGACAGATTGAAGTAGCTAGTGCTGATGCTCCTTGCATCTCCGTTACGTGTGATGGGGAGGTCTTCGGATGACATCCGGGCTGATCTCCCAGGCTGAACTGTTCTGCTACTTGAAAAATCTATGAAGGGAAGAGCCCTGGGTTCATTTTGGAGGACGTTGTGGTGCTACAGTTGCTGCAGGATTTGTCCCATTGGACACCAGAGCACATCTGGAGCTTCCACTTGAGCTTCCTCTGAAAGCTAGCGTACGCCAAAACCTCACCGAGAGCCAAACCTACGTGTGGTAACTCTAGACGACAGGGATTTGCTTCAGAATTGCCTTGCTGGTCCGGACTGAACCAGTGGCGTGGGCGCAACCGGTGGCTGCTGCTGTTGGAAGGCCGTGCAAGGCTGGCAGGAGGCTGTGCGCTCCAAAACGTTTATTCCTGCTTTAATTGTGCCTTTTGCAGCGTCGCTTTGTAATTCTCGACTTTTTGTACTCTAGTTAGCATAGAATAACCTAATTCCCTGAAACTCTCTTCATTCGGTGTAATGCTAATTATTGCTCGGAGTAGTGGCTTGTTTGGAAGTACCCTGTCCTGCCTGAATTATAATAAGGTTCTACTGTAAGCCTTTAAGCGAGGAAACTTTGCAAGCAGAAAATGTTATAGCATAAGGGCGAGTTCCTTAGCCTTTTAGCAGTATCAAACAGCAGATAGCACAGTAACGTTCAGGACATTATATCAACGAATTATTAAAAGTGGTAGAAAGTTATTTTCCATTATATGTCATTATTCAGAGTGTAGGGATAGATACTGACGGTCACTTTTGCAGTGAGAAGCATCTTCCCGTAGCGTTCCTTTGGCTTCAGTGATTAGTCTTTCTTGGGGGGGTTATTTTTTCAAAAGCTCTCTGTGATTGTTTGTCTGAGCTTTCACTGTAAACCTGCGTGAATTTTAGCCTTAGGGATGTTCTGCTTCTGGCTCACGGGGTGGGCTCTGAATGCGGCCACAGGTACAGAAGCTGAGCGCGGGCAGTTAGGGCACTTTGCTGCCCAAAGTGAAGCTCCTCGTGGGTTTTGTGGCTGGAGGAGCGTAGGTTTTCAGAATCTCTTCCTGAATGTAACTCACGGCCGAAGTTTGGGCGCTGAAATACTCCCTGTATTTTATTCTAGGGTCTAGTTTCAGCACACGCTTAATATTTTGGTGAGTGAGAGCTGGAGGTCTGGGAGCACAGGCACGAAGACGTTCTCCAAACCGTGGCTGTGCGGTTGTTCAAAGGGCGGTGCTTTTTCCCTTGGAAACCCTGTGGCTGCTGCTCCTGTAATGGTTGTGCTGCTACACCAGACGAGTGCGGTCTGTTAGGCAAATACTGCTCACACTGACTCTTTCTGCTCTTCCCAGTGCTTTATGGGCAGGATGGCCTGCATGCATCGTGTGAGAAGAAGTACTGCGGCCGGGGGAGTAAGTGTGTCGTGAACAAGGACACCAACCAGCCTGAGTGCAGGTGCGTAGAAGATTGCAAGTCCAGCTACATGCCTGTGTGTGGATCCGATGGCAAATTTTATGAAAATCACTGTCAACTGCATCGAGCCTCCTGTCTGCAGAGAAAGAAAATCTACATTACCCACAGCAAGGACTGTTTCTTCAAAGGTAGGGCATCATTAAAAATAAATACTTCTGTAGAACTTCCATCACTCATCTTACCGTAGTCCTGATAAATGGCTGACTGGTATGTTTTATTTCTGAGAGATAAATTTTTCAAGGGTGATTGATTCTAGGACAGTATAGAACATAACACAATGTTTTATGCAGCTATTAAGCCCCTGAGTGTCATCACCACCCAAAATGTAATCAAATGGGGAACGGGTAAATAATTCACTTCACTGTATGCATTGTGTGCACTGTCGTTGTGCTGCTCAGTACTTACAACTTAACGTGTAATAACTTTTTACAATCCAATTCATTTGGTAAGGCTCTGACCAAGACAAAGACATTAAGAAAAAGTATATGGTATTACGGAAAGTTTCTTGCAAAAACTGAGAAACAAAAACCTGCTTTGGCGAACGACACGGGCAAGGCAAAGGAGTTGTTTAGGTGAAGTAAGAGGAGTGGGAAGTGTGCTGCCAGAACAGAGTTTTAAAGACTTCTAAAGACAGTTCTGGTTACCAGTAGGATGCATTCATCTTCAGCTGTCTTACTGGTTCAGTAAAATTTCGTTATCATCATCACACCAGATCACCAAAGGGATGGAGTCCTGTGTCTCTTTCATTACTATATTGCATGCCATGTACCATCCTGTCACAAATCAAATGAGGCTGCAGCAGCAGGAGCATGTGATAAAATGCCAGGGAGTGGAAGAAGTCGTAAATTATTTTACTTCTAATGAGAGGTCTTATAAAGGCCTCACTAGAGTGTATCTTGAAAACTCATTGTCAAATACAACTCCATATACCTATGGAAAGATTTGAGTGGGTTGTTGCAAATATATGCTGTGACATTTACGTGATCAAATATGAGAATAATTCCTTTACCTTCAGCTGACGGGGCACTGGAGCCCCTGAGGAGCTTGGCTGTGTACAGAGCTATCCATCACAGGTTCTTGTTTACTAACACACGCGAGTGCGTGGTGCTAGGAGAGCCCGTTTAAGAAACAGGAGGCCATTCAAAGAATCTTACTAATACAACTTTGTGATACTGGGGAGACAGAAGAGCATTACTGTCCTTGTGCCTCGGAGGAGGCCCGGAGACAGAGACCGGACCAAACTTTCCAGACCTATGTAGGCACTGCTTTGCACAGCATTGCAAAGTCTCATTTGTTTTGGAGGTCTGGCTGTGGACGGGACAGAGGAGCTGATCAGAGGATTGACTCGGCGAACGCTAGCTGAGCCGGGGTAGTTTGTCAGAGACACGCTCTGAATTTACCAAAGCAAAGAATTAGGTCTAGGATCAACAGACCTCGTACGAAGTTAATCATGGGAAGGGGTCACCTAAAGGCATGTGTGCAGGGACAGCACGTGAGCAGGTCAAGGCGGAGAGGGCTTTTTGCTTGTTGCTTTAAAAAGGAGCATCTGAAAAGGGTGCTTGGGCCTTGCCCTGGTGCTCATGTTTCTGCCTCAGGGTGTTGAGTCGAAGCAGGGCATAAATCCGGCTGGAATGTGCCTCCATCCCTGAATAAGATGCAGGTGGGACTGCAGCGTGAGAAACCTCCCAAAGAAAGGGGAAATGCAAATCTTAATTTCAGATCGCAGCCTCCTGACCCCACTTGATGCAGCGAGTTTTCTTCCCCGGCCTCCCCAAAAGATGTCTTCGGGCTTCTCGTTCTTGTGTATAGCCTGCCTTTTTACAGCGATGCTTCTGCCCTGGGTTTTTATTCATTCCTTATCGTGTATAGTTTCGAAGAAAATGAGTTCTCATTGCAGTAATCAGTGCCTCTGCAGTGGCTGTATCATACCTAATGATACAATGTCACACTTGAATACTTCCCTGAACACACGCTGAAATGGTGTCAGAAAGTTGGAGTGGTGTGTCCCGGCTTAAAGTAACCCTCAAACTCTTGCCACGGAGCACTGCTTAAATCTGCGTTTCGGCAGAGTAACAGCTTTATGGAAGGGAAGAAAGAAACAAACTCCCTTCTCTTCCCCCCTGAATAAATAAAAAAGTACTTTACAGCACTGTCTGCAGAGATAAAACGTAGGAAAAAAGCTTACCTTAAGGAGGGAATAATCCTGCAGAGCGGGACTCCATAGGAATCATAGAATCATAGAATGGTAGGGGTTGGAAGGGACCTCTAGAGATCACCTAGTCCAACCCCCCTGCTAAAGCAGGTTAGCCTAGAGCAGGTTGCACAGGAATGCATCCAGGCGGGTTTTGAATATCTCCAGAGAAGGAGACTCCACAACCTCCCTGGGCAGCCTGTGCCAG